>LR751730.1:0-113317 GCA_902729485.2 Mus minutoides
AATTCAGTCTTTTTCCCTCACCTAATAGCAGATCAGGTTCCCTGCTCTCCCTGAAACCCCCCTTCCAATTTCCCTGCCATGTCCCTCCCTCCCTCCCTCCCGACTTGTGCTTGCTTTCTTCTATCTCCCATGTGGGTCCAAGACATCCTCACATGAGCACTTCAGCTTGTTGTACTTTTTGAGTTCTGTGGACTGTGTCTTGGGGTAGTCTGTATTTTTATTTTTTGGCTAATATCCACTTATTAGTGAGGACATACTATGCATTCCTTTTAGGTCTGAGTTACCTCACTCAGGATGATATTTTCTAGTTCTATCCATTTGCCTACAAAACATAGGATGTCCTCATTCTTAATATCCAAGTAGTATTCCATTGTGTACACAAACCATATTTGCAGTATCCATTCTTCTGTTATGGGACATTTAGATTGTTTCTAGCTTCTGGATATCACAAATAAGGTCTCAACATAAAACCAGATACACTGAATCCAACAGAAGGGAAACTGGAAAAGAGCCTTGAACTCATTGGCACAGGGAGAAATTTCCTAAACAGAACCCCAGTGGCTCATGCTCTAAGATCAAGAATTGATACATGAAACATCATGAAACTGGAAAGCTTCTGTAAGACAAAGGACATTGTACTGGCAAGTTTTGTGTCAACTTGACACAGGCTGGAGTTATCACAGAGAAAGGAGCTTCAGCTCGGGAAATGCTTCCACAAGATCCAGCTGTAAGGCATTTTCTCAATTAGTGATCAAGGGAGGAGGTCCATTTGTGGATGGTGTCATCTCTGGGCTGATAGTCTTGGTTCTATACTAGAGCAGGCTGAGCAAGCCAGGGGAAGCAAGCCAGTAAGGAATATCCCTCCATGGCCTCTGCATCAGCTCCTGATTCCTGACTTGTTTGAGTTCCAGTCCTGACTTCCTTGGTGATGAACAGCAGTAGGGAAGTATAAGCTGAATAAGCCCTTTCCTCCCCAACTTGCTTCTTGGTCATGATGTTTTGTCCAGGAATAGAAACCCTGACTAAAACAGACATAGTCAATAAGACATATAGGCAACCTACAGATTGGGAAAAAATCTTCACAGACCCCACATATGATAGAGGGCTGATATCCAAAATATATAAAGAACTCAAGAAGTTAATCACCAAAAAAACAAACAACCAAATAAAAAATGGGGTATAAAACTAAACCAAGAATTTACAACTGAGGCATCTCAAATGGCTGAGAAGCACCTAAAGAAATGTTCAAAGTCCTTAGTGATCAGAGAAATGCAAATCAAAACGACTGTGAGATTCTACCTTACACCAATCAGAACTACTAAGATCAAACACACAGGTGACAACACATGTTGGGGATGTGGAGAAAGATGAGCACTCCTCCATTGCTGGTAGGATTGCAAACTGGTACAACCACTCCAGAAATCTTTCTGGAGGTTCCTCAGAAAATTGGAAATAGATCTACCTGAAGACCCAGCTATAGCAATCTTGGAATATACCCAAAAGATTATACACCATGCCACAGGAGCACATGTTCTATTGCATTCATAGAGGCCTTATTTGTGATAACCAGAAGCTGGAAATAAAAAGAAGATTTATAAGTAAAATTTACACATTTATTTTATTAATAAAGTAATGGGAGGGACGTCTGTAGTTTGCCCATTAAGATTTCTAAGAGCTGGAATAAAAGGGAGTTAAACCAAATTAAAAATTAGTAAAATAATATCGTCATCACATTCAACTTAAATGGTATTATATTTCAACATTATATACATGTATACATTATATACATGTTCCCATCAGATCTCCTGAAATACTCCTTCAAGCATATTCAAACCACCAAAGTTCCATTTAAATTTAGTAATGTTATTTCTATACTGCAGTCAAAATGTCAGTATTTAATTTTGAACTTTAATATATACTGAAGACAGTATATAAATATGACATTTTGTAAAACATACAGAAGAAAAGAAAACTTGAACAAACATCAAGAACTTTGCTTTGGATGAAGAATATGGAAAATTGCTCGTAGCTCTGTACAGCATAGATGTATGCGTAAATCCCTCTGTAATGGATTTGTTCATTGTTTAAGATATCTCAAACCCCAAATCCTTTTTATTTTGACTCTTTGAAGAATATCAATTTACTGATGTTTAGAGCTGAAATTAGGACTCTTGTTCATGAAAAATCTTATTTGCCTGCCATGCTTGGGATAGCCAAAAATACAAACCTGATTCTTTTTATCTCAGATCTATACTAATATGAAATCATACTTTTAAAGAAAATCTCCATTTTTGTTTTATTAATTTAAAAAAATAAAAGAAATAGAAGAGGAAAATATGCGGAGGCTCAGACAAAGATGAGAAATAGATACACAAAACAACACAAAGGAGGCAGAAGTCCATCAGATCCTGAAGCCTATGTTAATTAGTTTTTAAATCACTCTCTGCTTGTTCTATAGCTCGGTCATATTATATTTATCACCTCAAACACTGCTGTTTGAAACTGCTAATCAATCAATTAACCACTTCAAGGCTTTTAAGATATTATCGGATAAAAGGGGGCTTTTCAGGAGACTGCCTATTTACTTCTTTCTACTACATCCCCGTGCTCACGCCAACATCCAGTGTGCAGAGGTAAGCACATGGAAAAAAACTGTGCTTAATTATTAATGAATAAATGTAGCATTCTTTATGCATGAAACCAAGGAATCTAATCTCTCATCTCCATTACTCAGTGAGAATAATATTTCCAGGTATAATAAATTAAGACAACATCTTATCAAGATGTTAAAGGTACTTTCATTGTTTAAATCTCCCAAACCTCATTTCAAGTTTCACTGCCTCCTTGGAAACAAATATTAATAGCTTAATAGTACTTTCATGAAGCATAGAATACAATTTACCTAAAAATCATTAGCCTATAAAACAGTCCAATATCTTCCAATTTTGGATCAGTCATGATCTATTAGGAATATTCTGACGAAGTTTAATTTTTATTCCTTTTTTAGTAAATATATTCTGATCTTGGTTTCCCTCACTCTAATCCTACCAGAATATTCCAAACTCCCTACTCATCCAACTCCCTGCTCTCTCTCTCTCTCTCTCTCTCTCTCTCTCTCAAGCAAGAAAGAAAACAACAATAAAATATACAATAATAAAAAATGAAAACATATAGGAAATATTCACTATAAGAACTCATCAATCAAGACACAAAATCAGAAACTGTGATATAAAAGCAAAAGATATATATATATATATATATATATATATATATATATATATATATATATATATGAATGACATGGATTGTAAAAATAAAGCAATATGAAAAAATACCTATGAAAAATTCTATTAATTGTGTTGGCCATTCACTGCTGGGCATGGGATCTATAATTATGTGTGGTTAATACACCCAATGAGGTAATAAGAAAGTAAACAGATTTTTTTTTTGTTTACAAATGGGTACCAAATATAGACAGCATCTTCATCAGAGGTGGGGACAATTTTCATTATTACCAATAGGCAAGAACAATTCTTCAATCTACCTTATAGGATTATTGAAATTTTTTATTTTGTGAAAATGAGCTAGTTATAAAACACATTAGGTACTCTGCATAACTTAGCTATGTGTGCTATTTGTCTACTTTTCCATACAAAGGATGGCTAAAGGCTATTTTATGTATTTAAAATTAAGCAATGAGTCATCACAAGGACTATATGCATTTTATACTGCCACCTCATCTTCCTACTCACTGTATTGAATATGTTTAGGCTTCAATTGCCCCACCCCAGTGGATCTTAATAGAGCTAATCCAGAAATACCACATTACCTGCTAGATTCCTACTTCAAGGATGACAATATATCCAGTGTAAGTTTTACCCATTGGAAACATATTTAGTGCAGTCTCCTTTTGTGACCTTAGTCCATAAGGCTAAAGATATATGACACTATTATTTTCTTTCAAGGAAGTACAAACATAGAACATTTATATTGTTTTCATTCTACACTTTATCCTAGGTTGTTTTTGAAAAATTGTTTTGTGGGTAGGTAGTATAATATGTGGAAGAGTGGGTTTCACAAACACCAAGGCACAAGTGGAATGTGGATGTCCGGAGACATGTTTCAGTTTTCTCCTTGCAGTATAGGATTCAAACTGAATTTTGAAAATGGGGCTAGTGTATGATACATATGAGATAGTTGTATCAAACTCTGATCATTAACTTTCTGCAGCAAAGGTTTTCAACAATTAAGCCATCTCTCAGCCCCATCCTAGCATGCTAAACTTAAGTTATGAACCATGGTTAGAGTGTACCAAGTTCTGAAATCTAAAATGTTAACCTACCAAGCACTATGGTTTTTCTTTTGTCAGGTATTGCTTTGTCTCTTTGGAGTCTTTCAATGTTTTATATGAAGTTTATGATTTCTTTTTTCCCTGCACACGTGTTAGAGAAATTTTCATTGGGATTGTACTGAATTTGCATATTGCTTTTGGTGACATGGCCAACTTTACATTATTTTCCATAAGCAAGGAAGGTCTTTCTATATTCTAGTCACTTTCTCAATTCCTTTCTTCAGAGATGTAACATTCAGATTGCATGCAAGGTTAATTTCTTTGATTAGATTTGTTCCTGGATATTTTATTTTCTTTGAGACCATTGGGAATGATATATGTCCATGATCTCTTTCTTGGCATATTTGCTGCTGTGTGTAGAAAGGGTACTGGTTTTTCTAAGATGATCAGTGATGGGCCCTAATAAGTGAAGTCATTTCATTGTAAGTCCTTAAAAATATGAAGGATTAGAAACAGAGCAGAGAAGGTGAAGAAAGCCTGAAAGAGCTCCCAAATGCTCATGAGAAGTAGAGAGAAGCATTGTGATGTCCTCCATTTGTAAACTTGACAAGATTTAGAGGCATCTAGCAGACACATATACATATGTGAATGTGTCTATGAAGAATTTCTGGAGATATTCAAGTGAAGACAAAAGAATGCCCTGAATGTAAAGGTAATATCCCATGGTCTGTGTGCACAGCTGGGTTCGAAGGATAACATGAGTGTGAATCAGAAGAAATCTCCTGACTGTGATGCTATGTGACCAGCAGCTACCTCATGGCTCCCACATGATCATCAATTCTATCTCTCTCAAACTTTGAGCCAAAATATTTTTTCACTGAAGTTCCATTTGTTAGGTATGTTAAGAAAAGTGACATAAAGTTGGCGTCCAGAAATATAAGTAATATTATAATAAACCTGACCATATGCATCTTTAGAATTTGTTTTCTACAAAGCCATGAAAACTTTGGTATCCAGGGAAACCTCTGAATATCATAGTCATAGATCCTTCTGGCGGGAGTACAGAACACAAGAGTAAAGTTTGCACCACTATGACCTGAAAAGTAATCCAGGGCAATACTGGTCATAGGTCTAGAGGCAGTTCATGACATATATTGCCAAAATATTAAGCTACTTTTCTTCCTTGTTCCAAAAAGTTGAGTGAAGCTGAATTCAAATATAACAGACTAAGTTGCTAGTAAATGAAATGTCAAGACATCATGAAATTCATTTAGGGATATGTTTGTTGTTCACTGCATTTGATCATATTTGGAGTATGAATACTATGCGGAAATAAATGTCATAAGATGTAAAAGTTTTCACAAGGAATGAAGCATTATCGAAAAAATTGATGAGAAGCACATTTGGGGAACAGGTGTGTGGGTAGACATCAGTGGAGAAAGGAGGTGAAGAAATTTATGTTCCACACAAACCAGCACTAAACAGCGAGCTCAGCAGAAGAGGACCTCAGCGACCATTTCAATAGCACAGCCTGGTCTGTGGGTACTTGTCAATGTTTTTGAAGCTGTTGTGGCTTCAATTTGAAGTACTCTTCATCAATCTGTGTGTTTAAAATCTTAGTTCTCAGTTGTGGTGCTGTTTTGGTAGATTGTGGAGCCTTTAAAATGTGACACTTCATTCAAAGAAGTACTTTAGTCAGAAGTTTAGCCTTGAAGTTATATAGCTTTCCCCCAATCCTGCCTTTATTCCACTCCATGACTGTGAATACAGTGTGGTCAGGTGCCTCAAACATCTACTGCAGTGCTTTCCCCAGGAAAACAGACTTTGTTCCCTAAAACTGCTCAATAATCATATGAATTAAGAGGCTCTTGTTAGGGACAGAGACATAGAGGTTACTCACAGACTGCCTTTGACTACTCATGGCAGAACTAGTGAAGACCAAATTTGTAAGCAACAGAGATAAACACCAAACGTCTGATATTGCCTCATTCTTCAATGTGACTAAACAACTAACCTAGTAGCAGGAGGATTATGTGCACCACATCTACTGTGGGCAGAAAAATTTTTTCCCTTACTGTGACATACTTATTTTGGCTATGAATTTGCCTTTTCTACATGTGGTGCTTTTGATTGCTGGTTATATGTAGAGTTTTTTTTTTAATTATTTTTTCTTTATTAGATATTTTCTTCATTTACATTTCAAGTGTTATCCAGAAAGTTCCCTATACCCTCCCCCATCCCTGCCCTGCTCCCCTACCCACCCCCTCCCACATAATGGCCCTGGCGTTCCCCTGTACTGGGGCATATAAAGTCTGCATGATCAAGGGGCCTCTCTTCCCAATGATGGCCAACTAGGCCATCTTCTTCCATATATGCAGCTAGAGACATGAGCACAGGGGGAACTAGTTAGTTCATGTTATTCTTCCGCCTATAGGGTTGAAGACCCCTTCAGCTCCTTGGGTACTTTCTCTAGCTCCTTCCTTGGGAGTCCTGTGTTCCAACTAATAGCTGACTGTTTAAAAATGCCTTAGCTAACATCGTATTCTACACAGCATTGGCTCTGTTTTCAAAAAGCTTACTGGGAAGCCAGTAAAGTAAAGCCCTGGGTATGTGTTTCTGGAATACACTGCTCTTGCCATGTTTCCCATCACTGAAGTATCTGGGTTGATAGGATGCAGAATTGCCTTTTAAAGATGCAGTTACAATGACAGTTAGTTGGCAGTAGCTTGTAGACTTGAGACATCACTCTCAAGAAGGCAGTCTATACATTACCCAAGTGTCCAAAATATGATATCATTTCATCTATTGTCAGGAGTCATAGGTCTAGAAATAAAGAGGAAGGAATGGGAAGTATACCACTCAACACCACCCCCAGTTGCCCACTGGCGAAATTGTATATGAGTATCAAGAGCTTAAAAGAGAGGTAAGGAATAATTGATGGAGCTGGCGGTGGTGGCACATGTCTTTGGTCCCAGCTCTCTGGAGGCAGAGGCAAGTGGACCTCTGTGTTCCAGGACAGCCAGAACTACACAGAGAAACCCTGTCTGGAAGGGGGTGGAAAAAAAGAAGCTTTGATGGAAAGCTACTGGGCCCTGTGAAGTGGGAGAGGAGAGGAATGACTTTGTGACCAGTTTACCCTCATTCTTTCTTCTTATGGAAACCTGGATCTTGAACTACAAAAAATATGGCTGTTATTTTCAGTAAACTACGGGACAATTTATTAAGCATAATTTAATGAGCTTGCCAGGTCTCAATGAAATCAATAAATATTTGCTTTGAAAGTCAAAAAAAAAAAAAAAAAAAAAAAAGAGAGGTAAGGAAAATGTAATAAGAAGTTTTCCATAGACAACTGCTACCACTTAATAAAATGTTATCATAAAATAGACACCACACAAATTTCAGCGAAAAGAATGGAAACCAGTAAAGTGCTGGAGTAGAACAAACTTCAAGACGGCATGTCTAAGCAGCAATTTATCACAAACATTTCAGTACAGATTATATTAATTCCACAAATATTTTGTTCTCAAAATCATGAACAAATATAACTGGCTAGAAATAGGAAACTTCTTCATGGTAACAATGTAATTAAGATCTATACAGTGAATTAAAATCTGAAAAAAGAAACACTTTTCATATTATTCTGTTTCTAAATAAAACTTTAATTTCCTAAGAAAATAACAAGAACACAGATATGATTTTCAGAATATTACTTGGGGATATATATATATATATATATATATATATGTGTGTGTGTGTGTGTGTGTGTGTGTGTGTGTGTGTGTGTGTGTTTGTGACTTTATTCTATTGAGTAATATTTATCTGTACTCAACTTTAAAATTGGTCTGGATGCTGCAGGTCAGGTATGTGAACTCTAAAGCAATTAAATGCATTAATATTTATTCCTCATGATACTTAGGGGAATTTAATAATAATCCTGCTGAGTACATTCTCATACCTACAGGTTATTTATTTGTTTGAATTTTAAATGAATGAACTGAGATAGCCTTGGGTTTTATAGCACTTACTTTTGATTAAAAACCCATGAAAACACTCAGCACCCATGACAGCAACATATGGGCTCCAATCTACATGTGCATTAAGAGACATTCTTTTACAAGTATCAGAAATCTCACTTTCAATAATTAACCACAATGAAAGATAAATTGGTGAGGTGATAACTAAATTTATTAGCTTGACTAAATCATATATAGCAGAACATTATATCACAAAATACCTAAAGGCATACAAAATTATATTCATCAGTTAGAGATGAATAAATGCATCAAAAATAACACTGGCCACATTAGGTGGTACAGATAAAGCAGCAAGCTGTCCAGCTTTTGATTTTGTCTTCACTGAAGGAAGCACAATGACAAAGACATAACTCTTTTCCATCACTTTGATTTAGCTTCAATAATGTTAACTTCACCTAAAATTGTCCTGACTTACAAGTACAATTTCAAGGGCAATATTCTTCTTTCATTTATATCAGTTAGGAAAGAAAATTCATTTTCAAAACCATCCAAATCAGAAAAACCTTTTAATTGGATCAAGGAAACATTTTGTTCATTTTATGGAGCCAAACTGAGGAAAGAATAAATTTCCACAATGTTTATAAATTGTTGCCATAAGCATATTATCACAAAATAACCTGGTACATTTATATTTTAATATTTTCATATAATTTCAAAGCAATAAAAACTGGTAGCTTTAGGAATGCTTTATGAATTATTGACCACAGAGTATAAATTGTTTAATGTCTACATATTTCAATTGTTCTCACATTACAGGTGTTCCATTTGTTTGTGTGTGAGTCAGCCCACATATGCACATGTGAAGGCAGAGATCATCCCTGGCTATCTTTCCCCATCTCTCTACCTTAAAATTTGAGAAAGGGTTTCTCATTGAACCTGTAGTTTAGCAAATGACTAAATGGATTGTACAGTAAATCTATAAAATTGTTTTTTGTTTCTCCATACTAGAAATTCTAGTTGGTCTTTCAACCCTTTAAGTTTACCCAGCAAACAATTTACCCATTCAGCCACTTTCTCACCCCATTTCTTATCTCTCTATACATTTTTCTCTCCACTTGAAAAAATAAGATACCTGTGAACATAATATCCTGAAAAGAGTTTGAATTTTAAAATTGTAGAGTACACAATGTTATAAAACTTAAGGTCTCTTCCCAAATAAAATTTAGTGCATTTTCCATTACCATAAAATCAATGTTATTTTATATACAAAGGAAGGGGAAATATTTTGTTATTTTCTTCCTTTGAAATGACCATTAATAATGATAATATTGAAGAAATATTATTTTCAGGATCATCAGTTTGCCTTGTATTTTACAGTAAACATATTTATTCTAAATTCACTCATAAGAACTTTCACATTAATGTTATAAGGATCTCAAAAAAGCTACCTATAAAATATTTTTTGCAAAATATATTAAAACAATACATTAATAAATGCAGAGCTGAGACAATCAAGTAGAAACCAAAAGAGAGCAGCTGCACTATTATACAGTTGTGTGCTGCTTCCTTCTAACCACGAGCAAAGTAAGTATTAGCATTGTCTTAGAGCAGCTCTTATTACCAAAGAACATGAAAGATATCCAATAGCAAAATTGTGTCTGATGGCTGGCAGTCACCACCAAGATGTTTCTAACACACTACGTGTAAATATGAGATTAGCTGCATAGATTATATTTCTGAAATGAAAATGCTTCCTAAGGCTCCTCCAAGGGTAGCACAGGAACATTACACAAAGCAACATAGGTAAAAAGGGTGTGTAGTTTACTGCATAAAATCTAGTAAGGGATAATAATAACTTCATTATTTTATGTATTTTCTGGTGTATATAATCACCATATTTTATTTATTCCATTCAAAAGTCTTAGATTAATAAAATATTGTAAATATTTGGAATAAAATATGAACACCTTCATTTCTGAAAGTGTTACTTGGCTATTCCTGGTGTCTGTGTTCTGCAGCTTTGGGCAGAAGCCTTCACGTCTCTCTGTTGTGTGCTTAGTACAGAGTGATTCAAAGCCTTCTCAGTGCTGTAGGGTTGCTCTGTCATCTTGTTTTACACTTAGCTTAATGTGACTAAGTCCTCTGTCACATACTCTCTTAAGAGAGACTTGTTATCTTTACAAAATGCTGTGTAACAAGACAATAGATGTTTACTCTTACACCAAAATACCCGGAAGTACCTTTTCTAGAGAAAGCTGAGGTACAGTTGAATACATAAAGTCAGAGGAAAAACAACACACATCATCAACAACAAAGAAAAACACCCTTACCTCTACTGTTCTTCAGAGGAATGCTACCACTGAAACAAATATTCTTTCCCATGTGTGGAATACAATAGAAGGATAAACCTTTGTCAGTAGCTGTTCCATAGTTGATCTTATTATGTGCTTAAATAACAAGAGAAACAGGAATGTACATAAACCATTTGCATTGGTCTTTCTAATAAACTGCATTTAGCTAAATTCTACTGAATAAGGGAAATAATGCAAAATAACAGAAAGTTTTAGCATTTTCACAGCTAATAATTCAGACATTGTGAAATTGAGGTAAAATTTTCTGAAGTATTTCCTTGAGGTACCTTATATAATAATAAAGAGAAGTGACACGTGAAATTCTGGCAAAGGGGCACCCCTTACAGAAGTATGCAGAATGGAGCACCACTCTGGGCAATGATGCAATATCTTTGAATCTTCAAACAACATTGGTGTTTGTTTGCTCTCGAAGTATGCTGGTTTGTTAATGTCCTATGACACATCCGTATCATTATTAACTTATCTGTCATAAAATAAACATGCATATCCAGTATGTACATCTTAATATCAGGTAACTTGAAAGAACTTAAATACACCAGGTCTGTATCAGATGAAGCAATTGTGATATAAGGTTTTCTGGAAGGACAGTCATTCTTTGATTCAGTTCTCCAGTCACATGATCATTCCTGTCTTGTTAACTTCTTTCCCTCTCCCAAAAGTAGAAGAGTAGCAGATATAGAAGTCCAAATTCTTGTACAATACTTTGGGTTTACCTAAAAATAAGACACAGATTGATTCTAAGTTTGACAGTCATTGCAGAGAAAATTATATACAGAAAGAGGCTAATCCAGACACCAATAACCACAGCTACCATGTCACCAATGAGCAAACTCCATTTGAGGAATGCCGATCTTAAGTAAGTAGTTATTTTTGCATTCAGTGTGTCTACAAGCTGAGTTCCTGTGCTGCTATTTTTGCTTATAATAAAGGCCTAAGTCCTAGACTCACGGATGAAGGTTAGCATGGAGTACTACTTTCAAAAAGAAGACAAGCAGTATTACTAGATGTAGCATAGCCTGGACAAGAGAAAATAACACAAAGTCTTGTCAACATAAATACTTTTGCGATTATTCTGATTATAAACTACAGTCACAGATGCACTCTGCAGTGTCTAGATTACTTGTTTCCTCAAACTCTGCTCTCAGGTCTCTTCTCGCCAGGCCTGAGTGGCAGATTATATACAAAAACAAAAAGGGCGCCAGGGCCAAGAAGTGGGAGTGGGTGGTTCGGGGAGCAGGGCAGGGGGGAAGGTATAGGGAACTTTCGGGATAGCATTTGAAATATAAATAAAGAAAATATCCAATAAAATAAAACAAAAACAAAAACAAAAAAGGGGACATGAACTTCATTTAATTTTCTATTTATGTAACTTTTCTACTGCTCCTCTACATTTCCTTCTAACTATGGTTTATACAAGAATGACCTCAGGAAATAGAACTTGGAGGGAGAAAGTCAAAGGGCAAAGAACTGCTTATTTCCATTTTTTCCTAAATTATGGTTATTTAAAATTTTTCTCTTAATGACCTCCCTCACTGATACCATCCAAAGTTTGATTTTCATTTTGGATATCTCCATTTTGGGATATGTTATCCTTATTTTATTTTACCGTTTGCTTGTTTGGGTTCTGGAATGCCCCTCTCCCCACTCTTCCTCCTGTGACTGCATAGATTTTTCATTTCATTTTCTGGCTCAGTGATGTTTGTACTGCAGGACAAACAATTTATATCCTCTCCTATTTTATGGACTCAGCAGAAATTCTAAAATTTCTTTCTGGCAAAATCCCTCACCTTTTGGGTAAATTATTTTAGACAAGCTTCTTTCATAGTTCCTGGAGCCCCTGAAATACTTGGCCACTGGGGACAGTACCAGATGAAGAAGCATCTATTTCATTTTCACATACTAACAGATGAAGAAAACAGTCTGTCTTTCTTGCTACCTTTCTTTATCTTTACTTGCAGATCAGACTACTCCAGCCAGATTTCCACTTCTAAATTATCTTGGCAGATTACAGACATCAGACTCATACTTGACTTAAAATTCCATTTATGAAGCAATAATGCTACTCTTGTGTGAATGGCCTACAGCAACATGATATGGGCAAGAATTTGCAGTCCAACAGGCAACCATTGAAAATCAGGATGCCAGATGACCTCCTCCATGCAGACAAATTTTTTGGTGATTTTCATTGGGTTTTATATGCAGCTTCTGTTCAAAGAACAGGAGCTGTCTGCTTTCCCAGTGAGAAGAGAGGCAAAGTCTACCACTTCTTACCTGTCTATAAATTCCTTCTAAAGGGAATTGTGTGAGTGTCTATACTCCTCTAACATTGGGCTCAAGGTAGGAAATCAAAGTCCTATACTAAATTGCACCATGAGCAGGTTTACAATTCCTGTTCGCTGCTTAAGTGTCTTTGGCTGTATTCTGAGACACCAGGTGTTTAAATATGGGATAATAAGTAGAATTAGGGATGGAATTTTGGATTCATTCTGCCACCCACTTAATAGAGCTTCTAAAGAAGAAAGCTTAATGATCTTTCTCCTACCATACCCGGTTTTGCATTGGCAGAGGATAAAATGTGGACAGAGGAAAGGGACTAAAAGGAATGGGAATGCTAAATATATAACTGCTCCTATTATTCTACCTGCTGAAAGCCAAGCACTTTGCTTCAGGAAAGGTTAACCACATTCTGCAGGAACAGTATGCAACACATGTGATTCCATTATCTAAAAATAGAGCTTTTGGAAGAATGCACAACTATATTATTATTATTTTAATATTTAAGCATGCACTCAGAATCTAAAATCATGATAACCTCTTCATCACAACAACCATAAATCAAGAGCCTATATTTAATATCACATGGTGCAGAGGTAATCCTGCAAAGAAAGTAAAGGGGAAAAAGCAAAAGTCACAGATGTGGCACAAATATTCACAAACTTTATCCTCAATAAGAGTTGATGAACAAGTGAGAACTATCATTTAATAAGCTTTGTTGTAACTCAACATCATAAAGAAGACACCAAAACAGAGATGCAATCTGAACAAATATAGCAACAAAATTTTAACTTACCTAATTAACAACAACAACAACCAAAAGGTTCTAAAGCCCGTTAGGAAAAATAATTCATTACTGACTTTATTGAAAGATAAAATGAATGCAGTTATTTTCAATTTGTGCAAAGTCAATTCTGGGTGAAATATGTTGCACATTAGAATGAAATGAAATATCACCATTATCTGTGTATCATTGAGTAGCAAAACTATGACCAATTATTTATAAATTAAAAGTAGGTAATTGTATTAAAAATTATGTTATGTGAAATTACATTAACCAGGCAATTTTCTTGAATTTAAGCTACTTTGAAACATTAAATGTCTTCTAGGAACATTCCATTTAAAGATTTTAATATTCAGTTTATTTTTAAAGATTATTGACTTTTATGACAGTAGCATGTCACAAATCAGAATTATAGGGATTGAATAAAACATTGTTTTATTAAGAAATTAACTATCCAATGTGTATAAAATGAAAGCAAAATGGAAAAAAAAGCTTTTTATTTATATTTAATGAAATTAAAAGTTTGACTTGTTGTACTTGTTAATATTACAGGAATGGAGAAGGTTGTTAGAAGTCCCAGACATAGTAAATAAGTTGAATGACAAGATGATAATCATAAAAATACAAGTTCCAAATCATACGAGTAATAACCTAGTCAGTTTGATGAAGAGAGCAACTAATTCTTAACCATCTTCCTGTAGAATGAAAAGAACTACAGAAAGAAGGCTCTATGGTGCTAGAAGTATTCTTATACCTGCTGACTAATTGTCTCATAGGGCATCAAATAATGCACGTGAGGAATCAACAGAGCAGAGGGCTCTAGCCTGCCTTCTCAAGCTCATTTTGTTGTCACAATTGCCAATATCTCTAGAAATAATGATGAAGCAAAGCATTCCTTGCTTGCTATAGGCAATCCATACCAAAAAAAAAAAAAAGTGTGTAACAAATAGTAACAAGAAAACTGAGGTGACGAAAGAAGCCATTATGCATGAGCTGCAGTGACTTTTACACTCAGTGGCCATCTGCAATGGATGAAGTCATTAAGTAATCAGTAGATTCCAAAATTCTATGTAAAGTTCAGTTTTAACACACACACACACACACACACACACACACACACACACACACACACAATGGTACAGAAAAGTCAGAAGATGTATTAGCTTTTGTTAATAGTTTTGAAAATGAAGTAACAAAATGAACTTTCAAAAGCTCATGGACAATCTTCAACATCCTATAGAATTTTCTTTCAATTACTTAAAGTGGGAAAATAATAGGATGAACTGGTTGAACTAAATAACCAATGAAAACTAGATTAGCACATGACTTTGAGTTCTTTCTTAGTGTAGAATTTCTACTACTGTGGCCTTGCATTAATCATTTAATTTTTCAAGTCATATTATTTCCTTTATTTATAGATTAAAGTGTTCAGGTTCAGAAAGATTAATTCAATTGTATAGCTAGTAACTGGTGAGGTAAATATTGACTACCACGTATATTTAATTCCAAATCTTACATTTTATATATATTAAAAAGTGTAAAGATAGGTGTTAAAGGCAGGTGGAGAAAGTTCTCAATGCTGCAGGAAGAAATTTGACCATGGAACTAGAAATCAATCTAGAAAACTGTTGAAAAAGGAAGTATGTAAATAGGAGTCAAAAGACAAGTAGAAAATAAGAGTGGTAGCCTCCAAAAGACAAACTTGCTTGTATGGCTGCTGTTTCCCTCTTCATTATAGAGTAGGTGTTTGTTTTACAAATTTTCATACATGTAGCATGTGGACATTGGTAATATCTACCAATCCATACCAACTGATAAATTGCTCAAACTAATTACAATTGAAATTTTATTCAGAGACATAGTTTTTTTACTCTTTCAATTTACATTTAATTATTATTTAGTGTGGAGGAAACAATGGTCTGTGGAGCTTGTGTGGAGATCACAAGACAATGTGCTGCAGTCCAGTCTCTCTACCATGTGGAATCCAGGGATGGGACTCATACAACAAAGAACATCTCCCAAGACTCACAAATCAGGTTTCTTACATTTTTGCTTTCTGCTGCTGAGGTTTGAACCTAAGGTCCCATGCATCCTAAACAAGTATTTGACCAGCCAGCTTGTCTCCAACCTCTCTCCAGAGAATTCTTTATGTGTTCAAAGTTAAGGGCATTTTCTTTTCTCTCTAAAAGAGAACAGAATTTCGAAACAAATCAATAGAAGAGAGGAGAAAACTGACCACCAACAATTGAGATGGAGTTAGGAACTTGGTGGTTTGATACATTCAATTGCTGACCATAAACAACACGGATTAGAGTTGGTCAAGGATATAAAACTTCAAGACCATTTACAGAAGGAATATGAACACAGGTTGTTCTGTTTCCAACTAAGGCAACTCAGCTGCTAAGGGCCCTCATTTCAGCTGTTTCTATCAGCAGTTGTGAGAGAAATGTAAGGAGGCTGGACACATCTCATGAAATTTGCAAAGGTTGCTTAATGGAAATTAAATGAGATACATATGTTCTTCCATTCACATTAGTCTTTGATAATAAGAACTCTTTTCTCAAGCTAGAACATTTTGCAACAGCCTTGGTTATTACTGGGATCTAGCAAGGTAGAGACTGGCTAGCAATTTTTTTTTTTATTTCATAGAAGATTGTTCATAATCTATCTACCTATCTCCCTACATATCTATCTATCTATCTATCTATCTATCTATCTATCTATCTATCTACCTATTTTTCTATCTATCTATTTGTTTAGGGTGTGTGTGTGTGTGTGTGTGTGTGTGTGTGTGTGTGTGTGTGTGCGCGCGTGCGCGCATGCCTGTGCTCACTTATCATGATCCTTACACATATTTCAGAAGACAACTTGCTCGTGTCATTTCTTTTTTTTTTCTAACTTTTTTTATTAGATACTTTTAAATTTACATTTCAAATGCTATCCCAAAAATTCCCTATACCCTCCCCCTGCCCTGCTCCCCTACCCACCCACTCCGACTTCTTGGCCCTGTATTGGGGCATATAAAGTTAGCAAGACCAAGGGGTCTCTCTTTCCAATGATGGCCAATGAGGCCATCTTCTGCTACATATGCAGGTAGAGACATGAGCTCTAGGGGTTCTGGTTAGTTCATATTGTTGTTCCACCTGTAGGGTTGCAGACCCCTTCAGCTCCTTGGGTACTTTCTCTAGCTTCTCCATTGGGGGCCCTGTGTTCCACCATATAGATGACTGTGAATACCCACTTCTGTATTTGCCAGGCAGTGGCATAGCCTCATACAAGACAGCTATATCAGGGTCCCTTCAGCAAACTCTTGCTGACATATGCAATACTATCTGGGTTTGGTGACTGATTATGGGATGGATCCCTGGGTAGGGTATTCTCTGGTTAGTCCATCCTTTCATCTTAGCTCCAAACTTTGTCTCTGTAACTCCTTGCATGGATATTTTGTTCCCTATTCTAAGGAGGAATGAAGTTTTGGCACTCTGGTCTTCGTTCTTCTTGATTTTCTGGTGTTTTGAAAATTGTATCTTGGGTATTCTAAGTTTCTGGGCTAATATCCACTTATCAGTGAGTGCATATCAAGTGACTTCTTTTGTGATTGGGTTACCTCACTCAGGATGATATCTTCCAGATACATCCATTTGCCCAAGAATTTCATAAATTCATTGTTTTTAATAGAAGAGTAGTACTCCATTGTGTAAATGTACCACATTTTCTGTATCCACTCCTCGGTTGAGGGACATCTGGGTTCTTTCCAGCTTCTGGCTATTATAAATAAGGCTGCTATGAACATAGTGGAGCATGTGTTTCCAACTGGTAATAAGAACACATGCTCATGCCATTTCTTATTTCACTATGTGAGTACCAGAAATCAAACTCAAGTCATCAAGCTTGGGAGCAATCACTTTTGCACATTGATCTATCATCCTTTCAGGCCTGATTATTTCTTTGAATATTAATTAAATTGATTATTTTTAATAGTTTAATGCTATAATTGCCCCCAGTATATTCAAACACCTTAATATAACTTAATTTTTTCCAGTATTGTACATTTTTATATTATGTTTAGTGATGACGTCACCTTCTTTACCCATAAAATCTTGAACCAAAAAAATCCAACTTTCTTTCATAGAGATGCTGAAATTTGACTTGGGGAAAATGAGAATAAAAGTATAGCAAATCAATATAGCAAAAATGTTTCAGCAAAGAATATTTATAACTAAACACTGAGAATAGTGACACCTAGTTTCCTGTATTATAACACTCCAGAAAGCTCAGCATATCAGTCCCATATCTTCTGTATTCAATTAGAATATCTGTAAAAATCAAAATATTATTCTATACTGGAAGCAACCCAGATGTCATTCAACCAAAGAGTATAGATACAAAAATGTGGCTCATTTACACAATTAAATATTACTAAAAAGAAGGACATCATGAAAGTGTGAGACAAATGGATGGAACTAGAAAATGTCATGCTGAGTGAGGGAAGTTAGACCTAAAATGATATGCATGGTATGACCTCACTGATAAGTGGATAGAGTTGAAAAGTACAGTATACCTATGCTCCAACTCACAAACCCAAAGAAGTTAGAAAAGATGGAAGGCCCAAGTGAGAATATTTCAGTCCCACTTAGAAGAGGGATAAAAATAATCATGGGAGGCAAAGGGAGGTGGGAAAGGGGAACAAAATCATGTATGTGGGAGACAGAAGAGAAGCCCAGAGGGCCAGGAAAATGAGTGGAAATACACAGCTGTTGGTGTTGAATTGGGCATGAGGGAAACCTCTAGAAAGTCTCTGAGACCTGGAATGTGAGAAGCCTCCAGGACTTAGCTGAAATGTACAACAGTGAGATGAAACCAGAAGAGACCACCTACAGTAGTTAGCAGGGCCCCCACTGGAAAGATGGGACACCAACCCACCTTCTGAAATGTTGACCCATATTGTTCCTGTCTAAAGAAATGGAGGGATAAAAATGGAACAGAGACAAAAGAAAAGGCCATCCAGTGACATTCTAACTTGAGATCCATCTATCCCATGCACAGGAACCAAACCCTGATACTATTACAAATCCCATGTTGTGCTTGTATAAAGGAGCCTTGCATGGTTATCCTCTGAAAGGATCTACCAACAGCTGACTGAGACAAATGCATATACTTAGATCAGAGAACCCTAGGGAAGTATTAGGGGGAAAATTAAAGGAACTGAAGGGGATGGCAACCCTATAGGAAGAACAACATTATCAACTAACCCGGACCCCTGGGAGCTCACAGATACTAAGCCACCAGCCAAAGAAGATACATGGGCTGGTTCGAGGTCCCAACACATATGTTGCAGAGGGATGCTTTTTTGGGCCTCAGTGGGAGAGGATGAGAATCCCTGTAGAGACTTAATACCTCAGGCAATTGGGATGTCCAAGTGTGGGGGAGGCATCATATCAGAGGCAAAGGGGAGGGGATGAAGAACTGTGGGAGGAGGGACCAGGAAGGGGGCAACATTTGGGATGTAAATAAATAGAATATTTTTTAAATAAAGGTCTCAACGGTCAGTACTTGAATTGGTGTTCATTCACAGTGAAGTTTTTAAGGATAGTTTATTTGTTACCATGTGACTCAAGTGACTCTAAAATGTAGAGGTTGTTCAACACTGGCATTCATAGGCCAGGTTACCTAAAGCTTAAATTCATGGGGTAGTCAATGGGAGGTATATATAAAATAAATAAGCTGATTGACACGTAGCTCAACTGGACAAGTGCTGGCCTAACATGCATTAAGTTCTGGGCATCTCCAGCACCACATAGCCCAAGCATAGACATCCTTGCCTGTAATCCCAGCCATTTGTTGGTGAAGACAGAATCAGAAGTTCAGAGTTCAAAGGCAGTCTGAAGTACTTGATGTCCTATCTCAAAAGAACCAACATAAATGAATTAAGGAATAAACAAATGAGTAAAAACATGGAAGTATACACAAAAATACATCCATTATTTTTTCAAGAACATGAAAATAAATTTCAATATATACCAAGTAATTTCTGAGGGAGAGCAAACAAGGTTTTTTCATAACATAGCACTAGTTGGACTGACATTAGATACAGGCATTTAAAAAAAAAAAAAAGAGGGACTAATATAAATGGTCAAGGGCCTTCCTGGAATCAGGATGCAGGCACTCCTATCTCATCCACTGTGAGTTTAGAATTCAGATAAGTGAGTGTAGTATACAAATATAGTTATATAATGATGGCATGAGGACACAAAATACTTCCACAATAAATATCAGTCAACTGGGACAAGATGCAGGTCTTTGGTTTTGAAGTCCTCAATAGAATACCATGTGATTAGGCTTATCACTCACTGCCAATCCATTTTAAGCAGAACTCCACTTCTATTGTGACTTTTAAACATGTTTTTTTATAAAAGAAGCAAATCATAAGGAAGTAATTGTTTGATAAAACATAAAATTATAGTTTTAAGTTGTTAATGTAGCTATAATATAAGCATTTTTTTAAAATTAAAAATAGCTATATAGAAGCAGCAGGCACTTTCTGTTTAGATTTGAGGCCCTGTGGTACTGGTATCCATCTGATATTGGTTTACTGATTGAAATCATGTAGCTTGAGAGGTCATATGCTCAAGTGAGAAAGCTACAGATATGGTTTGCAGAATGGGCATCATGTGTTCATCAAATCACATTTTTTTTCTCCCCAGAGCCATGCTACCGTCAGCTTTTCTCAGAGAAACGTCTATATGCAGAGCATACTGGATACTGACGCCCTGTCAAGAAGTGACTTCTCAGTGGCCAACCACAAATGCAGGTCTTTATCAAACCCTTCTAAGGCTCAGGGGATACCATGGAAGACATAGAAGAGTGTGAGTTCAATGACTGAATGCAGTGCTGTGGGATGACTTGCTCCTGACCCTGTTGTTGAATTCATAGAAGATGTCATTATGAGCAAAGAACTGGGCCCTGCTATAGTCTTTCAAGGAGAGAGAGGAGCTGGAACCACAGAGAGCAGTAGCTAAGGGCTGCATGGGGACTGAGAGTTTTCCTTCAGTTGTATAAACTGTTAAGATACCCATGAACCTCTTTGTTTGTTTGTTTGTTTGTTTGTTTGTTTGAGACAGGGTTTCTCTGTATAGCCCTGGCTGTCCTGGAGCTCACTTTGTAGACCAGGCTGGCCTCGAACTCAGAAATCCGCCTGCCTCTGCCTCCCAAGTGCTGGGATTAAAGGCGTGCGCCACCACCGCCCAGCACCCATGAACCTCTTAAAGTACCCCTCATCCATCCACATGGAAGGATCCCTGTAAAAATGCATTGGACTTATGAGAGGGGGAAACTACATGAAAATAGGAAAGAGCAGGAGGGGAGCTGATTGCAAAGAGGAACATATCAGAATAGAAGAGAGATTGGAAAATATGGTCGATGACTATAATAAATCATACCATATACTTATATGCAAATATCATGAAACCTACTATTATATAAAATTAATATATGTTACTAAAACATCTAAAGTATTTCAAATTAAAAATGTTTAATTTAGCATTATCTGGCAAATTAATCAGAGTGTGTTATGTTTTATAAAAACATATCCTGCTTTATTAAAGCATAATTAGCTTCCTAAAAATAGACAGCAAGTTAGATTTGAATGGGATTATTGTAATTTGATCTATCTACACATTATCACATGCTTACTATATAATCCAAACTATTATCAAGATACACAGTATTTGCTTTTCATAAAGGAGATAACAATTCTTTAGTCTTTTGATAACTTTCAAGTAATCAATAGATTACCACATATAATGTTAAATCCCCAGCAGTTAGTTTTCTTACAACTGAAAGTTTATGTCTTTTCACTTTCCCACCTGTTATGTCCTGACAAACTTCATTCAGCCCTGTTTCTTAGTTTGATTCTTTTGGGTCTATTTGTCAGTCATTGTCTATCTGAAGTACTTGACTTAGTCCACTGTCTTTCCTGTTGGGAGGGGCAATCAACAATCCACTGTACAGGTGTATAAATAATTTTTACAAACAGTCCCTTATCTGTTCATTTACTCACAGAGAGCATGTTTGACTCTTCTGAATAATGCTTCAAAGAACTCTATCTTAGGCACACTGACCTTAATTTCTATGTCTATACGTACAGTAAGAATGTAGATTATGCGGCACTTCTGTTTTTTGTTGTTTGTTTGTTTGTTTTGCTTTATCCCATTTTTGTTAGCACTTCCCATGTATCCTTTGTGCACATGTGCTATTGATAATCATGGGATCCTTATTTTAGGGAGACACTAATCCTTTTTACAGATATCTGTATACAAATATTTTTCTCTCCACCATGCTTCCATTTAGTCTTTGTTTATGTCCTTTGCTGTGGAGAAGCTTGTTAGTTTGATAAAATCCTATATGTTTATTTTTGCTCCTAATTCTGTTCCTTTGGTGTCACATACACACACACACACAAACACAAACAAATCATTGCCAAGTCCAATAGAGCTGAGCTTGTTTCCTATTTTCTTTTAAGGAGTTTTATCATGTCAAGTTTTATATTTAAGTCTTTAATCCAGTTCAAGATTATGGGATTTAGTCTCCATAATCACTTGAGCCAATTTCTTATAATGACAGAGCAAGGAAGAAAGAAAGAGGACAAAACTGGAGCTTATTTCTCTTGATAGACCTGAGTCCATTGTGGAAAAGGAATCCACACACTGTTCTGCTGTTATTTAAGATAGAGCTTGCCCATTGGCAAGATTTACAGCCTTGTTTAACACAGTTACTTGTAATTTAAGATGTCACAAGTTTTCTTTGAAACAAGAACATATGAAATACACAGGTGACATCCATCTCACATTGTTCAGTTTGTACATTATCTTCTGTGCTTAATGTTCCATCTCAAAGAAAGATATATTATTTTTTTACTTCATAAACTCTTCAGCTTGCTTTTAACTTAATTTTCCTTTTGAATAAACTGTTTTAACATATTTTAATATATTTATAATTATGTGGTTATGAATAATTGCATATAAGTGTGTGTTACTTTGTATTTATATATCATATATTTCATATATGTCATATATAAAATGTATATATCATTTATAATGCATATATCATATATTATTTGATATTTATATATTTTATTAATATACTGCAGAATATCATAAACACATATGTATATATTCATGTGTGCATGTGTACATGTGTGTGTGTGTATATGTGTGTCTGTATGTGATTAGAACAGGTGTTATAGACCAAGAAATGATGTACACTTTACAAGACTCACAGTAGCTGAGGATTATATGAGGTTGAGCCTACCATTAAAGAGATATTATGAAAATCTAGGTATAAGACAACTTTTACTAGATCACTAAACAGTGAAGCACTGTGTTTCCACTGTTCTTACCAAGTTTAAAGATATCCTTTTACAAGCAACATATAAACCACAACTCATTTGTCCTATTCAAGCCTATGCCATCTTGGTTCTCTACACTGAATTGTGATTGGCAGAATACTGCAGCTGGGGGCCCCAGAAATCTTTAGTAGTAAATAAAATCTTTTCAAGTCCTCCTACTCCTCTTCCCTCTTCTTCTCCTATTCCTCCTACTTGTCATCCCTATACTCCTCCCTGTTTTAATTCTCTTCATTTTCTAGACTTTAGATCCAACCCAGAGCCTTGAAATTGCTATACCACTGACTTAAAGCAGAAGCTCTAATAGACAGTAGCATTTCTACCATTATCTTAGAGTCTAGTAACAAAAAATCTATTGGACATCCTCAGTATAACAAATCTAGTACCCTTCTGTCCTGGTTTATCTTTTGTCAACTTGAAACTAGCTAGTATTAACTGGGAGGAATAATCCCAATAGAGAAAATGCTTCCATCAGATTGCCCATTGGCATGTTTATAGGGCATTCTTTTGATTGCTAATTGATGTGGGGGAAGCCATTTCACTGTGTTGGTGTTATCCTTGGGCAGGTAGTCATGAGATATATAAGAATCAATCAAATGGGAAAGTATAAGTCAACTAACCAATCTTTCCCTCCCCAACTTACTCTTGGTCATGTTTTTTGTTTTTGTTTTTATTTTTTAACCCCATCAGAAGCAGGCAAATTAAGACATCTATTGAACTGGATAATATCAGGGACCATTGAATATTTCATTAAACAAATATTACATCTAAACAAAATATTACATTGATAGGCATAGAAACAAAAAGGAAACTCATAAAAATGTATTGTTGTTATTTGTTTTTTACTTATATTTACCTTTTACTCAAAAATTATTTATAGAAGGAGACAATTTAAAATGTGTTAATAATTGCCTGTTTTTAAAATGAAATCAGTTGCTGAAAACCATGGCCATAAAACATTCTCCAGGCTTCAGGAAACCTGCTGCCCATGGAATTCCAGAAAGCAACCAAACCCTCTCACATACCATGGTGACTGCCAGTCTCTAAGACAAGAAGCCTGACTTGTCTGCCACCTTACAGTTTATGGAACAAAACAAAACAAACAAACAAACCAAAACAACAAAAACAAAACCCAATAGTTTAACCAAAATCAAATGGAAATAGTTTTTAGGCCTCATGATACAAGTCTCCTGTTTTCCTTACTCTATGTTGTGAGATCTGACTCTGTCTCCACAGGCAGCATTTTTCTGAGCCTTCCAATACTGACCTACTGGGTGGGTCTGAGGCATCATTTTTTTTTAATTTAATTTAATTTTTTATTTGATATTTTCTTTACATTTCTTTTGTTGTTGTGGTTGTTGTTGTTTTGTGGTTTTGTTTTTGTTTGTTTGTTTTGTTTTGTTTTGTTTTTGTTTTTGAGACAGGGTTTCTCTGAATAGCCCTGGCTGTCCTGGAACTCACTCTGTAGACCAGGCTGGCCTCAGAAATCCACCTGCCTCTGTCTCCTGGAGTGCTGAGATTAAAGGTGTGCACCACCATGCCTGGATTTATTTACATTTCAAATGTTATCCCTCTTCCTGGTTTCCCCTCTGAAAAGTACCCTCCTCCTATCCCCTGCCCCCTTCCCCCTCCCCCTGCTCACCAACTCTCTCAATCCCATTTCCTGGCTCTGGCCTTCCCCCTCACTGTGGCATAGAGCCTTCATAGGACAAGGGACCTCTCCTTCCATTGATGTCAGACTAGGCCATCCTCTGCTACATATGCAGCTGGAGCCATTAGACTCCAGAGAAACAACCCTATTAAAAAATGTGGTACAGAGCTAAACAAAGAATTCTCAACTGAGGAATACCAAATGGCTGAGAAGCACCTAAAAAAAAAAAAAAAAAGAGTTCAACATCCTAAATCATCAGGGAAATGCAAATCAAAACAACCCTGAGATTCTAGCTTACCCCAGTCAAAATGGCTAAGATAAAAAACTCAGGTGACTGCAGCTGCTGGCAAGGATGTGGAGAAAGAGGAACACTCCTCCATTGCTGGTGGGACTGTATAATTCTGAAATTGGAGGTCAAACTGAATCTATTCTCCTGTCCACTTACTTGTTTGGCACATTTATCTCCTTAATCATGTCTATTAAATAATGAGTCTGAAAAAACAATTCATGGTATAATTATGTTGGGAGAAAATGCTTTCTGCTAATGGAGAAATCACTAAAGTAAGCTTTATTATTTGTTGAAATTAGTGTAGATAATGCTACAATATCATATTAACAAATACAACATGGCTTGAAATTAGTGTAGGTTGTAGAGAAAAGAGAAGTTTCACAAAACAAAATAAAACAAAACAACAAAAAACAACAAATCAAAAAAAAAAAAAAACAGTGATATAATCCTCTAGAACTTAATGAAAGGAATCACAACATGATAGAAAAGAAGAGCCATTAGAGATGTTTGTTTAAATCAGTGTATATACACAATACTCTCAATGACTACCAGAGACAAAATAAAGAATCTTTTCTTCTGTTTTAACTACCTACTTTCTGCAGAAAGGTATACCCTATCCTATTGGTTTCTTGAGGAATGGATACAGAAAATGTGGTGCATTTACACAATGGAGTACTACTCAGCTATTAAAAACAATGAATTTATGAAATTCTTGAGTAAATAGATGTATCTGGAGGATATCATCCTGAGTGGTAACCCAATCACAAAAGAAGTCACTTAATATGCACTCACTTATAAGCGGATATTAGCCCAGAAACCTAGAATACCCAAGATACAATTTCCAAAACACAAGAAAATCAAGAAAGACCAACGTGTGGATACTTCATTCCTCCCTAGAATAGGGATTAAAATATACATTGTAGGAGGTGCAGAGACAAAGTTTGGAGCTAAAATGAAAGGATAGACCATCCAGAGAGTGTCCCACCTGGGTGGTCCATCACATAATCAGCCACCAAATGCAGACACTACTATATAAGCCAGCCAGCAGGATATTGCTGAAAGGACCCTGATATGGCTGTCTCCTGTGAGGCTTTGACAGTCCCTGACAGGTATAGAAGTGGATGCTCACAATCATCTATAAGGCAGAACACAGGGTCCTCAATGTAGGAGCTGGAGAGAATACCCAAGATCTGTGGGGGTCTGCAAGCCTATAGATGGAACAACAATATGAACTAATCAAAACCCCCAGAGCTCATGTCTCTAGCTGCATGTGTATTAGAGGATGGCCTAGTTGGCCATTATTGGAGAAGAAAGGCCCTTGGTCTAGCAATGTTTATGTGCCCCAGTGCAGGGGAATGCCAGGGCCAAGTAGTGGGAGTGGGTGGGTAGGGGAGCAGGGCGGGGGAAGAGTATAGGGGACTTATGGGATAACACTTGAAATGTAAATGAAGAAAATATCTAATTAAAAAAAAAAAGTTGACTCTGAGCCAGGCATGGTGGCTCACTCCTTTAATCCCAGCACTCACAAGGAGGCAGAGGCAGGCAGATTTCTGAGTTTAAGGCCAGCCTAGTCTACAGAGTGAGTTCCAGGACAGCCAGGGCTATACATAGAAATCCTGTCTCGAAAAACCACAAAATAAAAAAATAAAAGAGTTGACTCTGTGTTATTTTTTGAAACCCAAAACAGCCAAAAAGAAAAGAAAAGAAAAAAAAAAGGAGAAAGAAAAATAGGATGAGGATAACTAAGACAAGTCTGAAGGTTCCTGGAGGTTGTTCCAGCATATAGAGAATTAATTAAAAGCCAACGTCCTCAGTAGCATAGGAAAGTTATGGCATTGTTAAGGAATGCTATTGGGGAAAGGCCTTTCCACATGTAGACATATATTAAAAGTTGTGGAAATCATTCTCTGCCAGCCCTTGCATCAGAAAAAGTTAGTGTACAGAGCTTTGTGGGACTAGAGCAAAGGACTTTGAGAAATTTCATGAGTCACTATGTTAAAGGACCACTCAAGTTCACCTTAATGGAATGATAAGTATCAACCAGAAGCTACTATGCCCTCAGGGATAGAATTCACCAGTCTATAGTTACAATGATTGTCTCCTCAGGAGAGCCACAGGATCCAAGGTCTCACTTCAGAGTGGCTCCATATGCAACAAGTGAACCAGTCTATAAAGACCCAGCCCTGTTGTGTGGGAGATAAAATTGATGGCAGATAAGACTGCTGGATAAGGGGAGACATCATGTGTATCTATCCTCTTCCCTAGCCAGGCGTCCTTCATCTTCCTTCCACTATTAATGATAACCAAATGGCTCCCTCTGAGGAATGAAGTTTTCTCAGCATCTGCTTCCCACGGAAAGCTAACTGCAACAATTATCAGTAATGATGTTAGCCAGTCATCATTTTGTAGGATATAACTCGTGGCATATTGGGAAAGAAAAAAATGAAATACAGAGTTCTTTTGTTTTGTGGGTTGTTCCTCTTCCTCCTCTTCCTCTTCCTCCTCCTCTTCCTCCTCCTCTTCCTCCTCCTCTTCCTCCTTTTCCTTCTTCTCCTCCTCTGTCTTTGAGTTCCAAGGTGCCTAGAAATATCTTTTTTGTGTGTCACATAAATTCCAGCATTTTGATCACTTCCTTATATTTGAAATTTTGTTTGAAAATCTAATGTAGTTTTTCAATGACAAAAATATTTTGTTTTTATTTTTATGCTCATCTGCTGGAGTTCTGCATACAAACTGGTGTTCCAGGTTTTCCTAGGTCTCCATTTTCATCTTGTTGGTTCTTCTCAGTTGGTTATATAAAATTTGAAAGATTAAGATGGAGAATAGTTTGCCTATTTGCATCATGCATTTTATCACTTTGTATGCCAAAAATTCCAACCTCTTTCTTCCATGTCTGTTCATTATTTAACTATTGTTTAAAGACCATGAAATGTTTTCTGCATGACTTGGATATAATTCAAACTTTATTTTGTACATGCCTACATTTCAGCCCAGCAAATTCTTTTATATTTAATTATACACCTATTTAATATTGACTTTTATATTTATAACAGGCATATTCACTTTAACTTTTTAAACCAAGTTGTGTAATGATAATATAATTGTTAAAATGGTACTAAAACATCAAAATATGATGTTTTGTGTGATGCTCTTTATTAATATTATTTTTAAATCGTTAAACTTTTCATTTAAAGGAGAGACTATTATAACCTTTTATTAGTGAAGAAACTAAAACCAGCCAAAGAAACGTCATAGATGTAACCTGAAAATATGACAGTACGTCACCAAAAGGACAATCTGGTTGAACATAAGAGAGCTTGGGGAAAGAGCCTTAGTTTCACAGTAGACACTTTCAAAAGATCTGTTATCTTTACTGATATCAATGATGCACAGAGATGTGCCTGTGTACAGGCCATTGGAAGAGTATCCAGGGAAAGTTCCACATAGAAGATAGATCTCTAAATCCATTGTGAAACCCTTTTCTTTTTATTATTTAAATTCTATAATTCTCCTAGGAAGAATTATTTTGTGGAAACAATAGCCATGATTTATCTAAGTCACATTTGCAACAGTCTATACTATTTCTATTATGAAATACTATTTGAAGTGGATTAAATTTTTAGAAAACTCTGAAGTTCGAGATAAACAGTCCCCTTGGACAATTTATCTACAGGATCTGAATTAGTTTCTAAATGCTGTCTTTGGACCCTTGACAAGAAAATAAAGACCATGTGATGAATTAACTCAAAAGCTTTCATGACATGTATTCTAAATATTAAATACCTCCCAAACACTATTCTGTTTAACTGTCACAGCAATATTCTAAGATCAAATCTAAGTCCTGAGCCTCCCATATGCTGTGCATGTATGGTCTGACTCCACCCAAGCCCCTCAGGCTATGGAGGTTGTGTGATATTTCCACCAGGAAAGAGTTCAGTCTTGGACTCAGGGCAGGAAAGGTCCTCAGCTACTCTCTTCCTTGGCTTCCTAATGGAAACTTGAGAAGAGAATCTCAGATCACTCTGGAACAATAGCAGCTTTGGAGATCAATGAGCTTAGAGCAAACATCCAGTCTTGCAGAGGGAGGTAAATCACTTAACACTTTGTTTACTTAACAAAGTGAAGTGTAGCTTATTTTGTTCATCCTTCTGTATATTTCACAGAATTCTGTCCTCAATTTAAGAATTTATGAATCTCAGAAAAGTGACTACATATATTTTCTAAGAAGTTGTAAAAATAAAAAAAATTCTCTTAACCAAGAATAAGACCTTTAAATGCTGAGAAACCAAATACAAATGAATCAAGTTAAAGGAATAAAAAGGTGTCAAGCTAAGGTGATGAGGACACAAACGAATTGTACTATCAAGAAAACATGTAAAGCCATAAAAGCCCTGAGGAATGCATCAGTCTGCAGAGGTTAGAACAAATCAATAAGTATCCCCATACAAGGAAGATTGACTAGGGGGAAATTGAGAGGGAACTTTTAGAACGGATTTTTAAGGAAAGCTCACTCTATTAAAATGGTGTTTTTAGAACAATCTATTTACCACAGGAAGCAGTGAAATTGCCATCATCAGGACAAGGAAGGATTGGGCTCTCAGGGCCAGAAGAGCAAGTGCTGGAAGGCACATTTGAGAACTAAAGACAGCAGTCTCCTGCTGTTTATTTTTTTCTCCATAGTTCACAAGGAGTCTTCTCTGTCCTTGACTAAAAGAACAAATGCTGAGAGATGTAGGATTGCACCCAGGTGACTGAGTTGATTCCTTATGCTCTCCAAAGTGAATGTGCTTAGGTCATTGAATACCACAGAGAAAAACAGGCTTGGTAGTTGCTTTCATAGCAAAAAGTCATTTTTATTCCATAGAATATAAAATAATACATATGTAATGGCATGCATTCAAATGTGACAAGTTTCCAAAGAAACACTCTCAATTATCTTAAAATGTTAAATAGATTTATTTTTCTGTGGACATAAAGGTTATGTTCATGAAAACTATAATTACTTGCGACAAACATTTTGTAACTAGTCAACCAGTCTAAGCCAGGCTAATTCTCTACAGTGTAATTATTGCTATTGTGATCACTATACTACAGATTTACTCAGGATATCAATAGATTAAACTGTTAATTTTTAATTTGGACACTATGCAGTTTCTGATTTTCTTATTTGTTATTAAATCTTCATGTAATTAAAGTACTGAATAGGTGGAACAAAATCAGAATCATTGTATCCACTGAGTTCAAAACTTATTGGAAAATCTATCTATGATAATACAAGTAGCATGTTGATAGCATAAAGAAAGGGAAAAATTGAGATCCCACATGTACATCCTCAAGTGTATTATCATATACTTTTGAAATAGTTACAAGTCTTTGGATAAAAGAAGATATTTTCTAAAGTGTATAGTCGGTACACAATAGCACAGAAAAATCTCTGAATTTACAGCTCTCAGAATCTTTCTGCTCACCCTTTAAGATATTTGCTCCAGCACTTTTGGTTTTCGCTCTGTGTGAGGATGTTTCCTTCCTACCTGAGAGCTATGACTTCATCCACTTTCTATTAACACAATAGGCCTAGTGGTAAGCCACGCCTAAAACAGAGTATTCCGTGTGTTACCATAGTGATGTTTCCTTCCCGTGCTAGTGTCACATGCAGAATGTCCTCTCAGTACAATAGTTTGTATTATTTCCCCCCAAGGTATATTTTTCTCTTTAATTCTTATCTGAGTCCTGCTGCTTACTGTACCTTTGACTTAATGGCTACGTTTTAATAATTAACAAATGCTACTTTGGCCTGTGTCTAAGTCCAAATATTGACAATTGTTTATTTTCAACGTTAAAGTAATAATAAAAAATGTCAGTCAGACCCATGGAACCCCTTACTGCTGTACCTCTGCTGTTTTCCTTTGGAATCATAACAGTTCATCCATCCCAGTGATAAATATTTCCATCTGATCTTAGTGCTCCTCATCTGGCTTAATGTCCTTCTACCATGTTCCTCTACTCAGTCAAACAGGAAGTCTCATTAAGAGAGTATTTAATGTGCATCTAAAGGCACACAAAGTCAAGGCTTCTGCACCTATACTCTGCTGCAGACTGCATTTGTTGTTTGAACTTCTAGAAGGATCATCACATTCAAAGCCAATCTTCTGGAAGCTGGAACAAAGGCCCCGTGGTTAAGAATGAGTACTGTTCTTGAAGATAACCCAAGTTCAGCTCCCAGCATCCATACGGGCTGGATCGCAACCATCTATAACTCCAAATTTACCTTTTTCTGGACTCTACAGTTATCTTTATTCAGCTACAAATAAATACACATGGACACACAGATACACACACACACACACACACACACACACACACACACACACCAAAATTATTTTTTAAACCTTAAAAACAATACAATCTTCCTATTTGCACTCAATGTGTATTTTCAAGTTTAGTATCTAAATAAGGCATGTTCTGCTACAACAGAGCCCACATTTAGCAATTAATAAGAACAAAAAATCAAAATAATTAATATGATCTGACTCTATTCTTAAAACCTTATCCTCAGTCTATTGTAAATAACTTTGAAAAGTATTATTCATTGCAATTCAAAAGTGTTACCATTTTTAGGACACTCTATACTCAAGAACTCCTATCCAATGAGCATTTTTATTGATTTATTCAAGATTAACACAAAGTAAATTAGCACTTACTGATCTCTCAATAAACTGCAAGTACATGTGAATATTAAGATAATCCTGTGAAGTGAAAATTAATCACATTTATGCTAGAGGAAATAATTTGCAGAAGTTCGTACAAATAGGGACAGAGAAGAGATTTTATAGTACTGTTTTTCCAAAGTATTTAGTAGGTAGTTGTCCTACTTACTAAAACAGAAGACTGTGGCATATGTGTGAACTACATGTCAAATTTTCTTTAAGGAAATTTCATTATAGTTCAACAACAGTTCAGAAAATCTCTAATCTTGGTGGTTCAGGCTTCCACTCAGCTGTTCAGACATTGTCACAGTCTAAAGTTTAGCTAAGAACCCATATTGCTCTGCTCTCTGTCATGGCATTCAGAATGGCACTAACCCTTCTGTTTGTGCCCTTCTTCAGAACCCATTAAAAACTTAACTTGCGTAGTGAAAACGTCCCACCTAAAATCTATCACCTTCTACTTTCTGCAGGAGATATGCAATGTAGCCAGAGACAAGTGGGAAGAAGAAGATTTGAATCTGAGCTCCGGCTATTGGTCTGTTACTTTCTACCAAACAGTTTCAGATCTCTTGTCATAGAATAATAAATTAAATTTTAGTGATACAGCAAGCATGCTTTTGTGATTTTAAGAATAAAAAATCCCAACTCTGCTTTTAAAGTGGATTGGGGAGTAGGACGGGAGGAGGGTATAGGGTGCTTTGGGGATAGCATTTGAAATGTAAATGAAGAAAATATCTAATAAAATATGCCAAGCCTGGCATGATGGCACATGCCTTTAATCCCAGCACTCGGGAGGCAGAGGCAGTCAGATTTCTGAGTTCAAGGCCAGCCTGGTCTACAGAGTGAGTTCCAGGACAGGCAGGGCTACACAGAGAAACCCTGCCTCGAAATAAAAATGCCTTTTAAAAAGTCTGTAAAATAGGCACTGCCATAATCACATTGCTTCTGGGTGAATGATTCTACTATTGTTTATAAACCTAAGACTCAGTGGAGGACCTTACTGCTTGGAAACCATTTGTACAACACAAGAAAACCTGAGTAGAAAACAAGTCTCAGTGGCCTCGCTGACATGTCCAAGTGATTTAAATGTTGCCACTCGGCTGCTCATCGTTAAAGACCATAGTAATAACCAGAACAACAGCACCTGCCGTGACTGCTTGTCTAAGAGATAGACTCAGCATTTTACACATAATAAACTACTATTACATTTGTTCTCTCTCTCTCTCTCTTTCTCTTTTGGTTTTTAGAGACAGGGTTTCTCTGTATAGCCCTGGCTGTCCTAGAACTCACTTTGTAGACCAGGCTGGCTTCGAACTCAGAAATCCCTCCTGCCTCTGCCTCCCCAGTGCTGGGATTAAAGGCATGTACCACCACCCCCGGCTACATTTGTGGTCTCTTTATTATGATTTGATTTATAAATTATTTATATTATTTTTGATATTGTAATATAATTATGTCACTTATCTCTTTGTTTCCCCTAAACCCCTCTCCATATACATGTCCTTCCTCTCTTTCAAACCCATGGCCTCTTTGTGCATTAATTGTTGTTACATGCAAATATGTACGTGGTCTTGTTAGTATGACTATCTATTTCTTATCAAGTTCTATTGAAATTGGATGTCAAATTTGAATCAGAATTTGAAACCATAATTCAATGCTTCACTTCTAACTGACTCTATTAAGGGCTATATGGAAGCCCAGAGAAGCTAAATGAATTTCCCACCATCAAAGTTTCATTGCAGAAAATGTTACATGAAAATGTGTGCTGCCAGATTTTATAGCCATATTTGATCTTTTTGCTATTACTTATTTTGTTAGTTTAGCATTTTATATACATATATTTAAAAATCAGTATCATGAAAATATACCCGCATTTATTTGTTTCACTTAGAATTATTTAATACAGCCAATGAATTAAAATAACCATAGTTTTTGTTAACGAATAAATTGAAAATAATACACAATGAAATTTTATTCATGTAAAATGAAAATTGTCAATGATTTACACCAAATTGAATGAATCTGGATAAAATTCTGCTAATTAAAATGTTCCAGATACCAAAATACAAATTCTTATGATCTAATCTAAGTCTGTATGTAAAAACAAAATACAAATTATAGGGATAAATAACAAAATAATAGCCACTATAACTTATGAAAAGAAGGAAAATTAGAAATGCTGGCCAAAGGGAACACAAACTGAATTGCAAGTTAAACTCTGAGGAATCTAACATACAACATAGAGCAATATAGTTATAGTTATGTATCCATTATTTATGTGTATATGTGTGTGTGTGTACATATGTGCTTAAAATTAATTTTACGTTTTCTCACTCAACATACACACACATGCAAATCATAATAGCAGAGGGGAGGTGATAGCTATAGAGGCTATGTTGAATGGTGATTGCTTATGTAACCACATTAACATTTAAAAACAATAGTCTTATGTGGATGCCTTGAGACAGAATGTGTGGGGAACACAAAGATCTTGGAGGGAGGGTACTTTTTTGTTCAGCCTCACAGTCTCAATTTCTGTCTAAGAAAATGGAAAATCAACAAAATTGAAGTGGTGGTAGATGCAGCAGAAAGCATTATGGGTAGAGATTCTTTTTTTAAAAAGAAAAATAAAAGATTCTCAATTCAATGCTAAGTGGTTCAAAAAGTACTCTTCTATTTTAATTAGCAACTGGACAACTCTAATAACCAGCTCTCATTTCAAAGAATACAAATGCATGGGAGTGTTAGACAAACACACTTAGTAACAATTGTTTACAGCAACCAAAATCAGGAATAATAACAGCCAGGGAGATGCTTGCTTATGTCCTCGAACAGTTGTCAGATAGAAGGGCTAGTATAAGAAAGACAAGTAACAAGGAAGATTAGTTCCCATCGAATTACTGATGCCTGATTACTATATTTTACAAATCGTGCATCTATAATTTACAGGTACCAGCACCCAGAGAGAGAATCCATTGCATACATAGAGGGAGAGACAGAAGGCAGAAATTAAATGTATACAAAATCAAATTTGAAAGGAAGGCAGAAAGAAGAGTTGATAATGAATAAAGGTGTCAGTTCCTGTATTTGAAGCAGGTCTGGGCAATAGACTGAGGAGGCAGGAAGGAAAGAGAGAGAGGGAGGGAGGAAGGAGGAGGGAGAGGGAGGAGGAGGGAGGAGGGAGAGGGAGAGGGAGAGGGAGAGGGAGAGGGAGAGGGAGAAGGAGAAGGAGAGGGAGATCAGTATAAAACAAGTTGTGCTGAGAAAAGTGGCCATAGGAAAGTATTGTTGAACTTCAAATACTAGTTTGAGAAATGTGGGATTTGTTCTATAATCATTGGGAAATAGATGAATGCCTCAAATGGATATGATAGTTACTATGAATTATAAATGAATCAATCTATTATAAAGTTTTGGTAAATGTTACAGTAAGACAATATTTGGAATCAGTAAATGAAAAGGCTAGGGGAAAATGACCACTTGAATAATGGAGTATGCCTGTTTCAGGAAATTACATACTAGGCTAATGACTTTGATTTGGGAGAACTTCTACCTCCTAAGAGACTTTTAGCAATCACCAGGGACAGTTTAGCCACTACTGCTACTGAAATAGTGGTTAGTGAATATAAATTTTGTTCTCTATGCAGTATAAATGACTGCACTCAACAGCAATGGATTGTCCAGATTTCCAGGTCAGCATGGGAATGAAGTCTCACTAAGAGACAGTGGCCCTATTAATGATATACATACACTTGCCCTTATAAAAGCCTCTGCTGGAGTGTAGATACAAAAATGTGTAGAGAATTAATAGGAGTAGATGGATCCACAGAAGGAAATCCAGGAAATTAGCATCTCAACAGCACTGGACATTGGAGAGTACTGTGTTCCTGTGCTTCCTCTCTCTTTAAGCAGTGATATTTATAGTTTTTAGTATATGTGTCTTTAGGAAACATATTGATGATGATGATGATGATGATGACGACGATGATGATGATGGGAAATTTATTTGTTTACATCCCAAACTCTGCTCTCCCTCCTGGTTCCTCCCTCACAGAGTCTCTTGCCCTTCTCCCTCCTTCTCTGAGATAGTGTCCCCCCTCCCAGGTTTCTCCCTACTCTGCACATCAAGTCTCAGTCTGATTTAGGCACATCCTCTCCCAGAGGCCAAACAAGACAGCCATGAAGACTGAGCCGACTGACTGCTACATATTTGCCCAAGTCTTTCTTCTAGCCTGTGCATTCCCTTTGGTTGGTGGCTCAGATTCTGAGAGTGCTCAGGGGTTGGCCTTTGTTGACTCTTGTGGTCTTTGTGTGGGGTTCTCATCTATTTCAGGTCCTTAAATACTTCCCTTCTTTTATGCAAGTGTCCCTGACCTTCATTTAATATTTGGCTATGGGTATCTGAATCTATTTCAGTGTGCCACTGTGTAGAGCTTTGCAGAGGACAGTTATGCTAGACTTCTCTCTGCCAGCATAACAGAGTATCATTGATAATGTCAGGGATTGCTGCTTATCCATGAGATGGGTTTTTAGTTTTTCGTTGAGCTGCTTATTAGTTGACCTTTTCTTCAGTCTCTGTGATATCCCTGCATTTATTTTAAACAGGGTAAGTTTTCTGTCCATAGTTTTGTGGGTGAGTTGGTGTCCTTATCTCTGCACTGGCAACAGGAGGTGACTTCTTCAGGTTCCATGTCCTCACTGTTAAGTTAAGGTAACCAGAATTGACTCCTGGGAGCCTCTTTGGGACTTCACACAGATACTCTGACTTCCACCCTTGGCAGATGCAGCTTTCCATTTATTCTCCTGGCCTTCTGTGCCTCTCTCCTATCTCCCTGCATCCTTCACTTGTAAGGAAATGGTGCAAATTTGAGGGAGAATGTGTGCAAGTTTGTGTGTATGTGTGTATGTGTGCATGTGTGTGTGTGTGTGTGTGTGTGTGTGTGTGTGTGTGTGTGTGTGTGTGCATGTGTGCATGCTGTGTCTATACATGCTTCTTGTGATTTCTCCTTGTTTTTTCCTTTTTTGGATTGTTTCTTTTTGTTTACTTTTAATATTATTCTTTAGATACCTGTTTGCTTCTATGGAGAGACAAAAAAGTGTGTGGATTTGGAAGGAATCGGAGGAAGGGGAGATTTCGAAGGAAATGCACTAGAGGACAAAAACCTGAAGAGTTAGGGGAACAGTGGAAGGAATTAAAGGTAGTGGCAACCCATATCAAAAGGCAACACTGTCAACTAAGCTGGACCCCTGGGAACTCCCAGAGACTGAGCATACAGGAGCTGGTCCAAGCACCACCCACCCACCCCCAGCATATGTTGCAGAGGGCTTCCTTGTCTACCCTCAGTGGGAGAGGATGTGCCTAATCCTATAGATATGTGATACACCAGGGTTGGGGAAATACCTGAGGAGCACCCTCTCAGAGGCAAAGGAGAGAGGCGGGGGAAGAACACTGTGAGTCATGTAGGAGACTCAACATGGAGATGTAGGAGAGCAACATTTGGGATGTAAATAAATAAAATAATTAATATTTTTAATAATAAAGTAAAAACAAACAATAGAATAATTGGAAAAATGTAGCAGTTAACCACCTTAAGAAAATCAAAGTTTCATAATAAATTTAAGGGAATAAAATGATTCGTTCATAGAATCCCTAACTTAGAGTGAAAGATGGCAAATGATTTCACAATGTAAAAATTGAAAACAAACAACAATAACAAAAAATGCTTGCTCAAATATATACTACTAATAGATCTTTGCTGAGTGCCCTAATGATTTTATTATTGGTTGATTCATGCATAAAATAAGCATTTTAGAGGTTAGGAAAAGAAAGCATCCTGCTTTGCACTGGGAACTTAATTACACTTTCAGAGAGAAAGAAAGAAAGAAAGAAAGAAAGAAAGAAAGAAAGAAAGAAAGAAAGAAAGAAAGAAAGAAAGAAAGATAAAAATACTCTTTGTTTTTCCCGAGCATCACTCTGACTTTGTGGCGGGACACTACCCTCTCAATAGTAGAGGCACAAACTAAATGATAATGGTGACCTTGTGGATGTTCGATTTTTAAAAATTATGGCATAATAGCAAAAGCATTCATGCTATATAAAAAAAATCAATTCCAGGTAGATTAAAAACCTAAATGTGAAAGGCAAAACCATAAAGCTTTTAGAAGATAATGGGGAAGAATATATTAATGTCCTTAGTGGTAAAGGATTTCTTAAACACAACACCAAGAGCAGTGACTAGAAAGAAAAAGATTCATAAATTCAGTGATGTTAAAATTATGGTGATAATTTTGTCTTTTTCAAAAACACCTTTTTAAAAAAAAGTGATAAGTCACAGACAAGAAAAAGCTATGTGATGTGGACAGTTAGGGAACTGTCCAGACCTTCTATGAAAAAGCCACCTTAAAAACACAGGCAAGCCCATAAAAGCAGGTAAGTGATTAAAAAAAGCATTCCACACACAAGGAAGCTGAACATCCAGTGAACAGAGGAAGCCCGAGTGCTCAGCAAATGCTGCTCAATAAAGTTAACTAATGAAGACACAGAGCTACAAGATTCCCAGGCTGGGTGGGAAGGAGTAGAAATTGAGATAGAATGTTTTTTCAACATGCTCTGTATCATAACCTGAGAATAGTTACAGTGTGTCCCTTCTATTTTTTTTTTTAGAAGGTTTAACTCCCATAGCAAACAGAAATCCTTATTTGTGAGAGTTGGGGACAAAGCTTAGTTATACTGTGTTTATCTAATATGGCAGGACTCAGAGGCTGGACCCCAGCACTCTGCCTTCTTTCAAGTAGAAACTTACTTGTTGTAGATTCTAAAATATTTACAATGGAGCCATTCAACATTGTCAAATACTGGAAACTACTCAATTGCCCAATTGCATCAGAATTGAAAAGTCCTCACAACTAGGTTAGTAGAAAAGGGACAAAGAAATGAATGTATCTATAATATAGATACATGTTTGATAATATAGGTACATTAATGAAAAGAAAGCCAGAGACTATAGGTATTAAGTTTAAAAATGCTTCTAAAAATGAAGAAATGAAGCACTGTTTAAGAATGTGTAGGTAAATTATCAGACTTCAATGAAATGGAGGTAATTCAATGAAATAAGGGAATTATGAGAGCTGCCTCCTATCTCATGTGGTTGACTTAGGATTTGGAAGGTGAAGACTTAAGCTATTGAAGAGGAGTTGTTACACCATCAGAAGAGATCTGGCTGCATGATTGGCTCCAAGTCCAGAAGAGTGCTCCTGGACAGACTGCCTTAGGAATCACTGCCTGACAAAGCTTCTGCCCTAGCTCCCTTAGAAAAAGATGTGCAGGACAGCTCACAGCATGCTCAAGTTTACTAAAGTATCAGTTCTAAATGATCTACAAGCACTGGACTCTATGGAAACACCCCTCTCCTATGCAGAAGGGGTATTACTTACTCTGTATAGCGAACCAAACCTGCAATCCAGAGGCAGAGCCAGAAGGATTTCCTGCTGATCTGGGCCTATCCTGGGCCACACAGTGAGTCTGAAGCCATCTTGGTCTACATAGTGAGAACCTATCACAGAACATACAAACAACGAGCCAACACAAAGCCAATACCTAACTCTTCCATTGTGCCTTTTTATTGCCCTGACATGTGAACACTGAGATTAATAGAATTTCTTTTTCTTTTCCACACGAAAGCTGTTTCACTGCATCGAAACAAACAGAATGTCAAGAACAAATATTAGACTTTATTTTCTGATTTACTGGAGCTATTACTGGGGGAGGGCATTCTTCATCTGCATGTCACTTGTTGTTTTGGTGAAAGGATACACTGAGAAAAAATAAGAAATATAGAAATTCTCCTTGCACCCTTCTGTACCCTGGTTGGACATCTATTAAGTGTCAAACTGTCTGAATGTAGTAATCAATGATTAAATAAGTCTCCCATTTCTAGAGCTTCTATGATTAAAGACAAATATATTTTAATAAATTGCTATTTTAGTTTTGATCATTCATAATATAACTCTAATTTCAGGGCAGGTTTCTTGAAGCTAACAATGGTGTGTTGGTTACAAAATAGATAGATAGATAGATAGATAGATAGATAGATAGATAGATAGATAGATTGATAGATAGATAATCCAAAACAACAAAGCCAGAGAGTTGAGGCTGTCAAGTCAGCCCAGGATTCAGCTCTTTTCATTGGATTTTTCGTGGTTACGTTGATACACATTTCAAAATGTACAATCATTGCCTTTTGGCATCAGTGCTGCCCTTAAAGTGGTGATATTTCCAGGAAAACTGAAACGCAGAGGATGCTATACAGCATTTGTTTAAGGTTCACTCACTCTGACTTTTACATGACTCGTTAGACATTAGCCTCCCTGTTTTGAAAAGGCCAGGTACATCAGGGTTAGGACGTTGGGCGAACACCATTAGTTTGCACTTTATCACTGCCACGCAGCTGCAGAAGGCACACATTTTATATTCCACAGGTAATGGGAGATTTCAAAACGATCTCAGCTTCTGTACATTCAAAAGTTAAGAGGGAATCAGCGGTTCTCATTTTAAGTTTCTTTACTTTTTTTTTCCCTTTTATCAGCCAATGTCTGCCCAAACTCAATTTTCAATAAGAATTTAGCAATTACTGTATGTGAGTATATTAACAAACTTAATTGTAGAGGCGACTCGGAATTTATTATTAAAAACATAAATAAATATAAAACGGATTTGAGCCTTGCTTCAAATGTTTGCCTTAACCTGGATTTTAAACAATATTAAATGTATTGAAATCCTCCTGAGGCGACATCCGTGCGTTAACTCAGGCTTATGGTATTCTGGATATGGCTTCAACACAAGGTNGTCTCAGCTGCAAGCCCACTCAGAAAGGATTGAATGACTGGAAAGGAAGCAGAGCGGAGCCGCTGCTTCTGCTCAGTTTTCTCAGCTTTGTTACCATCCCTGGGTGCCTTCCGGAGAGAACTCGAATTATGTCAGGGTGTGTGGGTTCCAACTCTGGCTTTGGAACGAATGAGCAGAAACATTGATATTTCTAGCCTCATTATTTTCATATTTACAAATCAAAATTTGGACTAGATCACTTTTACATACCTTGTAATAAGAAAAATATATTTTCCAGTCAGTAGGGGACATTGAATTATAGATTTTTCTGAATTATCAGGAAAACAATAATAAACTCTTGAAGCTCTCTTCCAAACTCACCTTTACCTATACACAATCACTAAATGTGATAGTTTAGAAGGCACTTACAGTTTGCACATTGTATTTCTTAGATGTTTGTTTGATTGTTTTTTCCTTATTTTAATTTTACTTTAGTTTTAGTTTTTGGAAGGCAGTGTTTCATGTAGACCGGAATAGCTCCTGTTAGGTAAGGGTGGAATTGTAATCCTCCTGCCTCTGCTTCTCCAGAGCTGAAACCATGGTTGTACTCCACCATACTCAGTTTTGTGATGTTTCCTCCTTCAGGATATATGGTACCTCTGGTTTCTCTTTAAGAGGCATCTACATGAGATTCACTTATGAAGAGAATTTGGGAAGCAGATTGATTCTCAGTCATGGGCTGAAAACATCTGATCCTTGAAGCATATGAACCAAGGAGAAATTCACTCTGCCTGCCATTTTAGGCTGAATGGTTAATCTGCCTTAAGACTGGACTTACTTCATTGGCATGTCCAGTTCTCAGGCCTGAGTCGGGAGTAGAGTTTTTCCACTTTTCCATGTCTCCAGTGTTTACATGTATGTATGTACATGTGTTTATATACATATGCTGTAAATATAAGTCTTGGAAAAGATATAATCAGTAAAATATGTAAAAATTGTAAAATCAGTAAAAATCAGTAGCATTGCTTCTGTTTCTCTGGAGAATACTGACAAGTGCATTTTAAGAAACCTGGATGTTAATTTTTTGGAAACCTGGTAATTCCTTATATGATGTATATGCCTCATTTCATTAAAACCTTTCTGTTATTCTGTATTTACCTCTAGTCTCTATTTTGCTCAAATGCAAGGATGACTGACTACTACTTTGCAGGTGTTTCTAGCTCAAATTTAAAGAAAAGGCATTTAAGAGCAGGCAGTAGGTGGTTTCTTAGAACTCTGTATTTTGGGAAGTGTCCAGGAGCATCCACAGAACACTGCCTTTACAGTTTAACGGTAGCTCTAGCAAGAACTCTACTGTAACTACCACACAGGTGGAGTGCTGCCTCATGATTGCAACCCAGAAGTCTTTCTCTATCTTCTGTGCCAATTATCAAGTGATTGCTTCTCAACTCCAAACTCATTTTCCTCCTGAGATCTGTTTATTGTTCTTTTCTTAGCCATAGTAGGATTAGAAAGATGTGTGGCCAGTAGATAATAAACTTGGGCAGGAGTTGTTCTCCCTTCCTGACTTAGCCTTCTGCCTTTGTCCCACTGCTTTCCTATGAGGTTTACAAACACAGACCTCCACTACTCACAGAATCTCCTGGAAAACTGAAGCATTCTCCTGGTGTCTGTCATTTTGTTGGTTAGTGTAACAATGTGTAAGCTTTATCTCCTCTACTATAGTGGTTTTGAAGTTAAAGAGTTTGAGACTTCTCTCGGGATGGGTTACAAAGACTTTCTAAGGTGGTAGAGGAGAAAAGGCAGTCAGAAAAATGAGACATAAGATTAGTAAATCAGGACTGATGGAATCTAAACCCCAAGGCATAAAAGCCTAAGAAAGCAGAATTAATAGAAAAAATATTGGAACTCCAGAGAAGAAATAAAATGCTTCCTCAGCTCTGACTTAATCAGCCTAAGGGGTTTATAGTTGTGATTTGTGTCTCTATTTCCTTCTCTAGAAAACTTTCAAATATTTAAAAGCTTACAAGTTCTCCTCTAAGCAGAAAGGTCATAAAGTGAAGATGAACAATTAATCTCCCAGTGATTACAAGTTATGGTTTTGGTCTAAATTCTTTTTTATGATTTATATTTTATTAGATATTTTCTTTATTTACATTTCAAATGTTATCCCCTTTCCTAGTTTCCCCTCCAAAAATCCCCTATCCCCTCCCTCCTCTCCTACTCACTAACCTATCCAATCCTGCTTTCTGTCCCTGGCATTCCATTATACTGGGGCATAGAACCTTCACAGGACCAAGGGCCTTTCCTCCTATTGATGACTGATTAGGCCATCCTCTGCTACATATGCATCTAGAGCCATGAGACCCACCATGTGTTTTCTTTAATTGGTGGTTTAGTCACAGGGAGCTCTGGGGGTTCTGGTTATTTCATATTGTTGTTCATCCTATGGGGCTGCAAAACCCTTCAGCTTCTTGGGTACTTTCTCTAGCTCCTTCATTGGGGACCCTGTGCTCTATCCAATGGATGGCTATGAGCATCCACTTCTGTATTTTCCAGGCACTGGCAGATCCTCTCAGGAGACAGCTATATCAGGCTCCTGTCAGCAAGCTCTTGTGGGCATCTAGAATAATGTCTGATTTTCGTGGTTGTTTATGGGATGGATGCCCAGGTGGGGCAGTCTCTGGATGGTCATTCCTTCAGGCTCTGCTCCGAACTTTGTCTCTGTAACATCTTTTTGGGTATTTTTGTTCCCCCTTCTAAGATGGACCGAAGTATCCACACTTTGGTCTTCCTTCCTCTTGAGTTTTATGTGTTTTGCAAATTTTATCTTGGGTATTCTGAGCTTCTGGGCTAATATCCACTTATCAGTGTGTGCGTATCATCTGTGTTCTTAGGACAAGACCAACACCATTTTTCCTTGGGGTAAGGATGGCATGTAATCTTTCAAAAATCTGAGCTCATTCACCAGTGGACTCTGTGTTCTACTCTCAGTTGTCTGTACCTCAGAGGCCTTGAGAAAGAAACATCAATATGTTTCACAGTAAAGTTTAATATATTGACCATTAAGTATGAAATTAAAGATTTTTAATTCAAAATCAGTCCAGTTGGACATATTCTTCAAATCACATGCATCCAAGGCTTTCTAACACCCCATGATTACAGAAGACTTAAAGGTTTCTGATGTTGGCAACATTTCTTAAGGATAATATGAAATTGTGAGTGAAATTATGAGTGATAACAATGCTTAAAAGCTGGGGCAACTTATCATTTTAGGAAACATTTGACAGTGGCTAGTAGAACTAGCCACTGTAGGTGGAACTGGGGTTATGAATGATTTTGAGCCAGCACATATATACTAGGACCCTATAGCAACTGTTCTTAACAAGTTAGCCATCACTTCAGCCCCAACAGAGCCGAGCTAAGATGGCTACTTAGCTATCTTATAACTTAGCTTCTTATAACTATGGAAGAGGTGACTGATATTTACCTAATAAATGCCAGAAAAATGTAAACAGATACATAATGTATCTATACAACAGATAAATTATTTGACCCACAATCTATGTTGAAACATTTTAAACTATTTCCTGGAAAATGGTTAACAGAGACTAACAAGGTGCAGAGGGACATGAGTACAAGGTAAAATCAGGCCATAAAATTAGTTTTGTTCATTGGGAATCTTACAGGCTAAAGAAAATTTTATAGCTGAAATCCCCAAAACATATTTTGACTTAAATCAAATGAATCCCTTAGTCCTAATTACCAACAGGTTTGATCTATTTAAATACAAATGCAAAATTGGAAATAAGAATTAGAAGTGCTAATTATACAATGTACCTAATAAGCATATTTTATCAGCTTTAATCAATTCTTGATCCATTGGCCAAAAGAAGATCATAAACATTCAAAATGTAGCGTAAAATATACTTTGAGGTTGACAGCTTGTAAATTGGTTCCCTTTTGCTATTTCCAAAATACAAAAAGGAGCATATTTTTTTTCCCACAGGGAATTATTACATACACCAAAGTATGGAACTTGAGCTATATGCATAACTCCTTGCCTGAGAATTCAAATTCAGTTGGTATATTTATCAGTGTGCTATGATATGACATTCTCTCTGCATTATGGTAATATTTGGTATTTAAGATGACAAATTCTCACTTATAAGAAAATATATATTGGGAACTATTTTGTTCTTTTATTTTTATGTTTTATTTCATATAAAACATACCCATATGAAAAAATAAGAAATAGGCATAATGATGACTCTCATGGCCTATCACTTTTCTCATATATGGACAAATTATGGCTGGAATGCTACAATCGCAGGTATTTCCTTTAGTATTAAATTCAGTATTTACTTGAATTCCCTTTGTTTCATAATTTTAAAATGTGCAAAAATGGAAGTCAATCTGCTTTAAGTGTACCTGAAATTCAAGAGCATTTCTGGCTGTATCATATCACTAAAGTCTATGGTCCAAAATATTTCTTTATATTTATAAAAAATTTATATTTATTTATTGACTTTTTATGAGTATTTTGCTTGAGTATGGATAAATTAACCTAATGTAATCCCAGGGCTCTTCAGAGATCAGATGTAGGTGGAACTGGGGTTATGAATGATTTTGAACCACCACATGTGAACTAGGACCCTATAGCAACTGTTCTCAATAAGTTAGCCATCACTTCAGCCCCAACAGAGCCGAGCTAAGATGGCTACTAAAATGAACCTTTAAGATTTACTCTGTGTGTGTGTGTGTGTGTGTGTGTGTGTGTGTGTGTGTGTGTGTGAATTTGCACATGTGTGATTGTGTCAATAGGCACAAATGTGCCCCAGGATGTCAGTGGCTTTGGATACCCTAGAATTGGAGTTATAGGCAGCACTGAGTTGCTGACACTGAACAACCAGATCAATCCTCTGAAAGAGCAGTATTTACTCTTAACTGTTGAGCCTTCTCTCCAGCCCAAAGAATCTTTATTTGCACAGGGAATGTTCTGATTGTCTAGGGTATCTTTCTGATTTCTTATGTTTTTCAAGTAAGGAGAAGAAAAATATACAGATGTCATTTCAAAATTTCACAGGGAAGCCATGCAAAGAGGTAATAAAAAGAGCTTATTAAATAGATATTGAAGTGTCACAGCTGACTCCCCAACCGTGAGCTCACACATTTGCTTGTTTCTGTGCTTTGACAGGACAGGCAAAGTGTTACAGAAAAGCTCACAGAGATACACTTAGGGTTGTATAACCCTTCAAGAAATGTAAATAAAAGTATTCTTCCAGCCCTCAGATAATCCCTTTTAGTTTGTTATATAGATTTTCAAGCACATAGCAGTCCACAAAAAACAACTTTATTTTACAATGTAAGAAGCACCTTGAATTCAGACTCTCAAAGAGGAAACTTCCCCATCAAAGTTTAAAATTTTGTAGCACACAATATTATTATATAAATATTTTCTAAATCATAATATCAAAATACATTTTTATTAACTATGAGGTTGAGCTTTTTCTCTGAGGTAGGTATTTTACATATATTCTATATATATTATTTCATTTAATATCACAAATTCATTACAATCTATCAAACACCAAAAATGTAAGTCTTACTATTTTGCTATCACAAGACAAAGAGAGCAGTATAGAAAAAGCAACTTGTGTATTCTTGAACAGCCAAGTGACAGATTTAAATATAGAACTTGTTCTACCTGTCTCCTAAGTACCTCAGCATCTGTGTCCTTTCCTGATATTCATGCAGAGAGTATGGCCAGAAATGTAAGCACAGAAAATCAATCTGAACATCTGAGAGCAATTTAAATTGACAAAGCAAAAAAAATAGTATTTCTATTAATTGTCAGAATCAGAGGTCCTATAATATTTGTTATATGAAATTTTAAGAAGGAATGTCAATGTAATAGTACAAAGTTTGTCCTTTCAAAGAAGTAGGAATTTCAAATTCATAATCATGTTCTCTAGCCTCTGTATTTTAGAGCAATTTTAATCTATACTAGTTATCTCTTACAGTAGAAGATGCAAGTTCCAAGATTAGTATGGGAAACCATGGCTGTTATCACAGCATACTGTTTTTTAACAAATATATGCATAACAATGATACAGTTTAATTTCTAAATTAAGCATGAAATTTGAAGTATAATAAAATAGACCAATTAAAACAATATGCAGCATAGATTCTTCAGTGAATATACTCCCTCTCTTAGCATATGTCATTTTACTCTATTTCCCTTGGGATGTTATCGGATTATTCAATGTCAACATGATGAAATGCAGTTCAGTGAATCATAGAGCCAATATGACATAGCTTTAGGCTGCACAAAGATTACATAAACCCAAGCACTGTGATGCTGGACCAGTCAGTCTGAAACCTGACATGATCACTGGGTGACTAGAAGAGGAGTAGCTCATTTGCTTTGAACTGAGTACTGTGAACAAAGAAACAGTTTACTTCCTAGATGGAACATATCTGTAGAATTCAGTTTCATCAAATTGCTTAAAGTGCTGTGCAATTTGAACCTTATAAATGAATATTTCTGAAAATTGCGTTCAGTTCTTTCTAACTGTGGTTATTCAATGGCAAAGCCATAGAAAGGAAACACACACACACACACACACACACACACACACACACACACGCACACATACACAAACCTTAGGCCAAACAAAACCACAAAAACAAAGGCTCATTATTTGAAAAGTTGTATATTGCATAGTAAAACCTAAAAAATAAACCACAGCCACATAACTATTTGGGGAATTTTTTTTACAAAAACATTTATCTTATGTTTTGGGGTATTTGGCTTGAAGTATCTATGTGTAACACTTGTGTGCATTAATAAAGAAGGCTAGAAAAGATGTTGGATTCCCTACACCTGAAGTCACAGGCAATTGTGAGCTGCAAATGTCAGTGCTGGAAATCAAACCAAGGCACTAGCTGTTAGGGAGTAAAACCCAGGCTTGACAAGTTACTTTTAATTTAATGCAAAACCTTCTACATAACAAAATGAAGAGCAGAGTAATCAGGCATCTTTCAGAATGGAAGAAAATATTTTCAGTTATACATCTAACAGGGCGTTCATAAAAAGACAATATGAAGGATTCTTAAAATCTAAGCTCACAGTTCTCAAAAAAAAAAAAAAAATCCCATCAGTAAATTAACAGACCAGACATTTCTCCAAAGAAGAAATACACATGGCCAACACACAAATGAAAAATTGTTCAGCATCCAAAGCCATAAGGGAAATGGAAATCAACTACTTTGAGATTCTATCTCACCCCAGTCAAAATGGGTGTCATAAGAGAAAAAAAAAAAAATGACAGCACATGCCTGTAAAAATTCAGCCCACACACAGTTGGGATAAAGGTAATTACTGCCAATGAACTTGGAAAATCATATGTATGTGTTTCTTATTAAATAAATAAATAAATAAATAAATATTAAATAACACAGTTGCTTTTCTATGAATCCACCATCCCTCCACCCAGAGAAACCATCACCTCCATGCTCACACTCACCTCTTGAGCTATCTATTTAGATTTTGAACTTATATTTCAATGCAGACTATATGATTTTATTTCTCTCTACTCAAAGGAATATCTTTCCCCAAAGTGTCATTAAAGTTCATATATTGTTTCTGCTATTTTCACTTGTTTTGATATATTACATGAGTAGAACGCCATGTGTTCGACTCTTTTCCCATTGATAAACACTCTTTTACAAAGTTGGTTTTATAGAGATTTTGTAGAGTGCATTGCTCTCATGAACAGCATGGCTACAGCCTATATATCATCTGCTCTATATAAGAAGGTTCCTTTAGCTTTACAAGCCAGGTTAATGTTTTTTAATTGAGGATCTAAATCTTTGATATCATAAGATATAAACTTACAGAAAGTGTTTCATTATTCTGTAACCTTAGCGAGGAGCTTATAGTACATGAAAAATCTGTGAACTCCGATGTAGCATTTGCTCAAACTCTGAATATTTTTCCTCAAGTAATGGTATGAAAAATGTGTGAGCCAGGGGTCTTGAACTGTTTTTGAGGTCAGATGGGGTCAAACTTCAGACCCACTTCCTATCTATGTCTCCTCCAATGTGAAATGTCTGACCATGTACTTTCCAGATTTTTCAACATTCTCCCTCCCCAGCCTCTTTGCTTTTGGTGTTGGACATATTGATTTATACTTGAGTAACTGCTATTCTTACCCCTATCAATTATGGTTTTCATTTGCAATTGTTTTTGGTAAACTCAAGATCTAAACTTTAACCTTGTTAAATATTCTCAGAATTTTTAAGTGTGTTTAAGATGTGTCCAAAAGTGTGTTCTACTAAGATGTGTACAGTTTAGTTCAAAAATCCTCAGTTTTGCTCAACGTTGCCTTATGATTTTACAAAGAGCTATTCTTTTTTTAATTATTTTTTCTTTTTAGATATTTTCAACATTTATATTTCAAGTGTTACCCAGAAAGTTCCCCATACCCTCCCCCATTCCCACCCTGCTCCCCTACACACCCCCTCCCACATAATGGCCCTGGCGTTCCCCTGTACTGGGGCATATAAAGTCTGTATGACCAAGGGGCCTCTCCTCCCAATGATGGCCAACTAGGCCATCTTCTTCCATATATGCAGCTAGAGACATGAGCACAGGGGGAACTAGTTAGTTCATGTTATTCTTCCACCTATAGGGTTGAAGACCCCTTCAGCTCCTNGAGTACATGTTATGTGAGTTCTTTTGTGATTAGGTTACCTCACTCAGGATGACACCCTCCAGATCCATCCATTTGCCTAGGAATTTCATATATTCATTGTTTCTAATAGCTGAGTAGTACTCCATTGTGTAAATGTACCAAATTTTTTGTATCCATTCCTCTGTTGAGGGACTTCTGGGTTCTTTCCAGCTTCTGGCTGTTATGAATAAGGCTGCTATGAACATAGTGGAACATATGTCCTTATTACCAGATAGAACCTCTTCTGGATATATGCCCAGTAGAAGTATTGCAGGATCTTCTGGTAGTACTATGTCCAATTTTCTGAGGAACCACCATACTGATTTCCAGAGTGGTTGAACAAGCTTACAGTCCCACCAACAGTGAAGGAGTGTTCCCCTTTTTCCACATCCATGCCAGCATCTGTTGTCACCTGATTTTTTTTTTTTTTATATCTTAGCCATTCTTACTGGTCTGAGGTGGAATCTCAGGGTTGTTTTGATCTGCATTTCCCTGATGATTAAGAATGTTGAACATTTATTCAGGTGCTTCTCAGCCATTCGCTATTCCGCAGTTGAGAATTCTTTGTTTAACTCTGTGCCCCACTTTTTAATGGGGATATTTGATTTTCTGGTGTCCATCTTCTTGAGTTCTTTATATATATTGGATATCAGTCTTCTATCAGATTTAGGATTGGTAAAGATCCTTTCCCAATCTGTTGGTGGCCCTTTTGTCTTCTTGACAGTATCTTTTGCCTTACAGAAGCTTTACAACTTTATGAGGTCCCATTTGTCAATTCTCGCTCTTACAGCACAAGCCATTGCTGTTCCATTCAGGAATTTTTCCCCAGTACCCATATCTTCGAGGCTTTTCCCCACTTTCTCCTCTATAAGTTTCAGTGTCTCTGGTTTTATGTGGAGATCCTTCAACCACTTAGACTTGACCTTAGAACAAGGAGATAAGAATGGATCAATTCCCAGTCTTCTACATGATAACCACCAGTTGTGCCATCACCATTTGTTGAAAATGCTGTCTTTTTTCCACTGGATAGTTTCAGCTCCCTTGTCAAAGATCAGGTGACCATAGGTGTGTGGATTCATTTCTGGGTCTTAGATCCTATTCCATTGATCTACTTGTCAGTTGTTGTACCAGTACCATGCAGTTTTTATAAAGATTGCTCTGTAGTACAGCTTGAGGTCAGGCATGGTGATTCCACCAGAAGTTCTTTTATTGTTGAGAAGAGTTTTTGCTAGTCTAGGTTTTTTGTTATTCGAGATGAACTTGCTAATTGTCTTTTCTAGATCCTTGAAGAATTGAGTTGGAATTTTGATGGGGATTGCATTGAATCTGTAGATAGCTTTAGGCACGATAGCCATTTTTACTATATTGATTTTACCAATCCATGAGCATGGGAGATCCTTCCATCTTCTGAGATCTTCCTCAATTTCTTTCTTCAGAGATTTGAAGTTCTTGTCATACAAATCTTTCACTTCCTTCTTAAGAGTCACACCAAGATATTTTTTGTTGTTAGTGACTATTGTGAAGGGTGATGTTTCCCTGATCTCTTTCTCAGCCCATTTATCCTTTGTATAGAGAAAGGCCATCAATTTGTTTGAATTAATTCTATATCCAGCTACTGCACTGAAGCTGTTTATCATGTTTAGGAGTTCTCTGGTGGTATTTTTGGGGTCACTTATATATACTATCATATCATCTGCAAATAGCGATAATTTGACTTCTTCCTTTCCAATTTGTATCCCCTTGACCTCCTTTTGTTTTCGAATTGCTCTGGCTAGGACTTGAATAGGTAGGGAGAAAGTGGGCAGCCTTGTCTAGTCCCTGATTTTAGTGGGATTGCTTCCAGTTTCTCTCCATTTAGTTTGATGTTGTCCACTGGTTTGCTGTAGATTGCTTTTATCATGTTTAGGTATGGGCCTTGAATTCCTGATCTTTCTAAGACCTTTATCATGAATGGGTGTTGGATTTTGTCAAATGCTTTCTGAGCATCTAAGGAGATGATCATGTGGTTTTTATCTTTGAGTTTGTTTATATAGTGTATTCATCTACTTCCATAGGCACAGGAGAATGCAGAAATTCCATGCCCATTCATGTGTACACTCGTTTTCCATTGTGTTGGGAGAGACTTCTTACACTTCTCCTTCATATATTGTTGACCAGTTTTTATTCCTATAATCACCATTATAATTAATTTTACAGAGAAGTTATATAACCTGGAAAATAAATATAAAATAATATGTATATAATGAAATAGTAAACAGTAGGATATTTAAATTGTAGATTTAAAAAATAAATAAATAATATATGATAAATAAAACATATGTAAATTTTGACAATGTTACTTTTCAAAATCCTAAAAACCAAATATAAAATGATATATTTTATAATAAAAAAAGAACTGAAAGTTATACTCTTTGTTTTAAATTACCACCATATTTATAAGTTATATAAGAATTAACTGTATATACAGAGATGGCTTAGGGGTTAAGAGCACTGGCTATTCTTCCAGAGTTCCTGAGTTCAATTCCCAGCAACCACATGGTGGCTCACAAACATCTGTAATGGGATCAGATGCCCTCTCCTGGTGTCTGAAGACAGCTAGAATGTATTCATATGCCTAAAATTAAGAATTAACTGTATAGCCTGAGCCTTCCTCCAGGGCACATCAGCAGCTTGTCTGCCCCTCTGAAGACTCCAAAGTCTAAAGGTTTCCCAGGGGATATGCAGCACCTAGGGCAAGGAACCCTCTCAAATAACCATAACAGCTGGGAACCCCAAGGAGCCCATTAGATGTGGGACCTTTCCCCTCAACTCTCACCCCACAACCCTTCCAGTATGCACCTTCCCCTGGGCAGATCAGCAGCTTATCTGCTCCTGTGAAGAATCCACAGTCTGAAGGCCTCCCAGGAGACCAGCTGCACCCACAGCAACATCCTGCAATTTGCTCTAGGGAAGATCATCAACATATCTGCCCTAGTGAAGATCCAAAAGTCTGAAAGCCTTGCAGGAGATCTGCACCCAGGGCAAGATCATTGTCATGCATCATTTCTGAAAACAAAACAAAACAAAGCAAAACCAAAAACAGTCTGAAGGTCTCCCAGATTTGCTACAGTCAGGCCATAGGTCTCCAAGGAGGCATGAAGAAACCCAGGAATACAGGAAGCAGGCTCCAAATAGAGATATCCAGGCCAGTTAACATCAGAGATAAGCAGATGGTGAGAAGCAAGGAAAAAAAAATCATAGGCCATAGAAGTCAATATACTTTGACACCATCAAAAATTCAGGTGATTAGCCGGGCTTGGTGGCACACGCCTTTAATCCCAGTACTCTGGAGGCAGGCAGATTTCTGAGTTCGAGGCCAGCCTGGTCTACAAAGTGAGTTCCAGGACAGCCAGGGCTACACAGAGAAACCCTGTCTCAAAAAACCCAAAAAACCAAAAAAAAAAAAAAAAAAAAATTTAGGTGATGGCAGATGCTGGCGAGGATGTGGAGAAAGAGGAACACTTCTTCATTGCTGGTGGGATTACAAGCTAGTACAACCACTCTGGAAATCAGTCTGGCAGTTTCTCAGAAAATTGGACATAGTACTACCGAAAAATCCAGCAATACCTCTACTAGGCATATACCCAGAAGATATTCCAACTGGTAACAAGGACACATGCTCCACTATGTTCATAGCAGCCTTATTTATTATAGCCAGAAGCTGGAAAGAACCCAGATGTCCCTCAACAGAGGAATGGATACAGAAAATATGGTACATTTACACAATGGAGTGCTACTCAGCTATTAAAAACAATGAATTTATGAAATTCTTGAGCAAATGGATGTATCTGGAGGATATCATCATGAGTGAGGTAACCCAATCACAAAAGAAGTCACTTAATATGCACTCACTGATAAGCGGATATTAGCCCAGGAAATATCAAGAAAGTCCAACACGTGGATACTTCATTCCTCCCTAGAATAGGGATTAAAATATACATGGAAGGAAGTACAGAGACAAAGTGTGGAACTAAAATGAAAGGATGGACCATCCAGAGAGTGCCCCACCCACGTGGTCCATCACATAATCAGCCACCAAATGCAGACACTACTGCATATGCCAGCAGGACATTGCTGAAAGGACCCTGATATAGCTTTCTCCTGTGAGGCTTTGACAGTCCCTGACAAATACAGAAGTGGATGCTAACAATCATATATAGGGCAGAACATAGGGTCCCCAATGTAGGAGCCAGAGAGAGAACNCCCACCCACGTGGTCCATCACATAATCAGCCACCAAATGCAGACACTACTGCATATGCCAGCAGGACATTGCTGAAAGGACCCTGATATAGCTTTCTCCTGTGAGGCTTTGACAGTCCCTGACAAATACAGAAGTGGATGCTAACAATCATATATAGGGCAGAACATAGGGTCCCCAATGTAGGAGCCAGAGAGAGAACCCAAGATCTGTAGGGGTCTGCAACCCTATAGATGGAACAACAATATGAACTAATCAGAAACCCCAGAGCTCACATCTCTAGCAGCATATGTATTAGAAGTTGGTCTTCTTGGCCATTACTGGGGAAGAAAGGCCCTAGGTCTAGCAATGTTTGTAAGCCCCAGTACAGGGGAATGCCAGGGGCAAGTAATGGGAGTGGGTGGGTAGGGGAGCAGGGCGGGGGGGGGGGAGGGTATAGGGGACTTTTGGGATAGCACTTGTAATGTAAATGAAGAAATTATCTAATAAATAAATTAAAAAAAAAAAAAAGACTAGATCTCCCAACACAGCAAGCCCTGGATACTCCAACGCACCTGAAAAAGAGAATGCTGACCTAAAATCCTATTTCATGAAGATATTAGAGTCCTTTAAGAAGGATAAGTCACCGAAAGAAATACAGGAAAACACAGGTAAAAAGGTGGAAACCCTTAAAGAGCAAACAAATAAATCCATTAAATAAATAAAGGAAACACAATCAAACAGGTGAAGGACCTGAACAAAGCATTCCAAGACCTAAAATTGGAAGAAAGAAAACACAAACGGAAGCAACCCAGGAAATAGAAAACATAGGAAAGATGTCAGGAGCTACAGATGCAAGGAAGCATCACCAAGAGAATACAAGCAATAGAAAAGAGAATCTCATTTGTAGAAGATACCTGAGAAGATATTGACACAATGGTCAAAGAAAATTATATATATATATATATATATATATATATATATATATATATATATATATATATATATATATACTTCCTAACACAAAGCATTCAGGAAATGTGGGACACAATTAAAAGACCAAACTTAAGAATAATAGGAATAGAAGAGAGAAAATATTCTCAATTCAAAGGACCTGAAAACCTCTTCAACAAAAATCATAGAAGAAAACGTCCCCTACCTAAATAAAGAGACAGCCATAAAGGTACAAGAAGTCTATAGAACACCAACTAGATAGGACCAGAAAAGAAAATCCTCTCATCACATAATCAAAACACTAAATGCACAGAACAAAGAAAGAATATTAAAAGCCTTAAATGAAAAAGGTTAAGTATCCTATAAAGGTAGACCTATCCGAACTACACCAGACTTCTCAACAAAGATCCTAAAAGTCAGAAGAGCCTAGACAGAGGTCACTCAGACCCTAAGAGGACACAAATGACAGCCCAGTCTACTATATCCAGCAAAACTCTCAACCATCATAGATGGAGAAACCAAAATATTCCATGACAAAACCAAACATAAAATGTACAGAAGTGGATGCTCACAATCATCTATAGGGCAGAACACAGGGTCCCCAATGTAGGAGCTAGAGAGAGTACCCAAGAGCTGTAGGGGTCTGCAACCCTATGGATGGAACAACAATATGAACTAATCAGAACCCCCAGAGCTCATGCCTCTAGCTGCATATGTATTAGAAGATGGCCTAGTTGGCCATTATTGGGGAGGAAAGGCTCTTGGTCTAACAATGTTTCTATGCCCCAGTGCAGGGGAATGCCAGGGCCAAATAGTGGGAGTGGGTGGGTAGGGGAGCAGGGCGGGGGGAGGGTATAGGGGACTTATGGGATAACACTTGAAATGTAAATGAAGAAATTATCTAATAATAAATAAATAAATAAGAAAAATAATGTATCAACCCAGCCAGACAGAGGATTCTAGAAAGAAAACTCCAACATAAAAAGGGTATCTACACGAAAAAAAAAAAAATGATATTAATCAACTCCCAACAAAACCAAAAGGAGAGAATCACATGCACATAATGCCACCTACAAAGATCCACATATCAGGAACTAACAATCATTTCTCTTTAGTATCTCTCAATATGAACAGAATCAATTTCCCAATAAAAAGACATAAGTTAAACAGACTGGATACAGAGCAGGAATGAGAATTTTGCTACATATATAAAACACACCTCAATGACTAAGGCAGACACTACCTCAGAGTAAAAGGCAGGGGGAAGTTCTTCCAAGCAAATGGTCCCAAGAATCAAGTGGGAGTTGCCATTCTAATATCCAGTAAGATAAACTTTTTAAAAAAAAATTTTATTAGATATTTTCTTCATTTACATTTCAAGTGCTATCCTGAAAGTCCCCTATACAGTCTCCCCAGCCCTGTTCCCCTACCCTCCCACTCCCACTTCTTGGCCCTGGCATTCCCCTGTACTGGGGCATATAAAGTTTGCAAAACCAAGTGGCCTCTCTTCTCAAAGATGGCCAACTAGGCTATCTTCTGCTACATATGCAGCTAGAGACACAAGCTCTGGGGGTACTAGTTAGTTCATATTGTTGTTCCACATATAAGGTTGCAGATCCCTTCAGCTCCTTGAATACTTTCTCTAACTCCCCCATTAGGCGCCCTGTGTTCCAATCAATAGACTTTCAACCAAAAGTTATCAGAGGGAATATCCCCCAAGAGAAAGTTTCAATACTGAATATCTATGCTCCAAATGCAAGGACACCCACATTCATAAAAGAAACTTTACTGAAGCTCAAAACACACAATGAACCCCACACAATAAGAGTAGGAGAGTTCAACACCACAATCTCATCAATGGGCTTGTTATTGAACCAAAATTAACAGAGACACAATGAAACTAATAGAGGTTTGGTTATGAACCTAATGGAATTAGCACATATATAGAACATTTTACCCTAAAATAACAGAATGTATGTTCTTCTCAGCACCGCATGGTTCCTTCTCCAAAACTGACCATATAATCAGTCACGAAATAAGCCTTAAAGGATACAAGAAGATTGAAATAATCCCATGCATCCTATCAGATCAACACAGACTAATAGACTTCAACAACAACAACAACAACAACAACAACAACAACAACAACAACAAAAACAACAAAGCAGAACACCCACATACCCACCGAAATTGAACAACTTTCTATTCGATGATAACTTGATCAGGGAAGAAATTAAAAAAAAAAATTAAAGACTTCCTAAAATTCAATGAAAATGATGACACATCATACCCAAACTTATGGAACACAATGAAAGCAGTGTTAACAGGAAAATTCAGAGCACTATGTGCCAAGGTAAAGAAGTTAGATCCTACACTAGCAACTTAACAGCACACCTGAAAGCCCTAAAACAAAAAGAAGCAAATACACCCAAGAGGAGTAGATGGCAGGAAATATTCAAACATGTGCCATATTAGACAGAATCAGAGAGACAACAGATGTCCCCCAAACAATATGGCATTTGTCATTGCTTTTGGATTCCCAATGTAAATAGACATTAGAACCCCATTTGTGAAGATACCCGTCATGGTTAGCTTTGTGTCAACTTGATATAGCCATCATGAAGGAGAAAACTTCAGTTGAGAAAATTACTCCAGCAGACAGGCCTGTAAAGAAGCATGTGTTATATATACTTCCTTGTTTGATGACTAATGAGGTAGGATTGTGGGCAGCACACCCCTTCTGTGCTGGTGATCATGAGTGGTATAAGAAAGCAGGCTGAGTAAGTCAAAGCAAGTCAGCAAGTAGCATTTCTTTATGGGCTCTGCATCAGTTCTTGCCTCCAGGTTTCTGTTCTGCTTGAGTTCCCTCCATGATGTCCTTTAGTAATGAACTATTCTTGAACATACAAAATAAAGTAATCTCTTTCTGAGATGCTTTTAGTCATGGCATGTCATCATAGCAATAACAGCCCTAAGATAATAATGCACACACACACACACACACACACACACACACACACACACACATATTACAATATTATTTAAATTTATAATGTCCAAGTTAAAATAATATTCTTTCATTTAAATCACAACCATATAGTTCTCTTAATGGTTATGAATTATTTTTAAATTAATGTGATCTGTATAAACAAAACATTGGATATGATCTTACAATAATTATACTAATGAACAAAGCACTTCTACCCTCTCAAACACCCACACATTTAGTAAATAGCCATTTTATGAAGGGTTGTGTGTTAATTAAGGAATTAGAGCACATTGAACATGATGCGTTATGAACATATGTTTCATTTTCTCCTCCTCTCCTTTCCCACACTAACAAAATAATGAGAAGCAGTTGCAAAAAGAGTGGAATCTAATAAACCAGAAGCAAATAGGCACATTAATCTACTGTGTTTTTAATATTCAAATACATATGTGCTGCCTTTTACTTTAAAATATTTAAATTTTAATTTTAAGCATTACTTTAATGCTTGTTCAGTCTCTTAACCCTTTGACCTTCTCTTTCCACCTTTAAAAATCAGGACCAGTCACTGTGGGTCTGTGATTGCTGTTCAGAAATTTGTAGTGGATGAAAGCACTTGACCTACATTTTATTTTCAGCCCTTCCTTCTGTAACCTGAAAGGAAAAATATATGTATCAGAGTTCACAGTAAGAGCAATCATCTCTCCTGTACCACCTACACCTTTCTTCAGAGTTCTGCAATCAACGATGATAGCATTTGAGGACACTAATCAGTCAAACTTTGAAATTATTGATCCAAAAGAAACTGTATGAATGATTTCCTTTCTTTTTATTCCTACTTGTGGGTAGCTTTGAATAGAAAAACTTAGCAAGACCAATGAGTCAAAACCTATAAATACATTTTAAAGTCAAAATTCATAATCAAGTACAAGGAATATCACAATTCATTTGCTATTATTAGCACTTATATCTGGATTTGAAAGAGGACCACATTCAAAGAATCCTGTACACAACTGTACTGAAACGATGAGAAATTTGTGCTGGTAATGTTTTGGATCAAAGCCCTCCACAATTCACATGTGTTCAGTACTTTTATATACTAGTTTGAGAATTAAGAAGACCAGCCTTTAGATCCATAGAGATGCAACAGGACTTTGTGTTTGATCACCTACATGGGAAATGTGTACATAGATCAGTGCAACCCCAGAGATCCCAGATAATGAGTTTTTCCTACTCTCTACTTGTAACTCTCTTAGCAGGAGAGCTCCAGGGTACGATTTACACTCTCTTGCATCCTAAAAGCCTAGTTTAATTTCAAACATCACAGCCCTATGAACAGCTAATAATGTGTTTTCAACATGATTTATTTATTTGTGTTTCCCAAGCTCCTAACTTAATGCCTATCACATAGTACTGATGGCAATGTTAGAAAAGAACAAACTGAAGCTTAGGGATTAAAAATCACAACCAATCCTGTATTACAAAATGGCATACAATCTATGCAATTTCAATTACAAACCCTAAATTGCAAATAACTTGAAAATCTTCCCTGGAGGGAAATCAAATTATGAATTTTCAAATAACTTACCATTAAAATCATTTTTGCTTTCTCGCTCTATAAGTAAATACTAAGGTTTTTTTTTTTTTTTTTTTTTTTTTTTTTTTTTTTTTTTTTTTTTTTTTTTTTTTTTTTTTTTTTTTTTTTTTTTTTTTTTTTTTTTTTTTTTCTGGGCTTCAATATAAGGCCAGATACACTGAATATAAAACATGAGAAAATGGAGAAAAGCCCTCAACTCATTGTTATAGAAAAGGAATAATGAACAAAAAACTAAGATGAACAGTTAATAAAGNTATATATCACCCTGAGTGAGATAACACAAACCCAAAAAGAAAAATATGTTATGTATTTCCTTACAGGTGGATATTAGGTGTTAACTTTTCCATAAGCAGGCTACAACCTACAGAGGTTTAGTATAGATGAAGGAACTACTGGATGAGTGGTTCTCACTTGAAAAGAGAAATGGCATAGATATCTATGGACAGAGAGGGAGAAAGGACTGTAATCATAGAATCAAGTAGGTAGGAAGAGAAAAAAAGGAGCCAAGGGAGGAGATACTGGGAGGGACAGCTGAAACTAAAGACCAATAGGAGGTGTTATGAAAACCTAATAGATAGAAGCATTCTAATATACATACAAATATGAAGGCAATACAAATGGAATAACCAAATAGCATGGGAGACTTAGCCACAGCTGATAATTTCACTTCAGTAAATGAAGCCACTGGTTCCAGGAATAGGTTGCATCTAATCGAGAACTTGACTAAAGAGATACTATAAAAAAGAAAAAAAAAAAATGCCAAGACTATTGTTGCTCTGCACAAGTTGATTGGAAGTCCCTATTGCTTAAGATAGCACCCATATGACTCACTGAAGTTGGGAAATTCTAGCCATGGCCAATCAAGAGCTTTTACCCCTTATTGACTAGTCCTCATGGTACTAGAAGGTATTCTGTACACCACCAAAGGCGAAAGTCAAACACCAATTCTACTACAAACCTTTCGATCTACAAACCCTTGTGACTTACTTACAAGATAGATTGGTGCAATAGTAACACAAAGAGACTAATTATTTAATTTAAACAAACCATTATTTAATTGGATTTAAGGACCATTTCATGAGAGGGATTCATATTCAACAGTGCTCAGGTAGCCTAGAATCTGAGACTAGATAGGACAGAAATCTAGGGGAAACCAAATATGACTGTTGTGAAGGGACAGCAATAAACTGACTCCAATGACATTCTGCTGAACTCACAACTCAATGCCATGCTCAGCCATTGTCAGAGAAGATTTCTTCTGCAGTAGATGAGAACTTATTCACAGATAGACAATGGGCAAAGTGAGGAAGACCTTGGACACTCAGTCCTAAATGGAACGTCTCCATCAAATTCCTTCCCTCAGGGATCAGGGAACGATGAAGAATAGGAGATGGAAAGACTAAGAGCCAGAGGGACATAGGACATTAAGGAAGCAAGGCCTTCAAACACAACAAAATGTATGCATATACGAACTCACAGAGACTGTGACAACATACAAAGAGCCTGCACAGGGCTGGGGCAGATGTAGTGCCAGCACTAAGAGGGGAAGTGGACATCTCATGCATCCATCCCTAACCCAGAAGTTATCTCCATTTAACATAAATTGCTTAAATAAATAAACAAATAATAAATCCCGCAGTATATGACATTTCAGAGATAATTTGTCTTATAATGTTTTGATCAAGCTTTTTTTTTTTTTTTTCCTTACAAGTCCTCTGGGTATATGTTATAGTTTCTGATTTTGTAATTTTATGAGATTTGTCTGTGTGTGAGTGTGAGTGTATCTTTCTTCACCTGTGTTTCTTGAGCTTTTTCTTCTACTCCTTTTATTTCTTTTTTCTGTTCTATTCAAATTGATTTAGTTCTGTTTTATATTATTTTATTATTAAAAGTGTTTCGCATTCATGTTTGTATTCTAATGAAAGACAGGTATGAATTTGGGTAGCTGGGGAGAGGGGAGGAAGTGGGAGATGTTGAGGAAATGATAACCATAAACACAATATATTATAAAACAAATAATCACTTTTCTAGAAAGAAAGAAAGAAAGAAAGAAAGAAAGAAAGAAAGAAAGAAAGAAAGAAAGAAAGAAAAGAAAGAAAGAAAGAAAAGAAAGAAAGAATGAAGTAGGTTGGTTGGGGATAGAGAGATGATTCACTGGTTAGGAGTTTTTGCTGCTCTGTCAGAAGATACAAGCTCCATTCTCAGCACCCATATATTTTAACTATAGTACCAAGGGAATGAACATTGCCTTTGGCCTCTATAGGAATTATATGTATCTGGTATATAAATATACATGCAGATAAATGTTTACACATATATAATAATAAATTAATTTTTTTTTAATTTTCATTGGTTATTTTATTCATGTACATTTCAAAAGTTTTCACATTCCTCTCCACAAATACCCTATCTCATGTCCAGCTCCCTGGTCCTATAAGGGTGCTCCCCCATCCATGTACCCATTCCCTCCTCACTATCCTAGGATTCCCCTATGCTGGTGCATGGAGACTCTATAGGACAAAGGATCTCCCCTCCCATTGATGCCAGATAAGGGAATCCTTTGCTACCTATGTAGCTGGAACCATTGGCCCTTCCAGATGCACATTTTGATTAGTGGTTTAGTCCCTGGGAGCTCTGAGGGTCTGGTTGGATGATATTGGTGTTCTTCCTATGGGGTTGTAAACCCCTTCAGTTCCTTCAATCCTTCACCTAATTTCTCCATTGGGGTCCTGTCTGATAGTTGGCTGCAAGCATCCACCATTGGTCAAGCTCTGACAGAGCCTCTCAAGGGACAGCTATATCAGGTTCCTGTCAGCAAGGGCTTTTTAGCATCAGCAATAGGATCTGGATTTGGTGTCTGCAGATGAGATCAGTCCCTAGGTGAGGCAGTCTCTGGATGGCCTTTCCCTCAGTCTCTGTATCACACTTTGTCACTGTATTTCCTTTAGGCAGGAGCAACTTTGGGTTAACAATTTGGAGATGAGTGAGTGGCCCCATATCTCAACTGGGGACCCTGACTAACCATTGGATGTGGTCTCTCTAGGTTCTCTCTCCCCTTTGTTGGGTATTTTGGCTAATGTCATCTTCATTGGGTCCTGAGAACCTTTTGTGTCCCTAGCATCTGGCATTTTCTAGTAGCTACCCTAGTTTCCCATCCCTACTCTGACATGCCACCTTTTATTTTCTTGACCCTCTGTACTTCTCCCAAGTAGCATAGCACACCTGATCCTGCCTACCTTCTTTCTCCCCATCCTCTTTCCCTCCCAGTTCCCTCCTATTTTCTGCCCCCCCATGATTATTTCATTCCCCCTTTTAAGTAGTACTGAAGCATCCACATTTTGGTCTTCCTTCTTCTTGAGCCTCATAATGTCTGTGAGTTGTATCATGGTTTTTCTGAGCTTTTTGCCTAGTATACACTTATCAGTGAGTACATAACATGTGTGTTCTTTTGTGGCTGGGCTACCTCACTCAGGATGATATTTTCTAGTTTCATCCATTTGTCTGAGAACTTCATTAGTCATTGTTTATAATAATTGATCAATACTCCATTGTGTAAATATGCCACATTTTCTGTATCCATTCCTCTGTTGAGGAACATCTGGGTTGTTTCTAGCTTCTGGCTGTTATAAATAAGGCTGCTATGAACATAATGAAGCATGTGTCCTTGTTACATGTTAGAATATCTTTTGGGTATATGCCTAGGAGTAGTATAGCTGGATTCTCAGGTAGAACAGTATTCAGTTTTCTAAGGAACTTCCAGACTGATTTTCAGAATGGTTGTACCAGCTGGCAATCATACCAGCAAAGGAGAAGTGTTCCTCTTACTCTACACAGAAGTTATGAACCATAACTACTCCACAAAATAGAAACAGAAGGAACACTACCTAATTTGTTCTGTGAAGCCATAGTTATGCTGATACCTAAAACATACAAAGACCCAACAAAGAGTGCTTTAGACCAAATTCCCTTATGAATATCTATGCAAAAATACTCAATAAAACTCTTGCAAACCAAATCCAAGAACACATCAAAACGATCATTGCCCAGATCAAGTAGGCTTCATCCCAGGAATGCAAGGATGGTTCAATATATGGAAATCCATCAAAGTAATCCACATATGAACAAACTCAAAGATTAAAACACATTAAAAAAATCACATCTAAAACATATTCAATGCTGAAAAATCCTTTGACAAAATACAACACCACTTAATATTAAGACTTGGAAAGATCAGGAATTGAAGGCCCATACCTAAATATAATAAAAAACAATATACTTCATACCAATAGCCAGCATCAAACTAAATAGAGAGAAATTTGAAGCAATACTACTAAAATCAGGGACTAGGCAAGGCTGCCCACTCTCTCCCAATGTATTCAATATAGTACTTGAAGTCCTAGCCAGAGCAATTAAACAACAAAAGGAAGTCGAAGGATGCAAATTGAAAGGAAGACGTCAAGATACCACTATTTGCAGATGATATGATATTATACATACGTGACTCCCCCAAAAAAAAAAAATCCATGAGAGAACAGACAGTGGTCAGGTTGGCAGAAGGGCTAGACATACCAGAAGGGACTGTGATGTTATTATCACAGTGTTTCCTAACTTATAATTCTTTTCATCATCTGAAAGAAAACATATGTTTTCTGAACAGATTGTCAAAAGGGTTCTTTCTTCAATCTGGTATAATATCATCTTCCTGACATTTTAAAGAAAAGAGCATGTGGTTGGGGAAATATTTAGATGACTTTTTTAGCCAAGCTTTTTAAGCATTAAGGTAGTTTCTAGTCTGTCTGTGGCTTCACACAAAACACTAGAGGTGGGAACATTGTTTTCCAGTGGATGTTTTCTGACTGTGGTACACAGGATACTGCACCATATTTATTCACAATAGAGTACACTGTTACTCAGGAGCAGGATACAGCTGGAAGCTGGCTTCATCCATCACCATCTTCGGGGTCTAATCGTCCTGACATGGGTTTACTCAGATAAACATGAGTCCACCTAAAGTCGAAGCTCCTCACAAGATTAGAAAGACCTTTGAGGGTTTAAATGGCTATTCCTATCTCTGTTGACCACTGCTCACAATCTGTTTCCCCTTTATTCACAAATACTGATTACTGATAAACTTCTTGTGCCATATACTGTTCAGCACCCATGTCACAGACATTTACACTGAAACAATAGATGAAATAATTGAACAAAAGGCTGGAATTTAAATTGTTCAATGGCCTTCTTGTTGGACAAACCCACAACTTCATGGAAAGAAGTGGAATCAGTTGTCAAAACACTAGCAGATATAAGGTTCTATGCTACCAATAGATTCATTAATAAGTTTGATTATTGGGAAAGTGATAAGCAGCTGAAAAAAATTAAAAGTATAAAAGCTGGAGTCCCTTAATGCCTAAGGCACAGTAATAAGAAAGACTGAAGACTAGGCCACACTTACCAGTCTAAGTGAATGAACTTCAAAGAGAATTTACATGGTAGTACAAAGTAAGTTGATTATACCAGGAGCTGGTATTTGACTGTGAAAATATGATGCATCTAGATATCCTGAATCACGTAGAAGAGGCCATGAGAAAGATGCTTCTACTTAGAGGCACAGGAAGGAATTTCCTGAACAGGATCTTCACCCTCAATAGTACAGACATTAACAGCAACAATTGAAAAATGGTACTTCATGAAACTAAAAAGCTACTATAAAGCAAAGGACATAATCATTTCCGTGAAGAATCAGCATAAAGAATGTGGAAAATTACTAACACTGTATCCGACAGAAGTTTGGTGTCTTGAATATACAAAGAACCAGAAGCAAAACTGAACACCAAGAAAACAAATGACCCAATTCAAAATTTTGGACAAGAAACTAAAGAGAACCTTCTCAATAGAAAGATTGGACATGGCTGCAAAATATATATATATTTTTAATTTCATCATCCTTCTTCATCAGGTCTATGCAAATTCAACTATTTTAAGGTTTAATCTTAACCCAGTCAGGAAAGAAAACAAAACAAACTACCCCCAATACAAAATGACAACAAAAATTGCCGTGGATATGGGGAAAGAACAGCAGGTGTTTACTGTAGGTAGCTATGAAAAGTGTTGAAGGTCTAACCTAAACAACAATTTATACTTCTCTATTTGTTCCTTTTAGTTAATACAGCCCTCTCTCCCTCTCAGGCACAGAGGCCTCCATGGTCACAGGTAAGCAGTAAGGGAGCCACCTATTTTAAGCACACAGGGTTGTCTCTTCAAAGAGAGAGATGTTTAACCTGTTTTCTGTCCAGAAGGCTGGAAAGTAACATGACAAATACCCTGCTTACATTCATGCTATCTGTGTGACTGATGCCAAATGATTCTTCCTCAGACCTTTAATCATGAGCTTGCCAATCTATAGGGCAGATCTTTATGCAAGATATCACATGGACTTTAAGTAGATGTGTGATATAGTTATGTTTCAAGCTTTATAGTATACACAAGATTGAGTTATTTATCACCAGAAAATTTTCTAACAAATTATTCTGTGATTAATCCAACACACACACACACACACACACACACACACACACACACACACACCAAAACAAACAATCAACCAATAAAACAAACAAACAAAAGTCTTTGGTTCCGGTTCAGTTTGACCCAGTACTGGTTACTTAGGTGTGTTGCAAAGAACTACTATTAAGTCTCTCCCAAATCATTACTCTGCTGAAAATTATGGTTGCAGATACCCCAGAAATTACCATTGTGATTTCTTGATTACAGTATTAAATTTTTTATATTTTTCATTCTCCCATTGGAAAGAGTGTAGAGAATGTAGACAAGAGAAGCAGGAAGAAGCAAGAAGGTACATTTTTTAGCCTCAACAAACTCTTTGTATTTCCATTAGCCCTCTCTATTAATCTCCTGCCTGCAGAAGTATTCTCTGTAGAAGTGTAATAGGTTATACTATATTAGTTCTTAGCCTATATTCACCATGAAAAAGGACACACTTGAATGAATACTACAGTTTCAACTTTAAAGTTTATATATCTGTTCCTGCAATACAGATGTATATTTTGAATATGTAAATTAATGAGACATTTCTTAAGAGTACACACACACACACACACACACACACAGAGCAATATATATTCTGTCAACATCGTTATAATATTCCACAAAGTAAGAATTTAGTCATTGATAAAAATAATAAATGGTTTTGGGGGTTTCACCATTTTTACTTGTGCAGATAGAGAATGGCATTTACAGAAAAATTATGCTACACTATTTTATGTAAACCCTAGGGAGTGAGACATAGAAGCCTTTAACGCATGATATTCAGGGACACATGCTGGCAGTTCTCTGTGAAGGCATAAGGCAATGATGGGATTGTGCATCGTGGGAAATTACCTGGAGTCATCATGAAATTTTTCTTTCAGAAGAAACAAAAGTAAAAGTCACTATATTCTTACTATCATTGAATGGCTTATCAAGAGGACATTGTAGTTTTAAACATATAAACACTGAATATGAATGCATCCTTCTTCTAGGTGAGAATGTTCCTTTGAAGGATAATTTTTATTGAAAACTTCATTCTTCACATCTGCGTTAGTGTATTGCTCAATGTTTTGAGCAATTCAGAAAATAATGTGTTTATTTTCAAATTTTCAGAATTACCACATGTTTAAGAAAAGCACTATGATATTTTCCAAATTTATAATTTACCTACTCACGAGAAAATATACTCTATCTATATGTTGCCAATGCCTAGAAAGACTATTTTTTCCATAGTAGCTAAAGTCATGCTCAGCAAGTAGTGCTAGTTAGTGCCCTCTCTGCTAATTTATATCTTCCAGAAAATGTCATGCAACAAAATTAATACCCAAATAACAACTAATAAGGAACAAAGACAAACTGGGGCGAAGCACTGCCTGGCCCTGTGATAAGTGATATGGGATGAACGTGAAGCTTATCCATCTGAACATGGAGCATCTGTCAGGCTATTCTGATACAGCTATGATGGACTGTAGCAGCTTTGATGACCATGAGTGACACTGAGTGAGTGAGTGAGTGAGTGAGTGAGTGAGTGAGTGAGTGACTGACTGACTGACTGACTGACTGACTGACTGAGTGACTTAGTGACTGAGTGATAAGACATGCAGCCATCCCTACCAGGAATCCTTTCTATAATATGAGGTGGCATGCTTCATTGTTCAAGGGAGTTCACTATGTAGGTATAGCGACAAAATCAAAACAACTGTTGGATTAAGCCACATTATAAGCAGTCGTTTTCCTTTGCTGAGAGCAATGAGACAAAAAACGGAGGACAAACGGTGTTCCCATAAACAACTTTCCCGATAACATAGAAATTATTGTGTGAAAAAAATAATGATTTCTTCTGTATTAGCCTCTAATTTTGCAAGCAAATTGGAAAAAGTAAAGATTGGCCTCTTTGGTTCATCCAAATATTTTGGAATAACATGTAAATTACATTCGGAAGGAGCTAAACTACTTCAGATGGAATACTAAAGCAAAGTAAAAAGTAGACAATATACCTAGGTAAAAAAGTATATAATATACAATACCAAGACAAAGTAAAAAGTAGACAATATACCTAGGTAATCCAAAAGCCACCATGGCAAGACTTGTGAGGAGTTGGATTTGTTAGAGGAAAAAAAAAAAAAAAAAGTAAGCCTACAAGGAAACAAATTCAATGACACTAAGCCTCCAAAAGGCTTAAAAGCATGAACAATAACTTACTCTCCATGTAAATGAAGTAGTGAAGTGCAGGTTGCAATCCATGCACTGGGAGTGTAACCCTTAACAGTAATCCCAGGATGAAGATTATGAATGCAGAAGCCTCATGAAGTTTAAGTGCATCCTCTACTATACAGCATGCTCAAGTTCCGGCTAAGACACTTGAGAACACATCCCAAATAAAATGATGATAGCAAGAAATAAAGAGAGTGATAGGCATATGAAGTCTAAAAGAAAAAAAAAATCTCTATTTTTCAGAGGGCATAGACAATGAGAAATAACTATTTGTAAAAAGGTTATATCACACTATTCCTTTGTTTTCCTCTGTAGTCTCCCACAATAATTCTTATAATGATAAAATACATAAAATTATCTCTATATCGTTACCGTAGGAGGACATCCAAATACAATTTTGAGAACATTGAAAGCACGAGTGTAACATACTTTAATAATAAACTACTATGATGTTTTAAATGTAAGCATTCTCCTAATCCAGAAAGTATTGTGGAACAAAACATAAAAAGCAAAACAAGAACAATAATAAAAACAAAAACAACAACAACAACAACAACAACAAAACAATGTCAAACATGTTTCTTCATAAAATCAGATAATGATCTAGAAAATAGAAGGTAAAATGAAGAAAATAATTTGAAGATTAAAAAAAAAAAAACTTGACATATCAGTTCTCTGTGACTTTTTCAACATGTCACAGTGAGCTTTAAAATAGCCAAAAGATGACATGACAATATAATCCCCTCATTTGTTTCTGTAAAAACAGCTTTAAGAGAGCTTTGTGTTCACAAACATTGCAAGTTAGATAGCAAATGATGAACGTTGAAGAAGGCATGGAACACTTTACCTGGATACTTGGTAAATTCACTGCATCAGAGATCATCCCTCCGGCACTGAGACCCTAGCTCATTCCTACAACACTGACTTGATTGAGTTTTTCTTCATTATGTGAGTTTTATAACTTACACCTGGCAGGGAATACCAATTGATGTAATTCTTTTAAGGATAAGTTCTCTATCATATTTATTATATACCTTAGAGCATAGTAAATGATTCTATGAGATTTTTTTATATATTTTGCAATTTTCCAAGGAAAAAAATTGAAAGTTCTGCCAGTGTTTTGATCCCAAAGCTATAAGTCATGTAATGGTTTATGTCTTCAGTTTGACAATGTATTCATAGTCTTCCTCTGTTCACAGTCTAGTCCCTATTCTAAAAGCTCTTCTTGCAGTCATCAAAACGTTATGCTGTATCTATGGAGAACAAGTTAGAAAGCTATGCCTTTATATATTGAGAAAACTAATACAGTATGTCACTGTTTCATCAAGATAATTTAGAGTAACTCACACATATTAATAAATCACTGGAGCACTGGAACATAGTACAGAAGAGTCTGCAGTGAGCTAGTTACTATTAAAACCAAAAGCCAAAAGAACAAAAATAATGTTTTTAATATCCAGTCTCTTAGAGAAAGTAATAGTAATAAAGAGACAGACCCCAAGGCCAACTTTATCTTTGAGTTCCAAAAATGCCTTTCTTGTTCCTGTGGGTAGCTAATACTGAAAAACTCACAAACAAATGTTACTTGCATGACACATTTGGGACTGTAGAAATGGCTCAGAGGTCAAGGGTGTGTGCTGTTCTTGTAGACAACTAGAGTTAAGTTCTTAGCACTCTTGCTGTTTGCAACTGCTTGTAACTCAGGTAGATAGTATCTGATTCCTACTTCTGGTGTCCATTAGTAGCACAAACATATGGTAAATCCACACCAGACACATAAAAAGTCACTAAATTAAAAAAAAAAACTTTAAAATTAGATGTCAATTAATCAAAAGGGAGAAGCTTATTATAAATTGATATTTCTTTCTTTTGGTCAAAAAGGAATCTTTTGTTCTCCACACAATAAAAACTGAGATTTACAAAGTATTTGGTAAGGAAAGAAGCAGGGCACTCATTTATTTTACTCTTCTGTATCAGTGATTTGATTTCTCCAAACGATAAAACCTTTTTTTTTAGTGATACTTGCTTCTCTGGTACAAACTACAATATGTGGAGGCTTTGACATTTCTTTGGAACATTGTCCTTCCCTGTAAGATTACAGAGTCAGATGGTAGTAAGAGAGGTTGAAGTGGAGTGAAATGCTTACTTATAGCTATATCCTACACTAGGACCTTCAAAAATAAATATAAAAATTGATGTTTGACAACATGATTTAATTCCATCAGTGCAAGAGTAAAGAAATGCCTTTAGTGACTGCTCTTTAAATAATATAAGTGACTGATTTTAGAAATTTTTCCTAATTTTTAATTTGGGCACATTAGAATCATTTTGCAGTGTCTTTATTGACAGCTGAGCTGTGAACCATACTATCAAAGGAAACCAGCTTAATTATTCTGTGCCACTTTAACATCTGAGGCACTGTAGTGGTTATGTATCTCCTAACTATTAATTTATTTGACAAGACCATATGTATCCTCATAGCCACAGATAAGTGTAGCTTTCACCCCAGATCAAAGAAACCTCATTTTGCAACAAATGGAGACCAATATAGAAAATAGTAATTGATCAAAATGAAGATAACATGATCATGCAGTGTCCAGCTCCAGATGCTGCATCTTTAACCTGAGGTCCAGGGAGCTTCACCAGATGGAGTTAAAAATGTAAGAGCCTAAGAATCAGGTAATCTACCATGAGGATGTATCTCCTAGATATGTCAGGAAAGATCAAATAACTTGGAAGCAACTCAAAACTCAATGTTTATGGATTTCATTTTGTCATATATCAACATGAGAGTTTAACTTATGTGAATATGAGTGTATTATTGAAAGGGACAATGTTGTAAATAATTGTTGCATAGGTAAATATATACTTCCTGGGTGGAAAATAACTGAAGTCAACGTCCTATTGTTTGCCAAATTTTCAAGAGAGTTCACAAAAATACAACACATAAGAGTGAACACCCTAGAACAGAGGATGGTCTTGTTTTAAGTACAATGCTGGTCATCTTCCTTTGGTCTGGATTGATACTGTGGCTCTAAAGGCAACTTTATAATCTGGAGTGGAAATGGAGGGTATTTTTTAAAGTTTCCAATTACCTGCCACGTTTCAAAAGAGCAATAAGACTGTTCATGGAAGCTAGAAGCAATTTCTCTGTACTGAGTTCCCCCACACATCATTTTGTAAAGGATTTAATGTGAAAACAAAGTAAAAGTTCTTCTAATAATGGTTTTTAAGGAAAGATTAAAGGAACTTAGAAAAAGTCTGTGCTAAGTTAGATGTATTTCTTCTTCTATGCTTAGAACAATATGTTTCTCTTGTCTTCCTACATAGCAAGAGCTATACAACAAGGATTAAATGGCACTGCCTTTCTTATTGTAAGTTGAAATATAAAATATTTAATTTTGCTAAAAAAACCTTTGTGGACTGCTAAAAAAACCTTCGTGGACTGTTAAAAAATATTTTATTTATAAGACTGAAAGAGTAAATCTTATTTTTATGTATAAGATAATCAATTTGCATATATTCCTCCAGAATACAGTGGTTTTTAGCAGACAAAAATGAACACTATCACTGTTTGTGTTAATTGTTAATATGATGCTGTCATGCCTAAAAGTATGTTTTATTTCAAAGAAAGAAAGGAGGAAGGAGAGAGAGAGAGAGAGAGAGAGAGAGAGAGAGAGAGAGAGAGAGAGAGAGGAAGGAAAGAAGGAAGGAAGGAAGGAAGGAAGGAAGGAAGGAAGGAAGGAAGGAAGGAAGGAAGGAAGGAAAAGATTGATAGATTGATTTTAGGGGATGAAAAGATTGCTCTGTGGTTAAAAATGTTTGCCAAATAATCCAAGTACAGTTCTCAGAATTCAGGTATGGATACATAGAACCAACTAACTCTAGCTCTAGGAGGCTTAAAACCATCTTCTGGACTCTAAGCAGGTATAGACACACACACACACACACACACACACACACACACACCACACACACACACACACACACACACACACACACACCACACACACACACACACACACACACACACACACACACCACAAGCTTGCACATGCAGATGCATAGACACACAAATGCACACACAGAGACACACATGCATGCATAGACATATGCACACATACACACACACACACATGAATGCACACAGAGATACATGCACATGTACATACAAATGCTTTCAAAAATCAATATCTTAAAAATATAAAGCTTTGGAACATCTATTTTAGCCTAGAGAAATAAGAATGTTGGTGCATTTTGCAGGGGTTGGGGGGAGTATAAAATCTAATGTTTCAGTTACTTTCTTCCAGTGCAATTTGAAAAATTATACAAATATAAGTAGTTTATTTCACATAGTCACTGACATTTAACTACCAATTACATTATGTGCATACTACAAATTATTTAAAAGTATAAAGTTGATGAGTGCCTTAGGAGGACACACTAAGCTGGTGTAGAAATTAAAACTAACTTGGGGAAATATTCTTTTCTGTATATTATAAAACTGTCTTAATGCTGCTAGCGTGGTGAGAAACAGCTTGATGTAAGTAGCCTGCTAAGCCACCTGCACTGGCTAGTCTTGTGTCAACTTGACACAGCTGGAGTTGTCACAGAGAAAGGAGCATCACTTGTGGAAATGTCTCCATGAGATCCAGCTATAAGGCATTTTCTCAATCAGTGATCAAGGTGGGATGTCCCCTTGTGGGCAGTGCCATTTCTGGACTGGTAGTCTCCATTCTATAAGAGAGCAGGTTTAGCAAGCCAGGGGAAGCAAGCCAGTAAATAACATCTCTCCATGTCCTCTGCATCAGCTCCTGCTTTCTGACCTGATGAGTTCCAGTCCTGACTTCCTTGATGATGAACAGCAATGCAGAAATGTAAGCGGAATAAACCCTTTCCTCCCCAACTTGCTTCTTGGTCATGATGTTTGTGCAGGAATAGAAACCCTGACTAAGACACCACCTGAGGGCATGGTGAAATCCCCAGCTGTGTTGTTGCTGAGGGCTACCTCTGGGTACATGGCTGTGAAGCAGCAAGTGATTCTATTATGACCAAAGACTGCAAACATCCCTGGTCTGGGCTGCAGCCTGGGACCATGATGATATCCAAAGGCTGTGCAGAGCTGGCTCCACCAATTACTGGCTACTGCACTTCAGGCAGCTGCCCTGCACCCCTCAAATGCCCTGTCACGGTGTGGGTGAGACAGAGATGGCCTCTTCCATCCCCTTACCCCACGTGACAAGCAGAAGATCTGATTCCAAAGTCATGAGAGCTGGAGAATTGATCCCATTTCTCACCTGCTGCAGCTCTTTGGAGAATCAGAGTCACACAGAAGAGCTGACTCTGTGGCCGAGGTGAGAGTGAGTCAGCCCTGAGGGCACGAGAGCAAGAGCTTGTATGGGAGAGTTGGCCCTGGCAGTGTGTCTGAGAGAGAGCTGAGGCTGACTCACTCAGCTAGCACCCAGGCCCAGATCCAGAGCTTTCAGTTGACCCACGCCAACGTCGACATCATGTGTAATCTGCTGGAGCATGTAAAGGGAACACTTCTGCAGATGCAGAGCTGCAGGACCTCCATGAGCCAAGGCAACCACAGGATATAGGAAAGGATTCCCATTGAGAAAATATCATTGGGAGTGGAACAGATGCTAGAGACCTCAAACTGGATTGATGACTGATTGCAAGAACATTTTAAATTAAATTTTGGACAAAAGGGTATACTGTGTGATACAATCTGACACACCTCAGCATGCATGGAAAGATTTTTGCTGCTGTTGTTATTATTTTTTTTATTATTATTATTTTTTATTTTGGGTGGTGTTGCAAGGATAGATGGCAGATATGGGGGGACAGGAATTCAAATGGGATTGTAACGCATGATGTAAAATTCATAGAGAATCAATAAAAATAGAAAAAAGTTGTATTAATGAAAATTTCAGAACTAAGCCTTAATTTCTTGATTTTATTGACTTTCCCAATCTCTGCAAACTAAAAGTAGAAACGTCATCATGAGAATTTAGTCACAATTACACACGTGTCTACTCCACAGTGAAAGCTGTCATCCCTATCTTACATAAACATCTCATTGCACAGGGATTACAGTATGAACTGTGTATTGGTGGAAAGAAATCCATTTACTTGGATATAACGCTTATTTTTTTTTCAAAGGTGTAGTAGTCACATGTTTATGTCAGTTGTAATACATCTCAAATATATGGAATTTATTGCATATAAGAAATATATATATATATATATATATATATATATATATATATATATATATATATATATATATATTCTTTATTTGTGTGCAGGTATCAAGCAAAGAGCTGCATTTCTTGCACAGTCTCTAACATTAAGGAACAAGTGGTGAAATGGAGAAATTCAAGTACCAAAGGGAGACCATTGAAATCAGCTATGTCTGGGGTTAATTCTATGTGTGGCAGAATTGTACAATTTATCCCTCCTGCCATTTTCTTTCTTCCTCCCAGACTTTCTCTCTATTTCTAGAAGGCAAAATATGCCTCATGTAAAATACATAAATATTTCTGTATTTTACTTTACAGCAATAAATATTTGTTTTGTGCTATATATTGTTCCAGAATGTACTATGAAGTATGTATATAGACATATAAAGAGGGGTCCAAAAGGTAGAAAAACAAAAGTCTTAGCCAAATTTGACATACAGTGACTTTAAGAATGGTTTAGCAAACTCACAGAAGGTATTCAGAATATTATTCTTTTCCAGTGCCGTGGCCTAGGTAGGAACGCTTATGCACAGATATTGGTATCCTGGGAGAAACTGAATCACCCTGGGCTATAATTTCCATTGTGTTTTTCTGACAAAATACAATCTTCTCAGTTCTCCCTTCATCTACTAGAAATGTCACTGCATCTCCAGTCAGAATTCTAACCCAATGTTCGAATTTTAAACTGTTAACAGAAACAAATTTCTTTTCGATGAAACTGTCAAAAAAAGTAAACTGATCACTTCCTCACTCTCTCTTAATTAAAGGTATTTTTAGCCAACTAAGTAGCCTGGGATTATGAGTTTTCATAAGCAGGAATTGATGTATGTGCAGGCATACACCATTTCTGCAGACACATCCAGAGATTCTGGACTTGCTAAGTCAGCAGTTATTCTCTTAGTGTAGGTTCACAAAGCCCGACTCCATAGCTCTTCTCTACTCTCAAGATGCCCATCACAGCAGCTCTGTGAGCTGATGAAGCACATTAAGAATATACTTCTTGGTACTAGGTATTGAGACAGTTCAGCAATTGGTCAATTCTCAGCATGGTCTGACCAAATGGAGTGGAATTGCAGTGACTATTGGCAGTTCCTTACAGGACTATCTGATAGGCTATAATATATTTCAGTGTGGAATGGCTAATACCCCTCTTTTACATCTAAAATCCATCTAAAGTTTCCTTCTGACAAAGCTGATAATAAAGCCATAAAGTTAAGTGCACCCTATAGGGTGTTTTGTCTTAACACCTTTGTAACAACACACAAACCCAAATACAATTTACATTTGACAAACTTATATACATGTAAATACATTTTTCCTGTATTTTTTTTTGTTTTTGTTTTTTGTTTTTTGTTTTTGTTTTTGTTTGTTTGTTTTTTGTTTTCGAGACAGGGTTTCTCTGTGTAGTCCTGGCTGTCGTGGAACTCACTTTGTAGACCAGGCTGGCCACGAACTCAAAAATTCGCCTGTCTCTGCCTCCCAAATGCTGGGATTAAAGGCGTGCGCCACCACACCCGGCTTGTATTTAATTTCCTAACCAATAAAATAAATTGTAGGACCAGTTAACTTTGTCATACAGGATATAATATAACTCCTCAAAGAAGAATTCTTTTATTTTGTTATGATTTGTATCTGAAAAGTCCTTCCAAACGACTGAGATGTTAAAACATGACATTTCCCAAGAGTGGTATGGTACTGTTAAGAAATGATTGGACCATGCGGGTTTTAACATCTTTCGTGAGTTGATACACTTATAAATTATTAATAAAAGACCTAACTGAGGGCCCTTTGAGGGGTGAATTCTCTCTCTCTCTCTCTCTCTCTCTCTCTCTCTCTCTCTCTCTCTCTCTCATCTATCTGATGTTCTGCCTCATTCTGGGCAATTGGTCCAATTGACCATAGACTGAAGCCCCTGAAGTAGAGTGAGACAAAATAAGCTATTTTCTAATTTGTAACCATGGAGAAATGTTCACAAAGAACACATTTTAGTTAATATTATATGGACATTGTTTACTTTCCTTCATGCTATACTACACATATTTCTATGATCTGAAGTAATATAAATAGTGAAACAAAGTGCCATTATATATCTGTAAAACACATTAGATGTCATGGAAGCCACATTGAAACAAACAAAAGAGTTTTGCAACATTTAAAAATACATATTCATGGAGGATGGAGAGATGGCTCATGGGTTAAGAGCACTGGTTTCCTCCTTCAGAGGTCCTGAGTTCAAATCTTAGAAACCACATGGTGGCTCAGAATCATCTATAATGGAGCTAAGGCCTTCTTGGCACCTGCAAATAAATGTTAGAGCATTCATGTACATAAAATACATAAAGACATGATATCAAATTATATAAAAATATGAATTTACTTTAAATAAGAAATTATTTGAAGCAATCCTTACATTTGCAGTTGATAAGATGGTTATGACTGGCATGCATGACTTTCCCCACTCTTCCACATTATTTGTGCTTTCTCTGACTATTCTGACTGGTCATGACTTTCTGCATGACAATTCAATATCACTACAAGAGGGCACAAGGCAGTATCAGTTCTGTTGGTGACAGGATCTTAATGATTTCTACTAATATTTATTACCAGACATGGAAGTAATCGGTTATCACAGAAAATCTTCTACATTATAAATAGTCTCCTCATTTCTTAAATTTTTGATAGATATTCACTTTCTTCTGTACGTGGTGAACTGATCATTCTGCATAGGATAGAACCCTGTTAGTGGTTTCTCTCTCATGGACTTAAGGAAACCAAGGTGACATCTTGAGCAATAATTAGAGATGGTAGCCCTATGAAAAGAAAGCCGAAATATCCTTATTGAAATGTTTGTGGGAAATAGCAAGAGGAACTAACGGAAGGAAGCAAAGGGAAGAGGATAGCTTGTGACATTTATTTGGTTTCCATTTTACACACAGTTCCAAGCTTCTATTAGATATACATACCTCTCAACCACCTACTAACCTTGCAAGGACCTGGATCCCAACCTGCATTGGAATACATATACTCTCAACTTTGAACAATGGAATACATTTCCTCACTCTGGTGACAATCACATTTAGACAGTTTTCACCCAAGTGTATACCTAATGAATCAGGGCACGAAGAGGATACAAGCTTAACTGGCCGGAATGGCTTTTGGGTTCCTATAGAGTTAAGTCAAACTTTACCCTCTAAGAACGTGTTAGGAAATATCACCTATTAAAATCTTTGCTTATCCACTATTAAACATGTATGAGTTTAAAGCAGGAGGACATGTATAGTAAAGAAGTGATTGTATAACCCAAATAATTAAAATAAACCCCAAACCAAACCTCTTAGTAATCATTTGCTCCTTCCCTCAGACTCCCCATAAAAGTAATTCCCAGGCTATAGCCTGGGCTGTTTAGTCCTCTTCCTTATGTGACTCTTCTTTGCTTCTTGTGTAAATCTGTGTGAGCAGTGAGCCACTACTTTCAATTCTCAGGATAAGAAGGTAGATAAACCCCAGCCTGGCCCACTGGGTATGGTAGTGTAAACTTCTCTAAGTATTAGTATTTTAAAGTGATAAACAGGAGAATCCAGTTTCCAGAAATCAGCCATTTTTTTTTCCCAGTCACCTCTGACTTGCCTGATGGAATATTGAAGCAAGAGCTCCTAATACCAGGGACAAAGATTATATATGTGTAAACAACATGAGCTTTTCTTGTTCCAATCCAAACTCTGCAAGCCACTAAAATAAAAGAAGTACATTGTAACTCTGCTATATAGAAGACAGAGACAAACAGAATGATTCTGCCCATGGTCTGGGCTCAAAACGTAAATGAATTCAGTTTGCTATCTGTTCTAGGTTCTGAGACAGTTTTTCAAAGGCAGGTGAGTGAGTGTTCAGACCCAGAGCCAAGCCTTATAAATGTGGCTTTAGTGATAGAAGGAAGAACATCACAGCACTCTCCAATTTAAAGGATATATCTGATCCTGAGAGATAGTCACTGGTCCCTAAGAAATAGTCTTTTAGGTACTGTAAGTCTTCAAATTGTTTCAGAGTTAGCATGGCCATGTTATGGTGAGTGATTCCATGAGGATGAACCAGTGTTGTATTTTATGTGCTGACAATGGAGTCTATGGTCATAAGCAAAGCTTTGTGTGTAAATAGAGGGATGGTGGTCTTGGAGGAAGTGTTATTGGCAAAGAAAGGGAATTTACTCAGGAGTGCTGATCCCAATGGGAGAAAAAATCCTGTTGGTATTAACATAAAGAAAGGGATCATTATAACCAGGAGGGAGGCAAATCAATTAGTCGGTCTTCTAGGAATGAATCTTTTCTGGATGCAAGTACAAAGAGAAAACATCAGCTCTGTGGGATAGGAATATAGTATCAGTTAATTCAGAGCCATAGTTGTTAACACAGCAAGGACTATTTTTATTCTAAAGCTAGGTCTTTGTGCATAACCTCTGCGAACCCTTTGTTCATTTCCTTATTCATCCACTCATTTTTTTTTATTTTGGCTGTTTTATTTAGGTTACTCCTGGATTCCTGGACATTCATTCCTCACTTGCCTTCATTCCCATGCTGGTGCTGTTTTATTTTTGGAGGTATGGCTTTGAGTAAACAATTTCAGAGACCCTGAAGAGCCTCTACCCCTAATCCCTCTTTTTTTCACTCTTGGCTTCAAATACAATTCAGATATACTGGCTGATCTCTCATAGATTTCTTGAGAATGAATAAAAACTTCCATTTCGTTACAGGACTATGATTTTGAGATTAGATTCTAATATTTATACTCTGAAATGCACTATTATACTAAAATATTCTGTGGAGAGGTGGTATTTGCTTCTTTTAGTGAAAATTAATACTATATATTATATGTTTTTCAAATATATAGCATAGGTCTTATTTCAGTGAAGAAGGATTTTCTAAAATATTCAAATAAATGTGTAAAGGTTCATGAGATTTAATTTTACATTTGTAAATATTCTGATAAGCATCCAATGGCTGACTGTGAGCATCCACTTCTGTGTTTACCAGGCACTGGCATAGCCTCAAAAGAAACAGCTATATCAGGTTCCTTTCAGCAAAATCTTGCTGATATATGCAATAGTGTCTGCGTTTGGTGGCTGATTATGGAACACAGGGCCCCCAGTGGAGGAGCTAGAGAAAGAACCCAAGTTGCTGAAGGGGTCTGCAACACAATAGGTGGAACAACAATATGAACTAATCAATACCCCCAGAGTTCATGTCTCTAGCTGCATGTGCAACAGAAGATGGCCTAGTCGGCCATCATTGGGAAGAGAGGCCTCTTGGTCTTGCAAACTGTATATGCCCCAGTAGAGGGGAATGCCAGAGCCAAGAAGTGGGAGTGGGTGGGTAGGGGAGCAGGGTGGGAGGAGGTTAAGGGGACTTTTGGGATAAAATTTGAAATGTAAATGAGGAAAATACCTAATAAAAATTGGAAAAAGTTAAAAAAAGAATATTGTAAGTATCAATCTTATCTAAAGATTACTGGGAAAAAAGCTGAAGGTTAAGATTATCAGTCAATTAAATGGTGTATTAGTTATTTTACATTGCTCTAATTTAAAACAACCACAACAACAAAAAAATAGATGACCAAATGCAATTTAAGAAAGAATTCATTTTGTCATGTGATTTCAGAGGGCTAGATAGCCATAATGGTTTCTTGGACCAGGAATAGGAAGCTTGATGATCACATTTTGGTCCATACAACAGGAAGCAGAGGGGGGAAATAGGATGCAGATCACTGCTTTAAATGCCCAACCCCAACCCCAGGGAAGTCCTTCAGCAAAGCTGCATCTCCTAAATGTTCCATAATCTCAAAGCAGACCCATTACCTAGAGAGCAAATATTGAAATAGAGGAGCCTAAGACAGAGGAGATTTTTCAAGTTAAACAACATACTGCAAACATCCCACAAAACTATATTAAATTGGTATGTATATCATCATATTTAAAACTACCTTATTAAAGAAGAAAATTGTAAAGAAAGTGATTGGAAATCAAATTTAAGGAAAGCTGTCAATTAACAAGGAAACAGGCGAAGTTTAATGTAGTAAGTAAAACGATGACAGTGTAGCATGGCTTATACATTTGCAAAAGTCCTGCTGATATTTCTTCCCTTCAAGCTACCTCCAACTGACCTAGGAAGCACTACAGCAGATGTAGAATGAACATCATGTTCTCCTTCCTGGAGCAGCCTCATCCGTTTGCAAGCTGGATCGTCCCCTCATCTGTTTCAGAGTTAATGTGATTTTCACTGGAGGGAAGGCCTCTCTTTTGCTCTGTTTCAGAGCAAAGTCTTATTTTGTTTGCTCTTTGCAATAAAGAAGTTAGGAATTTACTGTGGGGAAAAAAAAGCCAGTTCCAAGCTTGTGTTTTAAAAAAGAACAGACATTTTCCTTAAGGAGACAAAATGATCAATGTGTGTGTTTGTGTGTGTGTGTGTGTGTGTGTGTGTGTGTGTGTGTGCGCACACGCGTGCAGCAAAGAGAAGCATAGCAAAGGTTGGCCTCTGCAGTCACGATGATGCTAACAAATGTGACACCATTGGCCTTTGATGATCTGTGACAGTCATTGCATTTCAATTGTCTAAACCCAGAATTACCCTCTAGCATCATTCTCTTAAACACAAGAATCCATTCATCAGTTCTGTCTGATTAGACTTGAGAAGAAGCAGTAGGGCTTGGGACTGTCTGTTGCTAGTGTTTCCAGAGCCCTTTTTTTTGAGTGTTTAACATTCGACAAAAGCCCCTCTTGCTATTAGTAGGAGATTACAATTCTCTCTATTTTCTCCTTTCTCCTTTCTCTTTTCTCTTTTCTCTTTTCTCTTTTCTCTTTTCTCTTTTCTCTTTTCTCTTTTCTCTTTTCTCTTTTCTCTTTTCTCTTTTCTCTTTTCTCTTTTCTCTTTCCTCTTTTCTTTTCTCCTCTCTCTCTCTCTCTCTCTCTCTCTCTCTCTCTCTCTCTCTCTCTCTCTCTCTCTCTCTGGGTTTCTCTGTGTAGCCCTGGCTGTTCTGGAACTCACTCTATAGACCAGGCTGGCTGGCATAGAACTCAGAAATTCACCTGCCTCTGCCTTCCGAGTTCTGGCCACCACTTCCCAGCAAGAAGATTACAACTCTCATCGTGGACAATTCAGATCATAATGTTTTAACACACTTGAGCTATGCACAGAATATATACCCATATTAGACACAAACCTCAATATACTCTTTATGGCTAATGGACTCCCAGAATATTGTATATATCACAGCAATGATGAACTGAAAAAGAAAGAAAATTCTGTTGTGTTAAAATATAAGTAGTAGCAGAAATGAGTCCCGAAGACTCATATAAGTCATATAAGTGTTAATGCAGTGTGTGAGTGTGTGTGTGTGTGTGTGTGTGTGTGTGTGTGTGTGTTGAATATCAGGGACGTACCTTCAGATTCCTATTTATACATTTTATAATTGATCTATATTAATATGTAAACTCAGTTTGGTCATGTTTTAAGTAAATGTAAAACTTCTAATAAAATCAAAGAAATCAATTCAGCATTTTTTATCTTTAATTTAAATTTTTCTCTTTTTTTTTATTTAGAGAATATTCTATGTTTTCCAACACTGTAATGAGCCTTACAGAGAACATAACCACAATAAAATACAAACAAACAAAAACAGTTCAGTATATAATCAAGGTCAATAAATATCAAAAAGTAAAATTTAAAAAATAATCTAGGAGCAAAATAGTTCTGAGAAAACACATGCTTTCCTCAGGGCAGGGTTTCAGTAGGATATGGACACTGAGGTTTATACAACCATGGGCTCAGATCAAGGAGCCTGGGATTTATGCCTTGAGCTCCTTTTGGAAATTGCTACACTATGGGTTTAAAGATTGAGTAGGGGGAAGTACAAAAATGAAAGGAGCATGACCTGCAGGTGTAGTTCTCTTGGAATTCTTTAGATTTCACTTTCCTTGTAACTCCCACTGGGGCATTGTGCCACATCCATTTAGGGGGTTGAACTTCTCCTCCACACATGGGAAGAATTCTTGTAAGGCACTGGAAATCACTTAAATCCTGGAGAAGGCCTCTGCCAGGTTTGAGAGCATGGCTTTTTCTCATACTTGTTCTCCCAATAACTAAAATTTATGGTATATATTTCTCATAGGATTCAGGTACTTCTCAGTAATATCTATTATGCAAGGCTCATCGTCTTCATTTCCTTTTCTCCCTTTGTTGGTCTGTGATGCACCATACTGAAAGAGAGAGGAGAAAGAGGGGGTGCAGGATAAAGTGATGGAATGAGTAGGCTGTAGTCTTCATCTACTTGAGTACATCCTAGATTCCTGGATCTCATCTTGGGGCTGAATCTCTTCTTTCTACACAGATGCTGGATTCAGTTGGTGCCTTGGAGAGATCATGCATCCGTAGCAGCATCCTTCCCTGGTCCACAGTCTGTGTGAGCCATTTCACAGAGATATTCCTAGAAAGTGGTGTCTTCCTTTCCAGCAGAAACCTGCAGCCAAGAACAACTTCAGTAAGTCAAGTACACCTGTGTTGTCCACCAAGGGAGCAAGTCTACACTGCCAATTATGCCCCAGTGCATTAGGTGAGATCAGGGAGAGTCTATATTAGGTCTAACAGTGATTCCCACATTTTGCTATATATTAGAATTACAAAAAAAATCCTTGCTGAAATAGTGACTGTATCCAAGATCCAGATTTTCTACTTCACAGGATCTTACCATCTAGTTCTGGTATGTTCCATACAGCTATGATTAAGGTCTGTTTTCAAAGGTCTCTCTAACCAACTACTCTTAAGGAAGTAGACACTTTTGGAAATGGGGATTTTTCACATCTAAACCTATAGAATTATCCAATCACTTAGGGTACTTCCATTTAAAATTTTACCTTTACGTTAATGTTTGATTGTTGTACTCACCGTTAGGTTTCTCTCTAGTGTTTCATTTATCCTGAATATGGGGTGATCCTTCTCACAATCCCTCCTCTCCTCAATCTTCTTATCTCTCTTCTGTACTTAACACTCTCCCCAACTCTTCCTGTTTCCATTTGCGTGCCTCTTATGATTTATTACTTCACTTTTGTATATTCCTTTAAAGCTTCAGTTTCCTCCCATGACCTCTTTTCATTTTCTTAAGCTTACACTTAGCCCACTACTACCTTAATACACATATACCAAATATTAGAATGTGAATGTGATAGGAAACATGATGTTGAAGGACTTGTTCCTTTGTCTTACTTGTTTTTATGTGTGCCTTCCTTTATTTTTCACCCAAACCTTTCCATTTCAGGCTCTGTTTCTGCCCAAACAGCCCCATAGCAACATGATACAATATGTATACAGGACTTTATTTCTGTACATATATCTGTGGGTATAAAAGAACAGCAGAGCCATGAATGATGATATAGGCCTACAATTCCCTCTTGCAGTATGTGGACTGAGGTATGGGGAGTAGAGAGAGGGCCTGAATCAAGGATGATCATGAAGTAAAGGTTTGCATTGGCTACAGAATGAGTCTGCAGTTGGCCCGAGTATCTTAGTGAGACCCTGACTCCAAAAAAAGTAAAATTAACACTGACATATTTGATCAATGGTACAGGATGATTCTAGCATACATAAGTCATTAGGATTAAAATCTAGTACTACAAAAAACAAGCAAGCAAGTAAACAAATAAATGAATAGAACAGAGGCACATAAAAATATATTGTTTTAACATAATTGAGACTGTATACATAAGCTTTTTGGGGAAAAGGCAATTACATAACCATAATAACTAAGTTTTGGGCTTAATAATTCTTGTTATTGGTTCTGTGATTTTTTCAACTGGCACTAGCACCAATAAAATGGAACACCTCTAGTTGATAAAGGAAATAAGGTTATAAAATGTATGAGAACCAGGCATGGTGGCTTTCTTAATTTGGGTTCCTATTGCTTTAAAGAGACACAATGACCTCAGAAATTATTATTTCAAAAAATTAATAGGTCTGGTTTACAGTTTTAGAGGTTTAGTCCATGACTATCACGATGGGAAACATGTTGGTATGCAGGCAAAAATGGTGCTGGAAAAGGTGATGAGAGTTCTACATCTTGATCTCCAGGTAGCAGAACTATATGCCACACTAGGCTTAGCTTGAGCATATGAGACCTCAAAGCCCATGCCTACATTGATACACTTCCTCCAAAAAAGCCATACCTTCTCCAGCAAGGCCTTACTTAATAATAGTGGCACTCTTTATGAATCAGTTATTTAAACATCTGAGTCTATGGTGACCATTCCTATTCACAACACCAAACTGGATCACACCTGTGATCTCAGTACTTGGAAAAGAAAGGAGGAACATCAGTAGTCATCCTCCTTGGCTTCAAAGAGATATCCAGGTCAATCTAAGAAGGGAAGAGAGGAGAGGAACACAAAATGGAAGCATTCCCTGATATGACATTCTTACAAGGTCTATGACACCATGGTAGGTTGCCTTCTATGTCAGAATGCTTATGAAAACTTTCTTTTTCATTTCAATTGAGAGTAGATATTTTCCCCTGATTTTTTTTTTTTTTTTGAGACAGGGTTTCTCTGTATAGCTAGCTGTCCTGGAACTCACTTTGTAGACCAGGCTGGCCTCGATCTCAGAAATCTGCTTGCCTCTGCCTCCCTAGTGCTGGGACTAAAGGCATGCACCACTGCGCCTGTCTTCCCCTGATTTTCTGATTGCAGTTTCCCCTCCCCAAACATGTTCCTGCTCTTTGCCTTTACCTCCCTCCCATCTGGATTCACACGTATTCTTTCTCTCCTTAGAAAATAAAGAGGCGTCTAAGAAATAACGATAAAGTAGAATAAAATTGAGCAAATATTAAAAACGGAATAGGACAAAACATACACAAGACAGAGATCCAAAGAAACACATATAGACACAGAGACACATGCATTGGCATACATAGGAATCCCACAAAGGCACAACACCAGAAGACAGAATAAATGTGAAAAGAGCCTGTAAATTAAAAAAGAAAGAATGTCATGATACATTGTAACACAGAGTGCGCAGAAATGCTATTGAGTTTATTTTGGGTCTACCATATGTTGGTAGGAATTGGACCTGCCCTTATGACTAGTTTGTTTTCCCAGTGAGAGTCTCTAGTAGAAAACTAATTTTTTGTTCACATTCGCTATGAATTTGAGATAGATTATGGGTAGGGAATGGGGACTTATTTCCACTTCTCCTTTCAGTACCAGGACACTTAACTGCTGCAGACCCATGCAGCCTGTAAGTGCTGCCACAGTCCCTGTGAGCTTCTGTGTGTGTCAGTCATGCTATCCTTAGACAACCTTTATTTCATCCCTTTGGCTCTTATACTCTTCCTACGTCCTTTACTGCAGAGTACTCTGAGCCCTGAGGAGAGGGATTTGATGGAGAAATCTCATTTAGAACTTAGTGTTACAACCTTTCTCACTTTCTAGATTCTCACTCTCTCACTCTGGCTGTGGTTCTCTGAATTTGTTCTCGTCTACTTCAGGAGGAAGCTTCTATTAGAAAATTCTGTCTCTCCTAAACTTGGCAATTTCATTTAGATATCCTTCATATATGTTTGCAGTATGAAGCCTCTACTATATTATGTCTCTGTAGGACCCCTCAACTGGCCCTTAGTTTTAGCTGACACTCCCCAAATCCCCTTCTTCTCCCCTCTTCTTTCCTCTCCATATTTGATATTCCCATTCCAGCCCTTTCCCTAGCCATTCAAAGCTATCCCTGCCATTTCCTTGTCCTAGAGAGATCTGACATCCCCCCACCCAAGTCCCTTTCTCTGTATTTGACCTCTGGGTTTATTGTGCTTATTGAAAATTTAACAGCTCATAGTCACATCTAAGGATAGCATATTTGCCTTGGTTTGGGTCTGGGTTACCTCACTCAAGATAATTTTTTCTACCTCAAACAATTTACCTGCAAATCTTTTATATCATGTGTCATGGCTGAGTAATATTCCATTGTATAAAAGTATCTCGTGTGTTATTTATCCTTTCATCCATTGATGGACATCTACTCTGTTTCCTGTTTCCCACTATTATGAATAAAGTAGTAACAAATATGGATTAGCAAGCAAAACTGGTCTAAAAGAATTAACGCCAACCCCCTTTCACTCAGTCCTGAAGATCAATCAGAACACAAAATTATTCACAATGCTCTTAAATTTTTCTTGTCAGACAACTAAAATCTTCTTTGTATATCAGGTACACCTTTTTCTGTTATTTCCAGGTTTTCAAAAGATCTGTCACTATTCATTCAAATTTATTTAAGGACACTGTCTTAGTAAGGGTTTCTTTGTTTTTTTTTTTTGTGAGCACTTTTTATTTTTATTAGATATTTTCTTTATTTACATTTCAAATGTTATCCCCTTTACTGGTTTCCCTTCAGAAAAACCCCTATTCCCTGTCCCCTCCCCTGATCACCTACCCAGCCACTCCCACTTCCTGGCCCTGGCATTCCCCTATACTGGAACATAGAACCTTCATAGGACCAAGGGCCTCTCCTCTTACTGGTGACTAACTAGGCCATCCTCTGCTACATATGAGGCTAGAGCCATGAGACCCACCATGTGTTTTCTTTGATTGGTGGTTTAGTCCCAGGGAGCTTTGAGGTTACTGGCTATTTCATATTGTTGTTCCTCCTATGCAGCTGCAAACCCCTTCAGCTCCTTGGGTCTTTTCTCTACCTCATTCATTGGGGACGCTATGCTCCATCCAGTGGATGACTGTATCTTGGGTACTCTGAGCTTCTGGGCTAATATTAACTTATCAGTGAGTATATACCATGCATGTTCTTTTGTGACTGGGTTATCTTATTCAGGATGATATTTTCCAGTTTCATCCATTTGAATGCAAACTTCATGAAGTCATTAATTTTCATAGCTAAGTAGAACTCCATTGTGTAAATGTACCACACTTTATGTATCCATTCCTCTAATGAAGGACATTTGGGTTCTTTCCAGCTTCTGGCTATTATAAATAAGGCTGCTTTGAACATAGTGGAGCATGTGTCCTTATTAAATGTTGGAGCATCTTCTGAGTATATGTCCAGTAATGGTATTACTGGATCCTCCAGTAATACTATGTCCAATTTTCTTAGGAACTGCCAAAATGATTACCAGAGTGGTTGTACCAGATTGCAATGTCACCAGCAATGGAGGAGTGTTCCTCTTTCTCTATATCCTCACCAGCATCTGCTGTCACCTGGGTTTTTTATCTCAGCCATTTTGACTGGTGTGAGGTGGAATCTCAGGGTTGTTTTGATTTGCATTTCCCTGATGACTAAGGGTAATAGTAAGGGTTTCTATTCCTGCACTAACATCTTGATCAAGAATCAAGTAGGGGAAGAAAGGGTTTATTCAGCTTACATTTCCATGTTGCTCTTCATCACCAAAGGATGTCAGGACTGGAACTCAAGCAGGTCAGGAAGCACAAGCTGATGCAGAGGCCAAGGAGAGATGTTCTTTACTGGTTTGTTCTCCCTGGCTTGCTTAGCCTCCTCTCTTATAAAACCCAAGCCCAGGGATGGCACCGCCCATAGTGGGCCCTCCTGCCTTGATCACTAGTTGAGAAAATGCCTTATAGCTGTATCTCATGGAGGCATTTCCTCAACTGAAGCTCCTTTCTCTGTGATAACTCCAGCCTCTGTCATGTTGACCCAGAAAATCAGCCAGTACAAACACATATTTTCAACTTTGTTCACTGTTGCTGAGATTTGGGATAGAAGCAAATTACAAGCTCTGTTCATATGAGGAGTTGAACTTCATTGCATTCCGATGGCGTTTTTGGTTTCAAAAATGCAAATAATATGAGTTTGAATATAAAATGTGTGTGTGTGTGTGTGTGTGTGTGTGTGTGAGAGAGAGAGAGAGAGAGAGAGAGAGAGACAGAGAGACAGAGAGACAGAGAGACAGAGAGAGAAGGAGAGAGAGAGAGATTCTTGGAATACTTATACTATTTTAAATCAGATTCTTGGGTTTCAGCACCATCAACAATGAGTGACATGTGAATTATCGGATGCCAACACTGCTTACTCATTTTCTCCACCTTTGCTGCTTCCATAATTTGTTTCCTTTTCATGAACTCAGTGACTTCACTTAGTTCAGTTCTCAGATTTGAGATCACACATTTTTCTTTGACTTATTTCGCTTTTTATAATGTTACCCATATTTGTCTGTTTTACACGTTGTAGTATCTTTAGTTATGGGGATGGGAACACTGAAGATAATAGGGGAATAGGTGAAAGGTTATGGAGTTGTAGTTATACAAAATTAATTCATCTAGAGCTCCTATGTGGGTACAGAAGACTGGTATGATAGTTCCTGCCTTTTTTATAGTCATTTACTACTCTGCGGTTGAATCCTAACGTAATGCACTACACACCTTTTACATATATATAGTATGCACTATCTTGCTTATTAGCAAATAGGACAAAAAAGGGCCATGTGGGGTGTTACGACTTTAAATATTACTAGATGTTATGCAGTTCTGTGAATAAAAAGGTGATGTTTCACCTAACACATTTAGGTGAACCATTTAGGTCTATTTTTTTTGTTGTTGTTGCTGTTGTTGTTGTTGTTTTTGCCATTAGAATGCATTGAAAAGTAATAAAGTAATTTTAAAATTAATTCAATCTATTTATTTTTTTTATTATTTTATTTATTCACATCCAGCCGTTGTCCTCTTTAGACTCTTCCCACCTCCCAAGGTACTTCATTCCATTCCTCCTCCCCCTGTCTCAAAGAGGATGCTCCTCCAGGCCAACCCCCTTGCTGGGGCCTCAAGTCTTTTGAGGTTTAGGTGCATCTTCTCCCACTAAGGCTAGATCAAGCAGTTTTTGCTATATGTATCCAAGAGAGGGGGGCTCCAACCAGCTCCTGTATACTGACTGATTGGTGGCTCAGGTGATAGAAGCTACCAGGAGCTTTTATCTGTTTTATTTGAGACTACTGGTCTTCTTATGGGGTCACCATCTTCTTCTGTTTCCATCCTTTTCCTAAGTCAACCATAGAGGTCCCCCATTTCACTCCAGTGGTTGGGTGTATTTGCTTCTGTCTCAGTTACCTGCTGGTTGGGCCTCTCAGAGGACAGCTATAGTAGGCTCCTGTCTATAAGCACACCATAGCATCAGTAATAGTGTCAGGCCTTGATTCCCTCCCATTAGGTGGATCCCAAGTCAGGCCTGTTACTGAACCACCTTTTCCTTAGTCTCATCTCCATTTTTGTCCCTGCAGTTATTTTAGACAGGAACACATCTTGGTCAGAAATTGTAACTGTGTGTTGGTATCTCCATTTTTCCTCTAGAGGCCCTGTCTATGTACTAGAGGTGGACTCTTCCAGTTCCCTCTTCTCACAGTTGGGCATTTCAACTAAGGTCACTCCCATTGAGTCCTGAGAGGCTCTCACCTCCAAGGTCTCTGTTACTTTCTAGAGTGTCTCTCTACCTCCCACCTTCTGTCTCTCTACCTCCCACCATTCATTCTGCTGGCTACATATAAGTGGGAACGCCTACATCCAACCTGTAGGGTCCAGGTTAGTTGATGCTGTTGACCTTACTGTAGAATTCCTATCCCCTTCTGGGTCCCCAAATCCTTCTTCTTATTCTTCCATAAGAGTTCCCAAGCTCTATGCACTGTTTGGCTGTGGGTGTTTGTACCTGTCTGAGCCAACTTGTGGTGGAGCCTCTCAGAGGACAAAATGCTCCTGACTTCGAGCATAACAGAGTACCATTGACAATATTAGTGATGGGTGCTTGCACCTGGGATGGGTCTCAAGTTGGACTGGTTATTGGTTGGTCATTCTCTCAGTTTCTGCTTTATCCCCTATCCTTGAATTTCTTGTAGTAGACTAAATTTAGGGTGTAAAGTTTTATAGAAGTAATTAAAAACATAAAGGATGACTCTTATAGGAGTTAAGATTTGATGGGTAATGTGAGGTTGGTTGGCTGTAGCACGGCTTTGCTCTGCCAACCATCATGCTGCATACCTAAAGAATGGAAGATAAAAAGCAATTTATAAACCAAATAAGCAATAGTCATGCACCACTTAATGTTTCAGTTAGTGATGGGCCACATGGATGATAGCTGCTCATAAAATTACAGCGGAGCTCAGAACTCCTACTTCTGTTTGCTATCATCACTACCAGAACGTTAAAGCAGGAAGCATCACTCATGTTTATGGTGGTTCTGATGTGAACAAACCTACTAAATTGTCAGGCAATACAAATGCACTTAGACAGGATAATAAACCACTATTACTGATTAATATAGTTACTAGAAATCCTTACTGTTCTTATGCATAAGTTCACTGTAAATGAGGATTCTGGGTTATGCCATTAACAGCCCCACCACTCATGACTGTATTTTCTGAAAGCAGAAAAAATTCATATCAAGTAACTCATCTATATGTCAAGTCCTTGTAGGCACTGTAGACACCTAGAGTGTGGTCTTAATATAGCAATCAATTCCCATTTTAGTATACATTCAGTCATATCTCCATCAATAAGTGACATGATCATGTCATAAGATCAAGACAAATTTTGAAAACACACACACACTCACACACACACACACACACACACACACACACACACACACACACACACACCAAATGAATCATCTTCCTCTGTCACACAAAGGACTCTAAAAATTATCTCTTTCTGTTAGATGACAACAAGTTAAAAAGGTTATTGAAAATGCATACCACCCTAGTATCAGCAACTCATAAAACAAGGAACAGACCTGGGGTTGCTGGCATATACCTATATACTTATTGCATTGGAGATAGAGACAGGAACATCTCGGATTTAAGGCCAGCCTTGGCTACATATTTGAGTTGTAGTCCATGGCCTAGGTTATATGACACTTTGTTCAAGTAACTAATACTCACCCTAAACAAGAATACAAAAAATAAAATAGAATTGATGAACTCCAGTTACTAGTGAAATTATTTGAAAGAGTTTCAGAGTCTGTTATGGGCACATCATATAAACTGCCTTGATAATCATTCTATTATTATTTACATGACATATTTCTAATAAAGGATAAATACATGCCATTGTCCCCTTCCATAAGAACTAATTCTTATGGTCCTGTCAAGTATCTGAGCAGCAAAATGCCTCTGGAGATAGAGTACTACCCAAGAAACATCAGACAGATTATAAAGAATCCATAGAATGCATGTTGATCAGGGGCTCATGAGACTTTTCCCACATCTGTCTTCTGCAAGAAACTACCTATTTTCTACAGTGTTTTGTCTGTCTCCTGTGAATTCTATCAACAAACCTCACAAGGAGAGATAGGCATAGGACGCCACGAGCTAACACTTGGTAAAATTTTTATGTTGAAGGAGTCACCAAGCAGCAGAAATATATCTGTGGTTCATATAAACAAGGAGGAAATCAAAGAAAAAAATTTCATAGACATTAACTATCCCCCTTAGCATTAAGATTGGGATTCATATTCCCTGTAAAATTTGCAATATGCAGAACAATGCTTTGAAGATCAAGAATGTAGTATGCATTAAACTCCAAACTAAATTACATATATTTGGTAGAACTTGTGCAATCACAAGTTACATAGGTAAAGAGGAAAAGCAGTCTTTCATTTCACGCTAAGAGATCGACTGAAATCGGTAGTGTAGGGTTTCCATGAGATGAAGGGACCTTGAGACTAAAGTAAGTGATATATAATTCTAAATATTATAACATTTAAGTCTGTTTCCACATCTTTATGCCCTAACCAGGACTAGAAAGCACAGGCCTTCTATGGCATTTGAAGGCTCTAATTAGATACTGAATAGTCGAACCCTTCTGAGCACCAGTGACATAAAAGAGGACACTTTCACTGACTGGGACATTTAGACCCCTTCACACTTTCAGCACCTGTGAGAGGTGGCCCTTGTGGTTTAAAGCTTATTTCTGATCACATAGTCTGAATATTTCACTCTGGAATCATTGAGTATTCTCTCATACATAGTTTTCTCTATAACTGAGAATTTAGGACAGTAACAGGTGCCATGGAGTAGTTCTTAAAATAAAGTAAATGTTTAATAAAATGTTACCTTCACATTCTTGTAAAGTTTGTGAAAAACTCCAAGGGCCAGACATTGATCTGGTATTGTTTGGACACATTGTTATCCTATCAGAGAACCCAAATAAGACCCGAAGAGTGGCTTAGATGTTAAAAGTAGACGCTATACTTGCAGAGAAATGAGCCCAGAACCAATGCCAGGCTCACAGTTTTCAGTACCTCTAGCTCTAAGGGATTCAGCACTCCAAGTGTACCTATGCACATCTGCATATATCCATAAACAAAATTAAAGTCACTTGTAGACAGACACTCACATGCATGGATACACATAAAACAGATGCCCAATAAGCTCTCATACAGTTACTTCAATACCATTTTTGCCTTTTAGCCTCATGTAAATGTGGCCAAACATAACTTATCCATTTTGATGAAACATCTAAATTTTAAATTGTCTATAGTTGTAACTCCTGTTTAGATTATTAGTCTTAAAGCCATATGGGATATCAGAATTACCTTATTGTGAAAATGGTTCTTTTACTACAACTAGTAATTTTGCTATTTTAGAACTATTGTTTAACAGTTTCCTCCAAAGTTTAGACATTCCACTCTGATTGAAAGCTTCTTACGTAGGAAAGTAAACAACTCAAAAGTTCCAGGAAGTTCATGAAGCTGATCATCGTCATTTCTGAAGTTCCAGGAAGTTCATGAAGCTGATCATCGTCATTTCTGTCCTGTATGTAACTGCTTGTCCATATTCCTTTAGGTAGCCCCAGTAAAACTCATTGGTTTATCAAATTAGCCTTTGCTGGTATTGATACTTTGATCACTCATGGGTTCTCTGTGGTGTGAGCACATGTATGTTACATCCACTCAGTCCTATTACACAATGAGGACGTATATCAACATAATTAAAATTTCCTGTTCTTTTGAAGAGAAGTCAATTTTATAAATATATGTATTCATTTTTCTTAATCGTGAAATTTCACAAACAAAAGCCAATGATATAGATTATTTATTATCATTGCACTGCTTGTTTACTTGAAATGTAAAAAAGCAAAATGGGTAAAGATGGCAAATGAGTTATATAATCTGGTTTTGCTAGAGTAAGTGATTTCAAATATTATAATTTCCATTTTTCTAAGGAAAGAATTATTTTCAGGTCTCTGCAATATATTAAGGTAGATTCATTTAACATAAATTTATCAAATAATTTTTGTATAAGATTGGGAGTGTATGTCAATAATATAGTGTGTGCCAACCATGCATAAGGCTCTGAGTTATATCCTTCCTCCTGCAAAATGAAAGAATGAAAAAAAATAATCTGTTACTACCAACCAGGTGCTGCTAAAATAACAAAATAATGAAAATTTGGCATGTCTGCTCATAAGAAATTTTCTCTTTAATGAATGGGAAGCAAATATATATATATATGAAGGAATTAAATGATAAAGGAGATTAAGACAGAAGAAGAAAACATCACTAAAATTTTAATAAAGTGTGAGAAGACCTCAGAAAGCATAAATATGGCTTGGGCCCTTAAGAGGCAATATATTTGGCGTTCTTAGCCACCATAGCTTTATTCACAGCAGTTTGCACAGTTGCCGATCCTTATGTCATGAGTAGTATGAATTGCAGAATCCCCAATTTCTTTTATTTATCAATACCAACCTAAAAAATAAATTGTTTGAGGCAATATTTCGCACACTGAAATGTTTTAGTGTTTTTTATTATTTAAAAGAGTCAAATACTTTAATATTTAGATAGGTTCACATGGGAAGAGTTTAAGAAGAGAGAAAGGGGAAATATATTATTTAACTAAAAATAAAGTAATTAAAATAATAAAAGCCAAGCTATCCATGACAACCACAATTCTTTATTATAAAATATGCATGTTAACAATCTTATTCAGGTATCATTTTGAAGGAACATTTGGAGTCTCTATTACAACAAGCAGTAGTATAAATTAGTATGCATATGAAACATGAAATAAAGAAATAAAAAGGAAGGAGAAAGGGAAACTTAATAGGTAGAATAATTTAAACAATTATTCATTAGTATTAAGGATAAAGGGAGAAAGATGTAGGATATGTATTTTTCTTGCTCATATTCATGTTAAAGGTACAAAGAGATATAGAAAATCAAATAAAATTTAGTAAAACAATAATGAAAGCAGACATGACTGGAGCTTTATAATTTTTCAAATGGAAGTGTTTAAACAGAGGTTCATTTGTCATCTCATATCAATAAAACAAATCTATTTTAGATTAAGTGATTTAAACAAGATGCCTTTCCCCTTCCTTCCTCCCTCCCTCCCTCCCTCTCTCCCTCCCTCCCTCCCTCTCTTCCTTCCTTCCTTCCTTCCTTCCTTCCTTCCTTCCTTCCTTCCTTCCTTCCTTCCTTCTTTCCTTCCTCTTTTTCTCCTTCTCTCCCTCTTCTTTCTCTCTTTCTCTCTTTCTCTCTTTCTTTCTTTCTTTCTTTCTTTCTTTCTTTCTTTCTTTCTTTCTTTCTTTTGTTTTCTTTCCTTTTTTCTGAGATAACTTTTCTCTGTAGCCTCAGCTATCTGAAAACTTGTTCTGTAGACAAAGGTGGCTTTAAACTCTAATCTGATGGTCTCTGACTCCTGAGTGGTACAAATAAATTATTTTCTTAACAGTTTGAAGTATCAGAAGCCCAAGATCAAGATTCCATCTGAATCGGTTTCACTTCAAATGATGGTGAATCTCTGTCTCTCTCTCTCTCTCTCTCTCTCTCTCTCTCTCTCTCTCTCTCTCTCTCTCTCCCCTCATCATTCTTTCTCCCCTTCTCCCTCTCTCTTTCATATTTATATCACCCCTAACTCTCCTCCAAGTGACCCCCTTTTCTATTCACCCATTTGAGACTTTTTTCTCTTTATTAGATATTTTCTTCATTTACATTTCACCTGTTATCCAGAAATTTTCCCTTACCCTCCCGCGTCCCCGCCCTGCTCCCCTACCCACCCCCTCCCACATAATGGCCCTGGCATTCCCCTGTACTGGGGCATATAGAGTCTGTATGACCAAGGGGCCTCTCCTCCCAATGATAGCCAACTAGGCCATCTTCTTCCATATATGCAGCTAGAGACATGAGCACAGGGGGAACTAGTTAGTTCATGTTATTCTTCCACCTAGAGGGTTGAAGACCCCTTCCGCTCCTTGGGTACTTTCTCTAGCTCCTACCTTGGGAGTCCTGTGTTCAAACTAATAGCTGACTGTGAGCATCCACTTCTGTGTTTACCAGGCACTGGTATAGCCTCCCACAAGACAGCTATATCAGGTCCCTTTCAGCCTTATCTTCCTGGCATATGCTATAGTGTTTATTTTGGTGGCTGATTATGGGAGGGATCCCTGGCAGCCGCCGTCACTGGTTGGTCCATCCTTTGGATTCAGCTTCACAAGTAATCTTTCCAAGCCAATTTGTCGTGCCCAGATATTCTTGCATGTGTGGCCTTCCACAGAAATGTGGTCAACTTACCAGGGATGATAGTCTTAGAAGAGACTGTCTCTAGTTCTTCCAGAACCTACCAGTGACTGGTACTTCCATGGCTCCTGGTATGTGTGCCCCACTTGGCTTTTCATGCTGAAATTTGTTCTGCCTGAGGCTGGTACAGGTCCTGTGCATGCTGTCACAATTGCTGTGCAGAACTCCTCTTGTGTTCAGAAGAAAATATTTCCTTCCAGTCCACCATGACTTTGGTTTTAATAACAGCTACCCTTTTAAATTACCTACCTTTAACATGTATTGTCTCACAGATCCTTTCTCCAAATATAGTAACACAGAGAGTTAGGAATTAACATTGGACATGTGATATAAAAAGGAAATGATTTAGCAGAAGACTGGGATGTTTTGCTTTTTAGTAATTGGTTCTAAGAAGATGATGATTTTCACGGCAACATCATCTTTAAGCCAATTCTTTCTTATATAACTCAGTCTTAGCATGTGCTTCATGTGTTTCTGTAAATTTAAACATTATAAAGTTGGAGTATTGCAAAGAACAAGAGCTTAAAAATTCTTACTTATATATGCAAATGTTTAAAACTAACTGCAAGTTCTGAGTTTTCAGTGAATGCCATGATTCATAAATTGAAGAAACTTGAATTAGAAATCACACTTGAATATATCAAACTCCTACCCTACAATTTCCTGTAGGGGAAAGCGAGGAAGAGCCAGACAAGGTCATAACGTAATTCTGAAGTGAATCAGTGGCTGCATCAAAACCAAAATTGGTAGCAGCAGAATTGTTTAAGTAGTGTTTTAGCAAGCATCCCAAATGGAATGATGCTCTTCTAATATGATGGTTATTTTCTTTCTAAAGATGATAATTTCTGCTAATCAGGAATGTCAAGTACTAATTAAAAACATTGGTCTGAGTGTGTTTTAAATTTTTTTCCATTGGTTATTTTATTTATTGACATTTCAAATGTTATCTGCCTTCCCAGTTTCCCCTCCACAAGCCTTTATCTCCTCCTGCTCCCTCTGTACCTATGAGGCTGCTACCCAACCTGCCCACCCATTCCTTCCTTAGTGGCCTAGTGTTACCCTCTCCTGTGTCATCAAGCCTCCACAGGACCAAGGGGCTCCATTCCCAGGGATGTCAGCTAAAGTAATCATCTGCTACATATCCAGCTGGAGTCATGGGTAACCCCCCTGTGTACTCTTTGTTGATGATTTAGTCCCTGGAAGCTTTGGGGGATCTGGTTGGTTTCTATTGTTCTTCCAATGAGGTTGCAAACCCCTTCAGCTCCTACAGTCCTTGCCCACATTTAGTCTAATGTTTGACTGTGTATATACACATCTGTATTGCTCTAGCTCTGGCAGAGCCTCTAAGGAGACAGCTATACTTGGCTCTTGTTAGTAAGCACTTCTTGGCATCAACAATAGTGTCTGGGTTTGAAGTCTGCAGATGAGATGAATCCCTAGGTGGGGCAGTCTCTGGATGGCCTTTTCTATAGTTTCTGCGCCACTCTTAGTCCCTGCATTTTTTTTTTTTTTTTGGACAGGCAGAATACTGATTTAATAGTTTTTTGTATCTAGGTTTTTAATTCAATATTTTTCAGGGACAATTTACATAATATTTAAAATTAATGATACATAACGTATTACAACATACTACATTCTTATTTATTTATGTATTTTTTCCAATTTTTATTAGATATTTTCTTTATTTACATTTCAAATGCTATCCCAAAAGTCCCCTATACTCTCCACCCTCACCACCCTGCTCTCCTACCCACCCACTCCCACTTCTTGGCCCTGGCGTTCCCCTGTACTGAGGCATATAAAGAATGCAAGACCAAGGGGCCTATCTTCCCAGTGATGGCCGACTAGGCCATCTACTGCTACATATGCAGCTAGAGACACGAGTTCTGGGGGTACTGGTTAGTTCATATTGTTCTTCCACCTATAGGGTTGGAGACCACTTCAGCTCCTTGGGTACTTTCTCTAGCTCCTCCATTGGGAACCCTGTGTTCCATCTAATAGTTAACTATGAGCATCCACTTCTGTGTTTGCCAGGCACTGGCATAGCCTCACAGGAGACAGCTATATCAGGGCCTTTTCAGCAATATCTTGCTGATGTATGCAATAGTGTTTGCATTTGGTGGCTGGTTATGGGATGAATCTCCAGCTGCAGCAGTCACTGTTTGGTCCATCCTTTTGTCTCAGCTCCACACTTAATCTCTGTAACTCCTTCAAAGTGTGCTTTGTTCCTAATTCTAAGAAGGGGCGAAGTGTCCACACTTTGGTCATCATTCTTCTTGAGTTCCATGTGTTTTGCAAATTGTATCTTGGGTAATCTAGGTTCCTGGGCTCCTGAATAGAACAGCAATGGCTTGTGCTGTAAGATCAAGAATTGACAAATGCGACCTCATAAAGTTGCAAAGCTTCTGTAAGGCAAAAGATACTATCAATAAGACAAAAAAGACCACCAACAGATTGGAAAAGTGTCTTTACCAATACTAAATCAGATAGGGGACTAATATCCAATATATATAAAGAACTCAAGAAAGTGGACACTAGAAAATCAAATAATCCCATTTTAAAAAATGGGGCACAGAACTAAACAAAGAATTCTCAACTGAGGAATAATGAATGGCTGAGAAACACCTGAAAAAAAAAATGTTCAACATCCTTAATCATCAGGGAAATGCAAATCAAAACAACCCTGAGATTCCACCTCATACCAGTCAAAATGGCTAAGATCAAAAATTCAGGTGACAGCAGATGCTGGCTTGGATGTGGAGAAAGAGGAACACTACTCCATTGTTGGTGGGATTGCAAGCTTGTACAACTACTCTGGAAATCAGTCTGGTAATTCCTCAGAAAATTGGACAAGAGGATCCTGCAATACCCCTACTGGGCATATATCCAGAAGATGTTCCAACTCGTAATAAGGACACATGCTCCACTATGTTCATAGCAGCCTTATTTAGAACACAGGTGTCCCTCAACAGAGGAATGGATACAGAAAATGTGGTACATTTACACAATGGAGTACTATTCTGCTATTTAAAAAAATAAATTTATGAAATTTCTAGGCGAATGGATGGATCTGGAGGGTCTCATCCTGAGTGAGGTAACCCAATCACAAAAAAACTCATATAACATGTACTCACTGGTAAATGATTTAATTTTTTTTAGATAGGTTAGTGGCCCTATCCCTCAACTGGGGACCATGACTGTACACTGGATATGATCTCAACAGGTTCTATCTCCCATTTGTTGGGTATTACAGCCCAAATGTTTTTTTAAACCTCAACTTGCCTACTGTATTTTATGAGGAATGACTGATCCATGTTTGTTTGTTTGTTTGTTTATTTATTTATTTATTTTAACCTCCTCATTAGAATACTCTATTTTATAAAAAAGGATACTAATGATAATCAACTGCACTTAAATTGAATCTGCTTTCATATCCATATTTCATTTAAAGGACATCCTGTGTCCTCTTTGAATGTTTGCTCCTAAAGTTCATGAAAAATATTGGTATAAGGAAGATGACTGAAACACAATTAAAATCTCTGTGTTGGGGTAAATGTGTTTGCAAGCTATTTTTTTTTTCCTACCCCTCAGGGAATTTAATAGGTCAAAGTCTTTAGAAACAAATCCCAAAGCTTTTTTGTCTGTTTGGGCTCTACTATAATCAAAATAATTTAGCCCATTTTAAGAAAAATATTAAATTTAATTCACATAACAACCACAGAATCTGGGCATCTGTTGTCCTCATACCAGAATCTACTCCAGCTATGATACAAAATCAGAATTATAAAAATATGAAAGAGAGGTTTGCAAAAGTCAAAGTTGGAAGCTAGTGTTCAGAAGATTTTTTTATCATACCTAATTAAAAGTAATTCATATACCAAAAACTATGTTCTTGAGTTCATGTCATAAAGAATAATTGCTTAGTGTTAAAAACAGATCATTAATAATTATGGAAGTCCCTTATTCATCCCTTCCTTTCTTACAATGGAAAAAACTCAGACCACTAATGACTGAGAGCAACAAAGTTTAATGACTAACACTAGAGTCCATGTTGTCTTAGCACCATGCTCAACTTGTCAAACGTGAAAGCTGTCACATTTCTCATATATGCTCTATAACAAGCACATACACATTGACTTCTAAGTAGTCACTTAAATCAGATGACTTCTCCGTCCAAAAGAGGATTTCTAAGTGACTGTTTGCATTCAAAATTATAGTGCAATCATGGAAACAAATCAGTGTAGCAATCAGAAAAATCTGTATTCATCTTGAATTCTGTATGCAAAGTCCTAGTCTGTTTACTAGAGTGTATATAATGTTATAGAAACACAATTGAAACTGATCTCCAAAGGCACAAAATATAACTGTCAAGTCCTAGCAAGGGAGGTACCTATTGAAAAATAAGCCTGACATGTCTGGACTGGGTTGAAATTTTACCCTTACAGAAAATCAATAGAACTTTACTTTTCAAAATTTCAGAATCTTTAACACCTCATTTTCCTAAGTTTGTTTAAAAAAAAAAAAACAGAAACTGTAATGTAAAATTGAGTCTTTTCCAAGTTTCCCAGGAAAGACTGAATTTGTATATACTCTAGACATGGCTTTCTATACATGAGAAGTTGACCAAAGGTATAATGAGAAAAAAAAATTGACTTATTTTAATCTTGCAACATCAGTTTGATGAAACTATAATATGCTAATATTTTACTTAAAATTTTTTGTTTCCTAATTTTTTATGCAGGGAAACTAATACAGAATACATGCATTATTACACTGGAACACTGCCATGTGATATGTAGACAAGAGATTATTAAGAAATATTAAGTAGGCATATTGGATACTATAACAGGTTTAATTACAAAAACATACATTTTTGCTACATAGGTATTGTAGAACCCCTTTTCCTGAAATAAAGATTATATACTTGCTGTGGATTAGACTCAGTCAGCCCCTCCGCAGGAGATCAGATTCCCTGTACAGGTAAGCAGGGAGTCAGTGAAAAGTGGCAAACAAATATGGATACAAGGGAGAGTTGTATCTGAAAATAATGTCTCAAAGCGAGCACCAGACTTATAAGTGACTTTTACACAAAACAGAGGAACGCATACAAAAAGCTAACAGGAACCAATTGGGATAAAAATCAATGTTAACAACTGGGATCAAACCAGCCCACCTAAGGTCAACTTAATCTTAGAAGTCGGGGGCAGGGGCTTCATGCCCTTGTCATATTCCAATTCTAGTCTATTGTATAGTCCACCTTCCCCCTAGGCCATTGCAAATTCCTGTGTGTAGGGGAGTGACTCTGCTTTTGTTCTAAGTATACTATGTAGACTAGCTTTGAGATTACTTGCTCTATTCTAATAAATTGTAATGCCTGATTTCTTTCACTGTCTTTCTGACAATACTAGAGGTAATTCTGAATGTTACTGAATAGGTAACATTCTTACTGAATTCCAAGCCCAGGGTCTGCTCAAGGACTGCCTAGGATATTGGAACACTGGTGGAGTCTAATCTAACTTTATGTCAAAATCAATCCTTAGAGGCACTTATAATAAAACAATATTGAAGGAAAGCACACAGATCCGTTCACCGACTAAAGCAAGGACAGATTTGGAGCATTCCTTTTACAGGATGCCACGGTTCCAGGAGACTAAGTTAATGTGAACTTTTCACCTTTGGACTGCGTTCAAGCTTTTGGGCCTGTCACACGGGTCACTACTGGCATATACTTATGCTCCCTTTAGACTTTTAGAAAAGCAGTGAGATATGGTTGAGAAATCATTTGCAACAAAGCAAAAAAGAAGGATGGCAATCAATTGTCTCTTTAAGTAATTTCATCTCTAGTATCCAGGTACATAAATATCAGTTAGCTGCCATAAATAGTATAAATGCTGTTGTTGCTAGTGTGCGTTTTTTAATGAGTTATTTGAAAAGATGTTGGAATGGAAGATGGAAGTGTCTAACCGCTTGCATAAGCTTTACATTTGATTGTTCCTAGAGTTTTTGAGCATCTGTTAACTCACATGTCGTAACTAAGGATTCTTGGATAGAGAACACATACAGCACTAAATGATTATTATCTGTATGTATTTGATGATATAAGACCCATAATTACATACAATTCCCAGTCTTTCTTCTAAATGATCACTAATATCAACATTGCACGTTTTGTAGGATCTGGAAGACTTACTTCCTGTCTGTCAAATCAATTGCCAAATGACAGTGAGACTCTCAACTCAGGCATGGAAATAGCCTGACTTTAGTGGATCTAATATCATAAGGCACTCTTTGCTACACCACTCAGATTCCTCTGACCTTTCATGCCTCTTCTGTTCTTAAGCTGTTATCTCATCAACATGAGGGCTCCCTTGGATATATATGTTGCAAAGTTCTCATAATTCTAACAATTTATATGCTAAAGAAAATAGAGTTTCTATGGTCCTCCGGCAAAACAAACAAAACAAAACAAGACAAAACAAAAACAGTAACAACAAAAACCTACACAGAGTAACTGCTCAAAATAGCAATTTAAAGCACAGTGCTTGGCATAGGATCCCATGAGTGTAGTTTTCCATTTCGTTATGAAATAATGAGGTTCTGGGAATGAAGTATTGGAGGTTGCCTTCTTTGCTGCCTTTTCCTCTTAATATAATTGTGGCTAATCACCTCGCCAATCATATTTGGTAATAAGATATGCAAAGCTCTTTTTATCTTTGAGAAAATCTAAACCTTCCACAATATAATTTTTAGGGCTTTTATACTTGATATAATGCTTTAGTCAAATTTCTGTATCAAATTATTAATTTGTACATTGTTCAGTTTGAGTAACTGTACAGATGAGGTTCTAAGCATGACTTTGTACCATCAGTGAAATATCTACTATTATTTAAGCAGGTTCAGTCTGCCATCCTGAAAAAAAATGTGCATGGAAAGCATCTGGTCAGTGTGTACCATGCACCGAGGCTTCTAGACCAAAGTAACAGCAAAATAAAGCTACAATTTATTGTGTTTTCTGTGCTGCTTATTGAGGAGCTATACAGTTATTAAAGTGCTGAAAAACTCTACCTATACCTTTGAAATTTTGTGCAGTGTGAATTGTAAACACCTGTTCTTTTCTACGTGCTATTTTTAAAAGCATGCCATATTGACTACTTATAGTGACATGAATAATCATACTTACATATTTTTGTTCCCAAAACATATTAACAGTAAAACTGTCACCAGGATGACATTAAAATTTTGAAGAAATGAAATCTTATTCAGCTAATTGAAGAAAATATTTAAATTTTATAAAAAATAGAATCAAAGTCTCTGACCTTTTGATCTTAGATTCTCTTGTGGGGAATAGATCAAGATCATCAAATACATATTAGAAAAATAATTTAATTTTAAAAATATAGAATGATGTTGTAGCTTGGTACTGGAAGAAGTGTAATTTGAAAAGGGCAAGTTTTGTACTTAGAGCAGATAAGTAAGGCATTGAGACAAAAGATTTGGGATAATTACACCAGGCTGTGTAATAAGGATCCAGCAATACTGGTGCATAAAATGAAGGTCAGCTTAGCTATAAGTTAATGAAATGGTGTAGATATTAGTGCAATATGGTTTCTAGCTTTTAAAAGTTTCTCTAGATATGTGTTTATGTGGGTGAGTGAAATAAAGCAGGAAGGAAATGAGCTCTGAGAGTGAGAGCTTAGTGATGATGCCTTAGTCTAGAGTTAGAATAAATGCTTTAAATAGACATTTTTTTTCAAGATGTATTTAATTGATTTCAAGGCCTCTTTAAATCTGGAGTGTAGGATATGGAGGTGACATCTAAAATTAGCCACTAGATTCTTCCTTTAAAAGAAAGCATAGGCGACTTGTTACTTTATAATAATCACTTCTAACATTCATATTTGGGGGGGGCTGGTGTTAAGGGCTTAAATGAGTGTTGGTAAATCATTTAAAGTCATCAAACACCTTAGAAGAAAATTAATTTAAGAAACCTTTCATTGTAGTTAACACTATGATACTAAAACTGAATGTTCCAATGAAACATAATGAGTTTTTAAACATGAGTTATGGACATATTTTATTTATGTTGTGCATGAGTCCTATTCTCGGTAATGTTGGGTCTCCTCAACATTGCCATATATGACATGATATAGAGATCCTCATGCTGGGTTGGTTAGCTTCCTGTGCACACATTTATATTGACATGTAAGCCTGAAAATATGATCAATGATCTAACTAAACAATTCTGATCTGGCCTGATTACCAACATATTTTATTTGGCTATTACTTCATGTAAACCTAAATCTATTTTTCTTGCAACAATTTAAGCCTATGTTAAATGTGTTGTAACCATATCAAGTCATAGACCAAAGCAAACACATAGGTCTCCTCCAATGAAAGTCTTGCAAAGATGCTCCTCTCTTTGTGGTCTCTATAGTAGACAGGCTGATTTAGGATTATTGTTGACTTTTAATAGGATCAAAGAGGTTACCAAATCACTTTCATTCTTGATTTTCTGGTTGTTTTAATTGTCAGTGGTGCCCAGATTTAAGAGACCTGACACCTGTACCATTCACCAATTTTATCACAATACTCAGTGAAATCTTAATAAAGATAAAGAAGCCCAAAGTCAGAAACATAATTTAATTTCGTAGAGTCCTCCTATTGGCTTAATGCTATGTTGTAAACCAACAGGTTGGATACGGTACTGGGGAAATTTTGAATAAAGAAAATATTTTGAGAGACCAAATATTTTGATTTAGACTCATTTTAGAAAACCAGTCCTAAGGCTAAACTCAAGTTAACTAAGAACCTGCATCTAGCATCAGTATATAGGCTACTACACCAACAAGACCTGCATCTAGCACCAGTTAATATAGTATTCCCCAACAAATCTTCACCCACAGGTTACAGCGCCCACCCCCAACACACTTTCTAACAAACACCAACCAGGAGGAAAGCTGAATTTGAGTTTATGGTGTGGCTCCCAGCACAAGCTAACTATGTTAAAGGACATAATGGCCTCCCAAGAGATATATACCAGTCTAGATACCCCCTTCTCTCCTGTATAAATTCTTGTCTGAAACTGTGCTGGGGCTCTCTTCTGTTCTCCTGCATCAGAGAGGGTGATGTAGTCCAGGTTTATGTTTGAATAAAAAAAGGCTAATGTGATTGAAATAGAGTCTACAACTTGATGGTCTTTTTGTGTCCACAAACATCTCCTGGGTCACCAATTTCATCATTTCAACCCAATAGCTTGTTTTGGGGAAAGAAAGAAACAGAATTTTGATTGTTTATATTCTTCCCTGATAAATGAGCCTCTTTTTTCACATTTTTTATTAGATATTTTCTTCATTTACATTTCAAGTGCTATCCCATAAGTCCCCGATACCCTCCCCCCACCCTACTGCCCTACCTACCCACTCCCACTACTTGGTCCTGGTATTCCCCTGTACTGGGGCATATAAAAATTGCAAGACCAAGGGCCTTTCTTCCCAATAATGGCCAACTAGGCCATCTTCTAATACATATGCAGCTAGAGACATGAGCTCTGGGGGTTCTGATTAGTTCATATTGTTGTTCCATCTATGGGGTTGCAGACCCCTACAGCTTTTGAGTACTCCCTCTAGGTACTACATTGGGGACCCCATGTTCTGCCCTATATATGACTGTGAGCATCCACTTCTGTATTTGTCAGGGACTGTCAAAGCCTCACAGGAGACAGCTATATCAGGGTCCTTTCAGCAATATCCTGCTAGAGTATGCAGTAGTCTCTCCATTTGGTGGCTAATTATGTGATGGACCACCCAGGTGCGGCATTCTCTGGATGGTCCATCCTTTCAATTTATCTCCAAACTTTGTCTCTGCACCTCCTTCCATGTATATTTTATTCCCTATTCTAGGGAGGAATGAAGTATCCACGCGTTGGTCTTTCTTGATTTTCTTGTATTTTGGAAATTGTATCTTGGGTATTCTAGGTTTCTGGGCTAATATCCACTTATCAGTGAGTGCATATTAAGTGACTTATTTTGTGATTGGGTTACCTCACTCAGAATGATATCCACCAGATACATCCACTCTCTCAAGAATTTCATAAACTCATTGTTTTAATAGCTGAGTAGTACTCCATTGTGTAAATGTACCACATTTTCTGTATCCATTCCTCTGTTCAGGGACTTGTGCCTGAAAAAAGAACTCAACTTTCCTTTGCTAACCATGTAAGAACTCCACCAGTATAATGCATAGTAATAAAAAAAGAAAAAATAAACTGCTTTTTTACTGAATTAACACACTCAAGGGTTAAAATGATAAAGTATGAAAATTGAAGGTCTTTCCAGCCTGGATGGATCATAAATTGTTATATCCACATACATATTAGTCATGTCAATCATGGTATGTGACACTACCAACCAAGGCTCATTTTTTTCCTGTCAAGAGAAGCTGATTATGTAGGTGGAGAAAATAGTGGGAAATGGGATCATAAGAATTTTTTTAATAAACATTTTATGTTAAATTGAATAAAATGTAATTTATGCCTATATTAGTACACAAAAAATAAATATAACTTTTACTTGAAAACCAAAAAAATTCAATATTTAGTAAGCACCCACTATAAGAATTTTTTAATAAACATTTTATGTTAAATTGAATAAAATGTAATTTATGCCTATATTAGTACACAAAAAATAAATATAACTTTTACTTGAAAACCAAAAAAATTTAAATATTTAGTAAGCACCCACTATGTTATAATAATTTTTATGGAAACTATCCTGTAGAGATGCATATTATTTTTAGATAAAATATAGCAAAGCAATCATGGTTCTGCGTACATGTCCATCCAGCACTGGAGACACAAAGGTGGAAAAGTTGCCTCCAGGACCTACATAATGAGATCTTGGTCTTTTAAAAATAAAATTTAAAAAGAAGTAGTTGAATTTTACTAAATAATTTTCAAGAGGAGGGATTGATATTGCATTATTGCAATTAAAAAGAAAAATAAAATTAAGAGAACATTCAAGCCCATATTTTAAAAAAAATTTGGATGCAGCACTTGCTTAACTTGTAAGTTTATAAGTTATTTGAACATACAGTTAAACTTGAAACTAACACTAAATATGTAAATAAAACAGTGTTTGGGGTCATAAGAAACACAGGAAATGTACAGAAAGGTTCAATATTTGCATAAGATATGAACAACCACTGCTTAGTAAAGAGAAAACTACAACACTGTTCATCAAAGTTATTGTCAAAATACGAGATTTCATATCTCAGAAGAAAGAGTTAAAATAAAAGGTGTGTTATCCTAACGTTTGTGTGTTTAAACCACAAAAATTCACCAATGCTGTCTTTGAATTTTGCTATATGTGATGGCAGTTCTCAGGGAATATAATTAGTTTAACAAGCAGCAACAGTAGCAGTATTCTGCTGTGTTATAGAATACATATCTCTTTTCTAAGAATGCTTTATCAAAATAGTTATTGTAAGAGTTTATATAACAATAACACTATTCTGAAACTACAGATCCAATCATTGACATTTTGCTGTTATACATATTTCTTGCTGGAGCTGCCAATTGGAAATGATTGATTTTTGGTTATTCTGGTATGGATCTTTCTTTTATTATCTCTCTGGTAAATGAAATATACAATATCAAACCATTTGATATGGCATTGGTTTCTTGTAAGAATGGTAGAAGAAGAATCTGCCACATTTAGTGTTCAGTTTCTTTTAAAACCTGCATCATTTTATACAGCTCTTTTCAGGGTAACAAAAGATTAAACATAAATGGGAATAAAAAGCCATTGAGACCTTTATAAGTGAGGTTTTTCATTTCTGCTGGCAAAATAATGATGATAAAATATAGAGAACTTATACAAATCTTAACATGAATGCCAACAGCCCATTAAAAACAGACAAGAGCTGCATGCAGTCTTTTTTCAAAGGAGGAAACAAGAATGTACTTAGATGGTAAGAATCATTACTGAGCACAGATATTGAAAAGGTAAGTACCTTCTAGAGTTATATTTATATCTTCTTTCTGATCACAATATAAAAAGTTTGATAGTAATTTTACATTGGATGTGATGTATAACCACATAAGAATTTATGTGTTGTTTCTAGACAAGTATATTTTTACAAACAGTTAGAAAAGGAATTGAAACTGGCCTAACAATTCTACTTGTGCATGTAATGCACAACTAATTTTAAAAAAGACATAAACCTATCATAGAGAAAATGATAGATTAGGCATATTCACAAGGAGAGGGCAAAAGAAAAACAAACATGAAAGAATGAGTGTATAATGCAGTTTAAGAATACATGAAAAATCTGAATCTCATCAAATTCATAGAGAAATTTATCTTTTCAAATATTTGCAAACATGAATATAAAAACTATGCACATATTAGTCAAATAGTGTTAGAGAAAATAAAATGGGTTCATCTCAGAATAGAAATATAAGTATATATTTGTAAATTATATTCTAGATTCTAAGTTTGTTATGGAAAATATATTTATGAATGAATATTGCCTCCTTAGGAAATTACTTAAGTGATAGATATACTAAAATAACCCATGCATAGAATATTAAGTTACATAATTATTGATGAATATTATAAATAAATATTATTAATATTACCCTTGAAACATGGACCTTTATATTTGCAATTCTATACTAGTGAAAATATATATTTGTATAAAATATAAATTTATATGACTTTGCCATATGACTTATACAGCTGTCAGAGAAGCAGAATGCAGCATAAATATTTTATTACAGTTTTCTTCTGTGTGTGTGTGTGTGTGTGTGTGTGTATGTGTGTGATATTGCACAGTATGTGGAAGCCAAAAGACAAATTCTGAAAATTCGCTCTCTCTTTACACCATGGGATTCATGAGACCAAACTCATGTTGTCAAGTGCTTTTACCTCTGAACCATTTGACCATTCCACTGTAATTTTTGAGAAACATTACTAATACAATTTAATCATATTAAATGCATATTATATTATATATTAAATGTCTGTTCATCTAATATAATTACAACTTTGCATACTTAAGAAGTTTTTGAAGGGTTGGGGATGAAATGGAGGTCATGATCTCTTCTGCTCTAGCACTGCGCTACTGAGCTGCACCCCATCCAAACTTTGTACTTCTGGAAAAGGATCTTCTAATCTCTTCATGGCTGCTGACAGCTCTGGTAAGAATGAAAATGTGTAATCATAATAATAGATTTCAGTCATTCTTGCCATAAAATATTAATTATTTGAATGTATGGATATGTTCATTTGTTTTGGCATAGAATTCATTTATGTTTGTGTCTGGCAAAGTATCATATTGTATTCATTAATTATATGTGATTTAAAAACTATATACAATAATGGCTAATTGGTTTTGGATACTTAAGACAATTCTGTATTTTACATAGCCAATCATACTTTTATGCTTTCTTCTATCTCAGAACTAATTCTCAGTAGAAACGAACTAAGTGTTCTTAAAGGTGTTGAGTTCCTTGTTTTAATGGGAGAAAGTCTAGCAAACCCCAGTGTCTTCCATAAATAGTTCATCCACAGTTTAATACCTTTTTGTTCTTATAGCAATTTAACAAATTAACTATGATGCAAATAAGATGTTGTTTCTCTATGATATTGTTTATAACTTGAGCAGAAAGCACGGGAGTTCAGCATCACCCTCTATGCATCTATTACTTTTACAAATGAAAGTATTCAGAATTTACTTAATGATATTAACTAACCATTCATCAACCAAAAAAAAAAAAGAAAAAAGAAAAAAGAAAGTCTGCAACCAGAACAATAAGTATAAAACATTAACAAGCATTTCACCAGGTGCTATTTTTCTTTCAGAAAGTTATTTGGAAAAGTGGGTCATTGCTGTATTGCAATGTGTCATTGTCCTGTGTAACAGAGTCTAGTGCTGTATTGTTTCATCTCTATACTAAGAGCACTTGCGAATTGGCACTCATTCTCAGAGATGCACATTCATCTGACTGTCAGTGCACTTCTTGGAATAGAAGCCATAGTTTGTCTTCTTGATGTTTGTAATGCTTTAGAAAACCTAATGTCATTTGGCAGAAGGCTGAGACATGTTACACAACATTTGAATTTACCAAGAAATTTTTCATGATGTTTGATTCTTTATTATTGAATTTATAACAACAGTTTGCAAACATTTATACAGAATTATATTCTATTAAGGGACATAATTCTGTGTATCTAATAACATTAGAAAAATTTGAAACCTTTGGTTAAAATATTTGAGAGATATACATTTGAAATTTTATTTTGGGAATAATTTATGAACTCATCAAATATATTGTAGGGCTTTATTGCATGACAAGATCATAATTTACATGACAAGCTACATTATTAATAGATACCACCTTATGAAATATTTCAAAATCTATGCCTTTTTATTTATGTGTGTAAAAACTAAAGAAATACAATACATAAATATTCTCATGTTAACATTTGACACTATTTAACCAAGATTGCATTTTAGTGAAAGAAAATGTTTATAACAATGAATAAGCACAAAAATACACTGATTTCTATAGAAATTTAAGAACAAAATAAAATTGAAACAATTTTGAGGAAATGAATTTAAGAAAAAAAGAAAAAAGCACTACATGGACAGCTTCTAGCTTTACATTTATGTTTTCCTTAGTTCACAAAAAGGAATCTCTAATTATAATCTGGGATGGTTGCCATATGACTAAAAGAACAGTTCCTTTATCCTGTCTTTTAGTTCTAGTGACCAAATGACTAATGTCTGTGTCAAAGTAGATGTGTAGGGTGGGATATTGTTAAAGTTTCCTTTTCAGGCTATTCTCTTTGGTGACTCCTTTTTGGTGTTGAGATTTTATTTTCTTGAAAATTTTTATATTTGTATATGCCATGAACGATGATCAAATGGATCACGCACTACCAAATTCCCCTATATCCTATCAACATGCTCCTACCCAAGTTATTTTTTTAGCCTATTAATTCCAGTTACAAAGGCCATATCAGCATAGGTGTGTGGGCACTGAATCTCCTGGAACATGGGAATCCTGCCAGAGCCTACATGCTTGTACTGGCTAGTTTTGTGTGTTGGCAAAAGCTGGAGTTATCACAGAAGAAGGACCCTCCATTGAGGAAATGCCTCCCATGAGATCCAGCTGTAAGTGATCTCAAGTAGTGATCAAGGGCAGAAGAATCCTTGTGGGTGGTACCATCCCTGGGCTGGTAGCCAAACAGCTTCTGGGAATGACCCCTGTTTCAGGCTGTAGACATCTGGGCACCTTCCCCACCAGAAGAGAGGTGGCCGCCAGGGAGGGAAATGACCCCCAGAGCAAGCTGTGCAGGTGAGCGTGAAGACTGTGGAGGAAACCCATCTTCTGGGACAGGCCGCCTTTTGGGCCTTCATCTTCAAACAGGAGGCAAGTCTGAATGCCAGACCTCTGTGCACCTTCCCTGTAAGAGGGGAGCTTTCCTAAAGAGTACTCTGACCACTGAGACTCAGAAGAGAGCTGGACTTCCAGGACAGCTGACAGAGGCTAACAGAATCACAGGAGGAATAGGCTCCACCCAGAGACAACTATAACAACTAACTCCAGGGATTTACCATATGGCTAAAGGCAAACTCAAGAATCTTACCAACAGAAACCAAGTCTGCCCACCATCATCAGAACCCAGCACTCCTACCTCAGCCAGTCCTGGATTTCCCAACACACCCGAAAAGCAAGATTCGGATTCAAAATCATATTTCATGATGCTGGTAGAGGACCTTAAAAAGGACTTTAATAACTTACTTAAAGAAATACAGGAAAACAGCATTAAGGTAGAAGTCCGTAAAGGACAGGAAAACACTGCTAAACAGATGATGGAATTGAAGAAAACTATCCAAGACCATTAAACTCTTAATTACCATAGATGGAGAAACCAAAGTATTCCATGACAAAACCAAGTTCACACAATACCTTTCCATGAATTCAGCCCTTCTAAGGATAATAACAGGAAAACACCAACACAAGGATGGAAAATACACCCTAGAAAACGCAAGAAAGTAATCCTTCAACAAACCCAAAAGAAGACAGCCACAAGAACAGAATCCCAACTTTAGCAACAAAATAACAGGAAGCAACAATTACTTTTCTTTAATTTCTCTTAACATCAATGGTCTCAAGTCCCCAATAAAAAGACATAGACTAATAGATTGGCTACACACACAGGAACCAATATTTTGCTGCTTAGAGGAAACACACCTCAGGAAAAAAAGACAGACACTACCTCAGAGTGAAAGGTTAGAAAACAATTTTCCAAAGAAATGGTCCTAAGGAACAAGCTGGAGTAGCCATTCTAATATCGAATAAAATTGACTTATAACCGAAAGTTATCAGAAAAGACAAGGAGGGGCACTTCATACTCATCAAGGGTAAATTATACCAAGATGAATTCTCAATTCTGAATATCTATGCTCCAAAATGCAAGAGCTGCCACATTCATTAAAGAGACTTTAGTAAAGATCAAGGCACACATTGCACCTCACACAATAATAGTGGGAGACTTAAACACCCCACTTTCACCAATGGACAGATCCTGGAATCAGAAACTAAACAGAGATACATGGACACTAAGAGAAATTATGAAACAAATGGATTTAATAGATATCTACAGAACATTTTATCTTAAAACAAAAGGATATACCTTCTTCTCAGCACCACATGGTACCTCCTCCAAAATTGACCATATAATTGGTCACAAAAGAGGCCTAAACAGATACAAAAATATTGAACTTATCTCATGCATCATATCAGATCACCACGGACTAAGGCTGACCTTCAATAACAGCATTAATAATAGTAATCTAACATTCACATGGAAACTGAACAACACTCTACTCAATGATACCTTGGTAAAGGAAGAAATAAAGAAAGAAATTAAAGACTTTCTAGAGTTTAATGAAAATAAATTCACAATATACCGAAATTTATGGGACACAATGAAGGCATTCCTAAGAGGAAAACTTATAACCCTAGGTGCCTGCAAAAAGAAACTAGAGAGAGCATACACTAGCAGCCTGACAGCACACCTAGAAGCTCTAGATCTAAAAGAAACAAATTCACCCAAGAGGAGCAGACCACAGGAAATATTCAAACTCAGGGCTGAAATCAACCAATTGGAGACAAAAAGAACTATTCAAAGAATCAACCAAACCAGGAGCTGGTTCTTTGAGAAAATCAACAAGATAGATAAACCCTTAGCCAGACTAACTAGAGGGCACAGGGAAAGTATTCTAATTAACAAATTCAGAAATGAAAAAGATACATAACAACAGAACCTGAAGAAATCCAAAAAATCATCAGATCCCACTACAAAAGGCTATACTCAACAAAACTAGAAAACCTAGATGAAATGGACAACTTCCTAAACAGATACCAGGTACCAAAGTTAAATCAGGATCAGATTAAAAATCTAAATAGTCCCATTTCCTCTAAAGAAATAGAAGCAGTCATCAATAGTCTCCTAACCAAAAAAAAAAAAAAAAAAAAAGCCCAGGGCCAGATGGGTTTAGTGCAGAGTTCTTTCAGACCTTCAAAGAATAGCTAATTCCTAAGAACAAAGCACACATTGAAAGAGTTAATGAGATCATGTGTGAAGCTGATTCCAAAGGATGGACCCAATGACTGCGGCTGCCAGGGA
>LR751730.1:113417-139189 GCA_902729485.2 Mus minutoides
CCCTCTAGGTGGAAGAATAACCATGAACTAACTAGTACCCTCTGAGCTCATGTCTCTAGCTGCATATATAGAAGAGGATGGCCTAGTTGGCCATCAGTGGGAAGAGAGGCCCCTTGGTCATGCAGACTTTATATGCCCCAATACAGGGGAACGCCAGGGCCAAGAAGTGGGAGCGGATGGGTAGGGGAGCAGGGCCGGGGGGGGGGAGGTATAGGGAACTTTCTGGATAACACTTGAAATGTAAATGAAGAAAATATCTAATAAAAGTTGAAAAAAAAAAAGAATAGCTAATTCCAACTCTACTCAAACTATTCCACAAAATAGAAACAGAAGCTACTCTACCCAATTCATTCTTTGAAGCCACAGTTACTCTGATACCTAAACCACACAAAGATCCAACAAAGAAAACTTCAGACCAATTTCTCTCATGGATATCAATGCAAAAATACTCAGGAAAATCCTTGCAACCTGAATCCAAGAACACATCAAAGTGATCATCCTTTTGACCAAGTAAGCATCATCCCAGGGATGCAGGTATCTTTTAATATAGGGATATCTATCAATGTAATTCACTATATAAAAAAACTCAAAGACAAAACCATTTGATCATCTTATTAGATGCTGAGGAAGCATTTGACAAAATCCAACACTCATTCATTATAAAAGTCTTGGAAAGATCAGGAATTCAAGGCCTATACTTAAACAAAATATAAGCAATCTACAGCAAACCAGTAGCCAACATCAAACTAAATGGAGAGAAACTGGAAGCAATCCCACTAAAATCAGGGACTAGACAAGGCTGCCCACTTTCTCCCTACCTATTCAATATAGTATATTAAACCCTAGCCAGAGCAATTCCACAAAAGGAGATCAACAGTTTTCAAATTGGTAAGGAAGAAGTCAAAATATCACTCTTTGCAGATGATATGATAGTATATATAAGTGACCCTAAAAACTCCACCAGAGAATTCCTAAACCTGATAAACAGCTTCAGTGCAGTAGCTGGATATAAAATTAACTCAAACAAATCAATGGCCTTTCTCTACACAAAGGATAAATGGGCTGAGAAAGAAATTAGGGAAACAACACCCTTCACAATAGTCACAAACAATATAAAATACCTTGGTGTAAATTTAACTAAGTAAGTGAAAGATCTGTATGATAAGAACTTCAAGTCTCTGAAGAAAGAAATTGAAGATCTCAGAAGATGGAAAGATCTCCCATGCTCATGGATTGGCGGGATTAATATAGTCAAAAAGGCTATCCTGAGGAAAGTAATCTACAGATTCAATGCAACCCCAATCAAAATTCCAACTCAATTCTTCACTGAGTTCAAAAGGGCAATTTGCTAATTCATCTGGAACAATAAAAAACCTAGGATAGCAAAAACTATTCTCAACAATCAAAGAAACTCTGGTAGAATCACCATGCATGACCTCAAGCTGTACTACAGAGCACTTGTAATAAAAACTGCATGGTACTGGTATGGCGACAGACAGGTAGATCAATGGAACAGAATTGAAGACCCAGAAATGAATCCACATACCTATGGTCACTTGATTTTGACAAGGGAGCTAAAACCATCCAGTGGAAAAAAGACAGCATTTTCAACAAATGGTTCTGGCACAACTGGTAGTTATCATGCAAAAGAATGCAAATTGATCCATTCTTATTTCCTTTTACAAAGCTCAAATCTAAGTGGATCAAAGACCTCCACATAAAACCAGTGACACTGAAATTCATAGAGGTGAAAGTGGGGAAAAAGCCTTGAAGATATGGGCACAGGGGAAAAATTCCTAAACAAATCAGCAATGGCTTGTGCTGTAAGATCAAGTATTGACAAGTGGGACCTTATAAAATTGTGAAGATTTTGTAAGGCAAAAGACACTGTCAATAAGATAAAATGGCCACCAACAAATTAAGAAAGGGTTTTTACTGATCCTAAATCTGATAGGGGACTAATATCCAATATATACAAAGAACTCAAGAAACTGGACTCCAGAAATTCAAATAATCCCATTAAAATGGGGTACAGTTTGCTAAACAAAGAATTCTCAAGTGAGGAATACCAAATGGCAGAGAAGCACCTGAAAAAAAAAAAATGTTCAACATCCTTAATCATCAGGGAAATGCAAATCAAAACAACTTTGAGATACCACCTCACGCCAGTCAGAATGGCTAAGATCAAAAACTCAGATGACAGCAGATGCTGGGGAGGATGTGGAGAAAAAGGAACAATCCTCCATTGCTGGTGGGATTGCAAGCTGGTTCAACCACTCTTTAAATCAGTCTGGAGCTTCCTGAGAAACTTGGGCATAGTACTACTGGAAGATCCAGCAATACTTCTCCTGGACGTATACCCAGAAGATGTTTCAACTGGTAATAAGGACACATGCTCCTCTATGTTCATAGCAGTCTTATTCATTATAGCCAGAAGCTGGAAAGAACCCAGATGTCGCTCAACAGAGGAATGGATACAGAAAATCTGGTACATTTACACAATGGATTACTACTTGTTATTAAAAAAATGAATTTATGAAATTCTTGGGGAAATGGATGTATCTGGATGATATCATCCTTAGTGAAGTAACCCAATCACAAAAGAAGTCACTTGATATGCACTCACTGATAAGTGGATATTAGTCTAGAAACTTAGGATACCCAAAATACAATTTCCAAAACACAAGAAAATCAAGAAGAATGAAGACCAACATATGGATACTACATTCATCCTTAGAATAGAGAACAAAACACCCATAGAAGGAGTTGGAGAGACAACGATTGGAGCTAAGACAAAGGATGTACCATCCAGAGACTACCCCACCCGGGGATCCATCTCATAATCAGCCACGAAACTCAGACACTATTGCATATTCCAGCATGATTTTGCTGAAAGGACCCTGATATAATTATCTCGAGTGAGGTTGTGCCAGTGCCTGGTAAATAGAAAAGGGGATGCTCATAGTCATCTATAGGGTGGATCACAGGGCCCCCAATGGAGGAGCTAGTGAAATTACCCAAGAAGCTGAAGGGATCTACAACCCTTTAGTGGAACAACAATATGAACTAACCAGTACCCCCAAAGCTCCTGTCTCTAGATGCATATGTAGCAGAAGATGGCCTAGTCAGGCATCATTTGGAAGAGGAGGCCCCTTGGTCTTACAAACTTTATATGCCCCAGTACAGGGGAACACCAGGGCCAAGAAGTGGGAGTGGGTGGGTAGGGGAGCAAGTCATGGGAGAGGGTATGGGGAACTTTCGGGGTAGCATTTGAAATGTAAATAAAGAAAATATCTATTAAAAATAATATGAAAAAAAGTCAGTTTCCTCATGAACTCTGTTTTGTATGCTTTCCCAGTTCACTGCCTGTGCTGTTTAGTCTCTGTGAATGAATACTCCTTGAAATCATCCAAGAAATTTTCATTCATTTTACATTTGCTCATTTTCTCTTTTACTACTCAATAATAATATCCCAAATACCATATCCCTGAGAACTCAGCTCTGACTTTCAGGAATACAGTTTATGTTCAATTATGGGAGTCTCTAATCTCCATATTTATACTTAGAATGTACTCTTTCCCGATTGTTATCTGACCTTGTACACAACTAAGCTTGTATACAGCTCTGCTTACATCATTTATCACAGTTCCAAAATCAAAAACTAAACAGGAAACTCCTTTCTTATCATTCCTTTTATCTCACAAATAAGTTTCTATCCTTTCCTAGATAACCTACTCATGTGTGGTCAATCCCTAGATTCTGCCAGTATGTATAGGTCCTATTATTTCTACCTTGCATTTTCTCTGGAATTTCAACATTTATTTCCAGTGAAGTCTTTCCTCACTAACTGGCCCTGTTTGCTCTGTTAGTATTCTTCCTGTCACATGGCCTTACAACAGCTTGTCACGCCAGCTTGTAGATGACTTCTCCAGGACCAAGGAGTTGTTCTTTCCTTACTTGTCATCTTGTCAGAGATGTCAAAACACCACAGGGGTGAATTAAACAACAGAATTCATTTCTCACACTACTTGGGGATGGTGGTATGAGATCAATGCTCCAGCAAAATGTTTTCTTCTGATGTTTCTCTTCTTGGCAGACAAGAGCTGCCCACTTGCTGTACTGTCACAAGGTTTAATATTTTTTTTACATGCATGCAAATATAGTCCTTGAACACATAAAATTCCTTGTTCATAAAGATACATGTGATTAGATTTGTTCCCATGCTAAAGGCCTCATTTCTATTTCTACTATTCTAAATCTTGTCTCTAAAGACAGTCATACTCTGAAGTACTGCAGATTAGTCATTGCTGAACTACACTTTAGACAGACTGATACCTGTCTGCTTTTCTATAAAGGTTAGCAAATCTCTCTCTCTCTCTCTCTCTCTCTCTTTCTGTGTGTATTAGTATGATTCTTTTTGTGTCTCTCTCTAACTGTTCTCTACTCTTCTATAGTTCCACATTTTAAAATACATTGAACAAGTTTTTGTCTTTATTTTTATATACTTATAATTCTATCACTTTTTTCCTTTGTGATTCTTACTAGAAGATACTCATCTAGGTTACATTTTCTGTAATTCCCTTCCTGAAACATAGCCCTATTTTTATGTCTAATAAGTGAATTATAAGATGACTGAGAAGCTGGGCGTGGTGGCACATGCCTTTAATCTCAGCACTTGGGAGGCAGAGGCAGGCAGATTTCTGAGTTCGAGGTCTACAGAGTGAGTTCCAGGACAGCTGGGGATGTACAGAGAAACCCTTCCTCGAAAAACCAAAAAAAAAAAAAAAAAAAAAAAAAAAAAAAAAAAAAAAGACTGAGAGATGTATATGCTTCACCTTTTCCTCACTATGACAAAGAGATAAACAACCTCATGTTTTTTCTGACTCTTGATTCCAGCACATGAACACAGGGCATGTCTTGGTGGGAGTGTGCAACAGAGCATGACTCTTCCAGTTAAATATAAAGCTAAGAGAGACTGAAAAAAGAAATCATATATGAAGTAATCATGAAAGAAAAGGAACATTTGTATTTTTTCCTGATCATATTACCTTTTAAAATTTCTTTCCTTCATAAAAATTAGCAAAAAAAGCCACCAGTTCACCTTAAGGGGGTGGCAAGCAACCAACCACTGGTAGATAAATGGTTTCTCCAGCACATGTTTCAACAGTACACAAAGTATCTGTTCCAACTTTCCAATTGGGTTGTATTTACTTTGTTGCAGAATGTCCTTTGAATCAAAATAGTAGAATAGGAACTAATTTTTTTTTGTTATTTATTTACATCACAAACACTCCCCCTTCCCAGTCCCCCTTCATAGAGTCCTCCCCCATCCCCTGTCACCCTTGCCTCTGAGAGAGTGGCACTGCTCCTGGAATCCCCCCACCATAGCTCATGAAGTATCTACAGAATTAGGCACTTCCTCTCCCACTGAAGGCAGACAAGAGAGCCCTCTGCTACATATTTGCCAGAGATCTAGGTCAATGCTGTATATGTTTTTTGGTTGATAGCTCAGTCTCTGACAGCTCACAGGAGGTCAGATTAATTGAAGCTTTGGTCTTCCTGTGGGGTTCCTACCCCTTTCATGGCCTTCAATACATCCCCCAACACTCCTGTAAGGGTAATCAGCCTCTGTCCAATGTCTGGCTGTATGTATCTGCATCTGTTTCAATCAGCTGCTAAGTAGAACCTTTCAGAGAATAATTATGACATAATTCTCTGTAAGCATAACAGAGTATCATTAACAGTATCAAGGATTGGTCCTTGCCCATGGGATGGATCTCAAGTTGTGATGGTTATTGGTTGTCCATTCCTTCAGTATCTGATTCATCTTTGTACCTATGTTTCTTTAGATAGTTTTGTGGGTGTGTTGGTGTACTTATCCTGCGACTGGAGGTCCTACCTGGCTAAGGGATGGAACTGTTCAGGTTCCATATCCACAATGTTTGGTATTTAGGTTAAGGTCACCCACATTGACTCCTAGGAAACTCCCCCATCCCAATTTCTGGGACTTCCTAGAGATTCTGCAGGAGAAAAAATGGGAAATAGCCTTGAATTCATTGGCAAAAGAAACAATATTCTGAACAGAACATCAGGCTCTAAGATCAACAGCTGATAAGTGGCACCTCATGAAATGGAAAAGCTTCCATGAGGCAAAGGACACACATTGTCATAACACAAATCAGCTTCATACAGATTGGGAAAATATCTTCACTAACCTTACACCCCATGGAGGGTTAATATCCAAAACATAAAGAACTCAAGAAGTTAGACTCCAGCAAACAAATAACAAAATTTAAAAGGGGGTACAGAGATAAACAGAGAATTCTCAACAGAGAGATCTATAATGGCTGAGAAGCACTTAAAGAAATACTCAACATCCTTAGTAATAAGGGAAATGCACATCCAAACAACCCTGAGAGTCCACCTTTCATCAGTCAGAATGGCTAAAATCAAAATTCAAGTGACAGCACATGTTGGCAAGGATGTGGAGAAAGAAGAACACTCCTCAATTAGTTGTACTGCAAACTTGTACAACCAAACCAGAAATCAATCTGGTAGTTTCTCTGGAAATTGGAAATAGTCCTTCCTGAAGACCCAGCTATACCACTCCTGGGCATATACCCAAGAGGCTCAACCATACCACAAGAATATGTGCTCCACTGTGTTCATAGAAGCTTTATTTACAATAGTCACAGACTGGGAACAACCCAGATGTCCCTCAAATGAAGAGTGGATACAGAAATGTGTTCATTTATACATTGGAATGGTATTCAGCTATTAAAAACAAGACCAACATGAATTTTTCAGGCAAATGGATGGAACTAGAAAATATCATCCTGAGTGAGGTAACGCAGACCCCCAAAGATATGCATGGTATGTACTCACTGATAAGTGTACATTAGCCATAAAATAGAGAACACCTATGAGATATCTGACAGACCCAAAGAAATTAAACAAGAAGGAAGACCAAGTAAGGATGCTTGAATATCACTTAGCAGGGGAAACTAAATAGTCAGAGGAGGCAGCCAGAGGAAGGCTGGGGAACTGGGTGTGTGTGAAAGAGGGGCAGGATCTGGTGTGAAAAGAGACCTAGAGGGCCAAGGCAAGGTGACTAAAATTTAAGCAGGTGATTTAGAATAAACAGAACACTGTGATGTAAGATAATAATATAATTTTAAGTGAGTGCAGCAATAAGAATAGATCATTAGGTGTTGTGTCCCAATTGTCTGTGCTGAAAAGCAATAGGACTTTTAGGAATGATTTTATCAGTCTTGATAATTGGAACGGTAATAATACTGACTAATTTAGGAGGCTGTTGTGAAATCTAAAAGAACAATGTGTGCTCTACAATTAGCACCCTGTGAGGCACAAAGGGGAGACTGTCACTATTACTGACATTTACATTTACTTCTCTGCATGCTTTTCAGGAGCCATGTGCTGGTTTTGATTTGGGGATCTTGTTATGAGCAATGGATACAAGTTTTCATTCTTCCAGTCTTCTATCTATTAGAGAGCTTTGTGATGTTTAAAACCCTGGGCTGTGCCTTGAGATAGTGAAGGTTCAAACCTTCAGTACTATGTAAGCAGCTTTATTCCCTTGACAAAATTACTTGGTATTTCTGTAACTGTTTTCTCACTTATCAAATGAAGATAATATGTTTGTTGTAAATTAAAAGAATCAAACCCTGTTTGTTTTTCTTTTTCTTTTTTTTAATTTTCAGGATGTGAAGGTATTTAGTAATGGGTAGCTATTATGTGAATGAAATCAACAAATGCTGGGATTTTTCTGCAAGACTGAAATGTCAAATGAGACTTAAATTCATCTGGACACCATAGGCATCATCAAATCTAAACTGAATAAGTTCAAGGATATAGACAAGAGCCTAAGAACAAACTCTTTTTTGTTGTTGTTGTTGGAAAAGCATGCAGAGAAGTAAATGTAAATGTCAGTAATAGTGACAATCTCCACTTTGTGCCTCACAGGGTGCTAATTGTAGAGTACACATTGTTCTTTTAGATTTCACAACAGCCTCCTAATTTGGTCAGTGTTATTACCATTCCAACATCTCCAAGTAAGGTATGCATATGCCACACAGAGTGAATACATCTTCATTTGATAACCCAGAGGTAGACAGTGATGTTATGCTGCCATTCCCCAAGAAGCTACACATTATTATAATCCTAAACCAGAGATAATCCTGATAAAGATACTGCAATAACAGAGCTCTTCCTCTCAGTGAACATGATCAGTCTCTCTGCTCAGAGAAGGTCTAACAAGGGTGAGTCTTGCCTGATGCTAAGGACTGAATGTTCTTTTCTCTGAGATGCTGAAGTGTGCCCTCCATAAACAAGCACATTGAAAACCTAGACTCTAATATCATGGTACTTGGAAATGAAGCCTTTGAGAAGTAAAGAGGGTTAGATCCCATGATCCAATTGGCTCTCTTAGGAAGAATAAAGAACTCCGTTTAAACACACTGAAGGAAGAGTATTCAGGGACACACTTTCAGAAGCACTGTTTTGAAGTCAAACAGACAACTTTTACCAGTCATAAAACTAGAAAACTGATCTTAGATGTCTAGCTTTTAGAATTGTGAGAAATAATTTTCTCATGTCAAGGGAACCTAAAGTGTAACATTTTGTTATAGTAGCCCAACCCTGAGTATTTCCCTCACTTGTACCAAAATTACATTATATAGTAAAAGAATAAATATGAAAATATATTATAAGCCACAATTAAAAGCTTCCAGTAGTTATTTTGTTTCCTTAGTTATAAAGGATGAAATAAATGCAAGATCGTCTTAAAGAAGGAAGATGAGATAAATGCAAGATATTTTACATATATATTAACAAATAGACAGGCAGACAGATATCTGTAGGATATTTTGCATTTATCTCATACTCATATATATGGTAAAACATCCACAGAAATCCAAATTAAGGAAACATCTCACCTCTGCCTCCACATTCTCTGTCCTCTTATTTTCCAGCCACAGCAGTTTTTATTTAGATTTGAAGAAAACACCTTTCTGCATCTGTCTATTTCACCTAAATATTTTACAAAGTCATTAATAATATCTCAACATCTTCATCTTTTCCCTTTAGCACCAAAGTCTAAATATAATATAATGCAATGGTACTATGGCAAACATGTTTAAAGTAAAGTTCACAATATGTGCTGCTGGAAATGACAACTACATTTTTTGTGGAATGTTCACATGTCAGTTTAAATTCAATGCCATATGTGTTTTTAATCCTGAAACTTTATCATTTAAATATTTTGGTAGTAGTAATTTACATGAGATCTCCATTAAAAATTTCAAGGCACAGTAAGATAAAAAGTTCAGGGTACAATACAATGCTTTCAGCTATATACGCCAAATAATACATTTCTAGAATTTTCTATCAAAAAAGGTTTATTATTTGTTAATTTTAAGTGTGTGTGTTTGCACGTGCGCGCGCACATGTGTATCAGCAAGTGATTTCAGGTATGCATGGATACCAGAAGAGGGCCTCAAATTCTGTGAGGCTTTAGTTAACCACTGAACCATCATAATAGCCACATTTTTTTTAATAGCCACATTTTTATAATTTGATTACATAACTGAAAATGCAAAATAGAATTCCCTTCTACATTTTTACACATGGATAACAAGATGAAAATAGATAATGAAAAGCTACAAATAACTGTAAAGACATTGTGGCCTGAGCCCTAATCTCTTCAATTGACAGCTCAGCATCTCATATTCTGAGGGGAATAATGGCAAGAAATCATGATCATATTTTTAATTGGAATAGGAAAAAGTTAACTCTTTCAATATTCTTATGAGACAAGTAGGAACCAAGGAAATTGCATAAAATGAAACTTATTGTAAATTATCATACCATGTAATTCTTCATTCATCTTTGGCCTGGAGCACCATAGTCTAAATTTAAATATAATGCAATGGTCCCCTTTAACCCTGAATAACCAAAAATGTTTGTTCCTGAATGATAGCCATGAGCAAGACACTTCAAAGTACTGGCTTCATCATAGAGCGGGTATAGGCTCCATACGTACTTATTTATGACAAAATAGCTTCATTATCTCTGACAAATTTGCATAAGCATCAGTTTTCCTGTCATCTGAGAACACAGAGCATCACTAAATTGTTGTACACAAATCACATGGCAAAACAGTCACTTGTCACTCTGCTATCACCAGGTTTGTTCTATGTGGGATTCTTTACTAGGTGTCAAGGAAACCAAATCCTAACACACAGTCCACTGTCCTTGCTCTCCTTGTACACCATGGTGTATGAAATATTAATAATCAAGGAATAGTTTTAATATGTAACAAAGCCATATCTTAATAGGATAGGTGCTTTTCTCCTGGGGAATTAAACATTTATGAATTAGAATAATCTTGAAGAGTGAAAATTCCAAGTCAGGCTACATTGAAACAGACACACAATCTATGCAGAACACTACTTTTGCTTTTTAAAGAACATGAAGAAACACACACACACACACACACACACACACACACACACTGGAAGGATGCTGTTGCTATAATCTGGCGTTGGAATCTGTAGGATCTGATGGTGCTTTTGAGTTTCAACCCTTTTCCTCAATTTTGCAGAAAGATATTTAGATATTTAACATAATATATAAGGAATTGTATAACTCTTCTAAACCAGAGGTTGGCTTTATTTATTCTTTCTCCCATTAAAGTGAAATGTGAAAGTTGATGGTGGGAGAGAAAAAGGTGTGGCTTATATTTCCTTTCATTTTGCATAAAGAATAACAGGTGTGCTTTTTTTCAACAATGCAGGATATTGCAGAAATTTTATTTTCACAGGAGGGGTGAATGACTGTTTATTGGAGGTAGGCAGTAAAGATGCAAGTTTTTCAAGTGGCTGCAGGTGCTTAACTGTCTGTCAAGAATACTCTACTCTTTGATTACTGCTGCTCCTCACACATCCTGTAATCCCAAACTCATGGAACATAAAAATACTCCTCTCCTTGGAGTCTCAGGCACTATGTGGCACCCTTGGAACAATCCACTTAGCCTGCATGAAAATGACCTACTTTATTTTTGAAAAGAGGCATTAGTAACAGTTTGCATGTCAACAAAGTAGCCAGGAAGACCTCCTCAGTCCAGAAACTTTTTGGAGAGCTGTATGCTCAACAAAAGAATAATTTGCTCTTTGCAATACATGTCCAGTTTTGTTCATTGAAGGAGCTATACAATGAAAGGATTGCCTTATGTAAAACTGTTCATTATAACCCTAAGCCCCAATTCAGTAACCACAACAGTCACTTATTAAAAAAAGAAAACAATTACAGTTCAGAAAAGTACCAAACCTATGACCAGAACACCAAGTTCAAAACCAGCTTAACATTCCCCACTTAAAACATTGTGGAAATGCTGGTGACCAAAACACACCCTAGCATATCAAACCTAAATCAGTTGTATTCTTATTTTCAACTGTTTGACATTGCTCCGGATTTCACTCTTCCTTCACCTAGACTCCCTCCCTGGGTGGGTTAGCTTCTAGCGCTCCCCTTCACTTCACAAGAAGGAAAGTCAGCACTGAACTCAACACTCGGACACTGTTCCTGCAGTTCCTTAAGCAGCAGAGCAAATAGTTTGTGGTTCGCTCCTTCTGAGGGGCAGTTTCCATGGATCCATCATCCCCAAACTCAGGAAGAATCTCAGGTAGTGATTCTGCCTGGTTGTCTCACACAGGATTCAACAAGCTGACTCACTCAAGAAACTCAGACTGCACCCATCTTTCAGAACGACGCTCGGCCCTGCATACTGCATGGCTGCTACTTCATCCTTACCTTGATGTGCTTGGCTACTCAGGCAATGAATAGCATTGTTGCAGCTCCTAGCAACACAAGTTTCTTCTTTTGCTCAAAATCCTCCTACCTTCCACTATTGCAACCTACAGTTCCTCCTCCAAGCGCTCACATACTGTATTTTCTTATTCTCAGCCAGCCAAGCTTCTAACTCAACTGGGAAAGGACCACTCAAAATACCCTGGATCTTGAGAGAAGAAGCTCTTGTAGAAACAGCGGGGGAGTGGCGCACGTCCCTCCTGCAAAGGGTCCTAGCGCCATCTCTATGCAGTATCACTTTTCGTTTTTTCTGTTTCTATCCACAGAGATTTCGGAAAGACTTTGGAAGAGAAACCTGCAGCCAGCCAGCCTTTCCAGTATTTGGGAAGCAGAAGAATTGCAGCAAAGCTTTGCTGAACTGGAGCGCGGCACATAAAGAAAAATTAGGGTTCCAAAGAAGAAAATAAAACAATCAAGAAACCATCGTAGCAAAACGTTACTTTCCGTTTTTCCGTTAGCAATGACTTCCTGCTCTCCAGTCCAAGCAAGACAAACTTCCAGAGGATGGATTTTTTTTTTTTTTTTTTTTTTCAGGGACTTCTGGCAGATCTCTGACTTCTTCTGTGGTTTAGCGGGCCCATTTTTGCAGTAACCAGGCATCCCTGCCTTAAGTACTGAGTAAGTTGGAATAGGAGCTACCAGGAGACATATGCCACAAGCTCTCTTGCCAAAATATTGGAAAGGGAAACTAAATGGGCTGAATCTTCAGGCTTCCCCCTCCCCCAATCCCTTTCTCCAGCTGAGTCTTTCGCTTGCTACCATCCAGTTTATAAAAAAAGCATAAAACCTGAAATGAGTCCTGACCCAAAAAGCTGCCCAACACAAGTTCCTGAGCAGTTCTTTGTAAGAGCATCTACGTGAACTTCAGGAGCTCTTTGAGACAAATTTACACCAGGGAATGGGCACAAGGGAATGTCGCAAGATTCTGTTCAAGAAATGATGTTGAAGCTCTTCTGTTTAAAGGATGTCCGGGAGCCCTGTGTTCCTTAGTAAGGTGCTGCAGGCACTTCAAGTCTCCACTGAAGAAGGGCGCTGGTGATGGGAAGTGTCTGAAGTCCTGCTCTCTCCCGGTTCAGGGTACCTGACCACAGGAAACAGCCAGAAGTGGAGACTCAAGACAGGGCGGGAGATAGGAGGTGACAAACCGGACTAGAGTGCTCTGTTAACTGGAGAGGAGGGACGAAGTCTCCAGCCTACCCATTCTGGGAACCTCCGGTGAAGGCTTTCTTCTGGCTCTCGCCTGTGGCCTGGGGCCGCGATCGCGAGGCTGGGCGTGCGTGTTGGTGCGCGCGCGCGGGGGTGTGCGTGTGAGCGGTGCGTGTAAGCCGGGCGTGTGTGCGCGCAGTCCGCGCGCTGAGTGTGGCCGCCGGGACCCAGCAGCCCGCCGCCCGCTCGGTGTCCCTCCTTCTTAGATCCTCAGCCACCTCACCAGGGCCTTCCACCACCCATTCCCTTGGCTTTGCGGCCTCCTCTCAAAGTTTCCTTGGCGCAGACGCTTAGGCGCAACGGCTGGAGCCAAGACGCCTTGGTGGTGGAGCGCGATCCTCGGCGTGGCTCTGCTGCCAGCACCTGCTCTGCACCGAACCCGCCTGAGCGCAGGTTTTCTTCCCACTTGGCGGGAGCAGGGGGAGGGGTGCGGTGGCGAGAATCAGAGAGGATCCCTGGCTCCTGACAGCGTACCCAGCTTGGATACCCAACGCATTTGTGGGGTCACGGAAGAAAACTGGATCCGCAGCCAAGTTGCCTGATCAGGGACAGGGAAGGTTTCCACGGCCATCCAAGGTTGTCCCTGTATCAGTCGCCACAGGAGTGAGGGTTTGGAACCACCTAGACTGTCAGGGCTTTAGAACCGACATTCCCTCCCTGACCCCTTTGAAAGGAAAAGCTGACAGGGCTGAGGCAGGAGGACGCCTGAAAGAAGCCCGAGACTTCTGTGAGCTTCATCCTCTTTGGCTTTGGATTTTAAGGACACGAAGGGGCATGAACAACATGTCAAGGTAAGAGACCACAACCCAGCCGCTTGAATCTCCTGAGAGAATAACTTAAAATAGATGCTGGGATGCGGCGGGGGTTAAGGTAAGTTACATGGAACCCCCTCGGCTGTTGTCACGCAGCTGCACAACCCGCGTGAATGGCTCCCGGCTGGTAAGGGCTGGTAAGTGGAAGACCAGCCAGTGCAGATGGTTGAGAACCGGTAGGCAAAAGGGAGTGTCCTATCTGCACACTTCTGGATAGCTATTGGGAACTGCATCTGGATGTTGTCTGGGTCTTCTGTCCAGGCTGATTTACATCTGGGCTTGGCTCTTGTTTTGTTTTTATTTTCTTTTCTGGTGAGGTGTTTCTCTAGCTCCTCACACCTATCCCATCCTTGCGATAGGGAGCTGTGGGCCCGGGTCTTTTCAGTGAATTGGGTGGAAGGTGAGGATGGAGCAGGCATGCGGGACGCAGAGCTCGGGAAGTGCACATCACGGCCGGGTCCGCTCCTTGCAGCAGCCGGCGTCGGAACACAGGCTCCGCGGGTAGGCTGCGGTTCGCTTGGCCTCCGCTAGAGGCTCCCAGCGGGCGCGGCGGAGCCGGTGGGTGTGGGGGCGCCGGGCGGCGGAGGGGTTGCTCGACGAGCAAGCCGGGTGGCTGGGGCGGCGCGGCATAGGGGGTCCAACCCAGCCTGGGCGGGAGACGGGAGCACCGAGTCCTGGCGCACCACCCAGCTGGGCGCCCCGTCATCGGGAGACGAGTCGGAACCTAGGCTGTGCTCTGGAAAGCTGTGCGGGGAGCCAGACCCACTTCGTGGATGCGACCATAGTCAGCGTCCTGAGGGCAGCCCCAGGAGGTAAAGCCTCTTTCTCCCCTTCCAACCTAAACCAAGATCTTCTCAGGCTGGTATCCAGAGGGCAACAAGGGAAGGGTGGGAGGTAATCTGTGAGGTCCCTGTCTAAGGTGCCTTTCCGTTTTCTCTGTGGCTTTCTTGGGATCATACATTCGAACTAATCCTTGCCCTGCTACTCTGGATATTTGCTTCCTTTAAAGGCAAGTTTTGTTTGTATTTTCAAAAAATATTTTTTTTCTACTTAATATAATTTTGTTGCCAGAGAGTGTCCAGTGGCTGGTCATCACTAATTGCTTGGAGCTCAGCAAGGCAACCTACTAGGTCCCCTCTGAGCTGCGGTGGACCAGAGTGCAAAAATCCCAGGGATGGGGTGTGGTGAAGAAAAGAGAGTACCACACCCTCTGCTCTCCCTCCCCTTTCCTTGTCACCTGCTTCTGAAGTCGCCCCATTCAGCCTTTGACTGAGCTCCTAGCCCAAGGGACCTTCTCTGAGAACAGAGGAAAGCTGTTGTAAGACTTGGAGAGTGGGGTAAAGGAGAGTAGGGATTTGTGCACAGAATGTCAAGGGGAGGAAGAATGGTGAAGTTAAGGCTCCGGAGGAGGTGGGGGCAGGTTGTTGGGAAAGGGCCTGGAGTTCAGATTATTTGTAGAAGCAAGATTCTTCACATTTCACAGTGCCTTTGACATTTTCTAGTATTTTCAAAACACAAATTTCTCTGTTAAGTACTCACTTAGCCATGGTGGACACTGGGTATATTTGATTGTAGTGTATAAGCCGCCCAAAAAGTAAATAAATATTTAAAATGTTGTGCGTACTTGATGAGAATACCCTACCCCTGTCAGAGAGCTGAAAATACATTTTCCAGGGTGCCTTGTGAAGTTTTGCTTATCACGTGTGGTCATTTTCGACTCTAATGAAATTTTATAGTGTATTAAGGGTGGTCTTTACTGCTCTTGAGATATTAACCCTCTTATGGAATAGTACTCAAAGAATAGGGGAAAAGATGGATCATTGTATTCTAGGAATAATGAATACAAGCCAAGACTCAGGTAAAGATACTGGGCCACAAGATGAAAGTGAAAAAAGAAAATATTTTCAGAACTAAGAAGCAACGATTAACATTTAAAATAGAGCTCATTCTCAGGGTGCTCTCAACATCTTTATTAGTGTATATTATTTTCAATACAGCTGAATGCAAGGCAGACAATACTAAAAGCTCTTCTTGTTGAAAGCCAGCATATATGTATTGGGAGAATACCAGGTATTTTCACCTTAAAGTTCTTAAGTGAGGCAGTTTCCTATTGATGAAGTGGTTTAGTGATCATTCATGTGGAAAGCATCCATTATTTGCCTATTGATTAATCTAAATATGGAACGTAATTTTTATATAACACTTGTAATTTAATGTCAATGGAAGCTAGAAAATATATTGATGCTTTTTATTACTGAGTGTTTGTTACACACTATCATCTGGGCAACATTTATATAAAGATTTTCAGGGGAGGCAAGAATAAATATCTTACCATTGTCCCCGGGGGGGGGGGGGAAGGTTAGTTCTTAAAATATATTGCCTTGGAAATTTTAAGAGCATAAAAAATTATCTTTACTAGTCTATATAGTTATCCACACAGACAGCCACAAAGCATGTATTTGTATTAATAAACAAAGTAAATTAAAATTTTGAGTTCAATTAGGTTTCTGAAACACAACACAAAGCAAAAGACTTTTTTTTAATTATAAGAAATGTTTGAGGTTTAAAACGCCTCATGTTAAACAAAATTTTATTCAATCAAACAAGTGATTCTATTTTGCAATCTCAAATTAAGTCTTGAGGCACCATCTCTAAAATATTTTCTCCCTAGTAAAGGGATTTTAGAAAAGTACAAATACTAAACACTTCCAGGAATGCTTTGGAGCTGAAAATGGCCTGGGTCTTACAAAACTTCATGAGTGGAATAAGAACTGATAAGACGTTGTCACAAATTAATTGGCTTGATGCTTCAATTAAAAACTGATTATTATTTGGCTCTGGTAGTCATTATGGTCGATTTCATTTGGTCTCCAGATATTCTGGGAAAGAACTCTAGGTGGAAATGTTTTCCTGCAGTACAGGGAGAAGCAGTCACTGTATGTAGACAGGATTGTCAGTTACTGATTCTCCAATCTGGTTGGTTTTATCCAGAAGGCAGAATGTTAGATAGGAAGGACAATCAATTTTCTGATGTTATATGAACATTCGTCTCGTTTTAAAGCCCCCAATCTAACTTGCTTATAAAGTGGTGAGATGATACATCACCGAGTCACATCCTTTTATGACTTAGGGGTTACTTCAGCATCATGAACTTCAAAATCTGGTTAAACATAAAACAATACATATCCTAAAAGAAAAGAAATGGAATTTGTAAAAGATGTTTCTTAAGTAAATAAAAGTAGAGCAGCAAAGACAGTTAAGTCCCAGGTCTCCGCTTGCCTTTTCCACTGAACTCACCCTTGTAATCTCAAGATTTTTTGGTATATATGTAAGATTATTTTCTTCAAAACAACACACATGTTAGATATTTTACAGGTAGTAGATCTTAATTCATTTTTAAATAGGTGGTAGCCATTTAGATGCCTTTTTCATCTGGCATCAACTCCCTTGGTTTTGCTTCTGGGAAGCAAAGAAGGATAGTGTATCACACTACCCATGAATGGGCATGAATGGGCTGAAGTGGTGCTTCTGCTTTTCTATTTCCAGAGACTTAGATACATTGTGGTGGCCAATGTTTCTAAATGTGCCCTGTTCATTCTGATCAGATTGCTATTGGCAGTTGGCAGTGAGTGCATCTGCTCCAAACAACCTTTGGGAAACTTTAATTCCATCCAAGCATGTATATACATCTGCTTAGATGAAATTAAATTTTACCATATATATATATATATATATATATATATATATATATATATGTGTGTGTGTGTGTGTGTGTGTGTGTGTGTGTGTGTGTGTGTATCTTCCATTAAAGTCAGGTAAGTTACTCAATATCCATGAACAACAGTTTTAAAGTATTTACCTTGTGGACTTCAGTAGCTTAATCTATAATGCTAAACTCAAGCTTCATGTAACATTTTAGTTTTTACAGTAATATTGGCAGTAGAAAATCTGATATACACTCTGTCCTACTTCATTTTAGTGATTTTAGTGTCAGTAATCTTAGTGCTAAGTCTTTATTTTGTTAAGTTAGTTAGCAAGAAACTAGTAGATACTGATGATTTTTGCATTGTAATAAAATTCTGAAACTTCATTGAAATAATTATAAAGTCCCTTGAAAAATTATGAAGACCACTATGATTTGTAACTGGAATACAATTGGCTGTATTTTTTAGGCTGGCTAATATTAAGCACAGCCTAGCTGTAGTACTTGTAAGTCAGATATCACTTCCTTCTTTTGCGCTTTGGATTCACTGTCTATATGAATTTACTTTCATTATAAAATGAGTAAAACTAAATGCAAGCCTAAGAATCTTGGCTAAAAAAACAAATTACATTTTGGTTCTGATAATAGAATGTAATATCAATCTATCTATAAAGAGAGAATTATCATCATTACAAAATTAATAACCAAATTTCAGCATGGCAGAAATATATGCAGAAATTTACAACTCCTAGCACATCCCAGATTCTAGACACGGCACTACAGAGTAAAAGTGTAAAATGGATTCTAAATTGGACTGCATAAAAGGATTTTGTGTCTTCATACAGTTTCATTTTAATATAATGTAACTATGGTTAGCAGCAAGGTATCTATCTAGTAGCCAGCATGAAAGAAAATAATAAGCATAAAAAGTGTGTTGCTCCTGGTGTGACCTGGGAGGTAGCAACCGTGCCTTTTGGGAAATGTTGATTTTGAAATAGTGGGCTTCATTGCTCAAAGGGAGGTGCCTTTATTATCCTAATATTTTTTTCTAAACTTGAACCATATAAATACACATACCCTTGTGTGTGTGTGTGTGTGTGTGTGTGTATCACACTACCCAGACACATGAATGAGTGTACATGTCAGTGAGGAGATAAATATTGGGATATTGGTTCATTTGAAGATATATAATGACGAGAACTTGCTTATGATTATAGATCACATCACATATAGTTCATTTTATACATTTCTTCTTGTACATAATCATGCTTAGTCTCGGTTGGTTTTATTTATATCAATTAATATGTAAACAGTGATGATAATGTATTTTCTATTTTATATCTGAAAGATAATGGTATTTATGATTCTTTTATTGTTTGAGAATTTCAGATATGTATTTGGGTCAAATCTACCCCCATTCTGTTCTCTATAATTTCACATCTATCAGCCTCCTTTTCTCCTTCTAAATTCATATGCTCCTTGTCTGTTTTGTTTAATGCACCGAGTCCCTTTAATGCATCCTGTATGTGCATATGTGTGCTACTATCTCCTGGTACAAAACTAGTCTCTCAAGTACCACATGTCTGAATGAAAACTGAAAACTATCGATTGTCAATAGCTCCTCAGTAGGAGTAAGACTTCATAAGACCCTCTTCAATCCATTCTGTGATTTTAGAATGCTTGATTTAGGGCAGGTCTTAGGCAAGCAGTGTCAACCTTTATGGAGTCATATGGCAATGGCCCTTGCCTATGAATAAAAAAAATGGGGGTTTGCCTTGGCATCTATTCCCTTTCACTGGTCGCTTTCTTTCTGTACATGATGACTAAGATGACTGCTGAGTGTTTTGGAAGTTGGAGAGGAGGGTGTTATATAGATGTCCAATTTACAGTTGAATGCTCTAGTCTCTTATTATTTTCATGTTGAGAAATTATGATTTCTTATGGTAATCACCATCTTCTTCACAGAGAAATTTCTCTGAAGAGGGTTTAGAGATGCACTTATTTGTAGGTATAAAGTCAAGAAGTGAGGTGGCATGATGTTGTCCCTTTAGGTGAATAGCAGTCCTAGATACTTTTGTAGTTGTTTGTCCCAGTTAAAGGTACCAGGCATGCACTCCATCTCATAGATTGTCATCTTCAGAACACAGTTGTTTACTCCCAAAATGGCATTGCTTTTATTGACAAATAGGCATACCTTACCTGGTGTTATTGTTATTCATTGTGCTTACACTCAGAACATAAGATTTTTCTCCCCTGGTATTATGCATAGAGCTCAAATGCTATGAAAATTAGTTTTAACTTTTATTTTTTAAAATTCTATTTTTAATGACAGTTCTTAAATCCTTTAACCATTCTTGTAGCCTACTGCCCACCAGAGGTAGTTGGAGTCCTATTTATACCCTCCCAACATCTCATGTCCTTTATAGGCCTTGCCTCAGAAAGGGTCTTGCCTCAGCACATACATCTAATTATCTCAAGTCCTTGGAAGCAGTAACAAACTGCACCAGAAGATTTTGGTGTGGTTTTTCTCTATGGCGTACCAACAAATGCAGCTCAATTACTGCTATGTAAGACAGACCAAAACATGTCTGTTGTTGGCAAAGAATCTTTCATCACATGTCCTCTCATATGTTTGAACATCTTCTCTTATGTGTCTGCTTCAGTGAGATGTTCCTCTACAAGTCTGCCTTAGCCCTTCACAGTTGTGTCCAATTTAACATAACATTCCTTCATGTATTTGTCCCAGCAAAACACCACCCAACTGACTTTCCAAAGAACCCTTAAGTTTCCACTTTAACTAGTTAGTAGGTGTGCAGTTCCCCTGTCAGTTTCAGCTTGATTTCTATATGTTCTATTGCTAAAGGACTTAGAATATTCAAGAATAGTGTCTTAACATCAAGTTCTGGAAATAGCCAAAAGCATAAAGATTTAATATTTGAGAAGATATGTAGGACCCTACTGTTCAACAATTCAGAAATAATTCCCACCTGGCACTGGCTTATGTGAAAGTCTGTGGTGTAGAGGGGAGGCATTGTCTCCCATAAATAAAGTAACTCTAATTCAATCTCATTTATATAATGTGTATCATAGTAGCAGGTTTCTGAATGTCATCTCCCAAAGTCTTTAGTGTTAATTATATCTCCCCATACTCCCTTCTCCTCCCTGACCTCTCTACCCCATTTTACCCTCACTGTTTCATTATTCTCTTGCCTTCTTTATACCACCTACATTATTAGCCTCCCTTTAGAATTCCTTCCTCATGGTCACTTGCTAGTTCCCTGTCTCCTATGTGTGTGCCAAAATAAATCTACATATCTGCAAATTCATAACAAGCATCAGAATAGATTATTTCTAGCTCCACTGATTTACCTGTGAACAATATAATTTCATTTTTGTTACAGGTGAATAGTATTTCATTGTTTACATAAGCCAAATTTTTATTATCCATTCATTTTTGATGGGTTCCAAGACTATTTGCATTTCCTGGATATTGAAAAATTAGCATCAGTAAACAGGGTTGAGCAGTCATCTCTGAAGTAGGATATACTGACCTTTAGGGAAATGTTCAAGTATGGTTAAGATGAATGAGGTAGAGGATCTATTTCTAGCTTTGGGGGAACTCCACACTGATTTTCATAGTGATTACATGAGTTTGCACTGCCAACAACATTTTTAAAACTTTATAATCTTCTTTTTTTTTTTTTTTTTATAATCTTCTTTAATATAAGAAAACATAAGTTGATCAAAACCAACTATATTTCCATCAAGTTAAGGAACAACTTTTAAGTATTTGTTATTCATAGGCTGGCTAAATATTTAGTAAGTTAAATGCTTGATAAGTATGTGTTATCCACAAGTCTCTATGCAGCAAAGCAAAACATAAAAGCTCATGTCACTAGGCAATTAAGGGTAGGCTGAAATAAGAGTATTCTGTGCAAGTTTTATAGATGATGAGTGTGGAGTATAATTGAAATCTATGACTTCACTACCAATTTTAACAATGTAAATAAACACAGTAGTAAGTCTGAAAATTGGAAACATATGCATACATACCTATTGGTACTGGAGTTGAAATATATGTTTATAAATTGATGTCATTATAAACTGTTAATTCTGGAGCACGATTTATACAATGATTACTTAACCACCTATACAATTACAAATATTTCTAAATATTGGTGTTAAGTTTCTTTTGAATAAAGCAACCTCAGACATGCTCTCCTGAGTCTCCTGTAATCCATTATTTACACACACGAGGTAATGAGAAGCATGAATGGCTTCATAGTTTCTAAAGACATTGCATTTGTGCATAACACCTTCCTAAACAAAAGTGGCAGCAAATATATAGTCAAAACCCATAATGTGGAGAAGTACTCACCACTGAAAGACAGGTTGTCATTTAGAAAAAAACATTAAACCAGTATATCACATTAAGAATATTAAGAATATTAAGAATATGGTGTTGCTTATATAAAATGTACAGGGAAATATATCTGTAGAGACTGATAGTTGTCTTTGACACATGGGAGATGAGAATAGAAATGAGCATAAAGAAGATGTTAGTATATTTGAATTTATTTTTCCATTGGATTGTGATGAAGAATGCAGAAGTATGTATAGGTATAGAAAGTACAAACTTTTTCTACAAATATTTAAAGAGATAAAAATGTCATTACCAAGTTGATTTATTACAGAAATAAAATATTAGCATTACATTGAAGAAGAAATAAAATGTTCACAATGTAGAGAGGTATAAGACAAAAACCAATAATCAACTACTTTATGAATATAGTATGAAAATATTTGAGGATAATTAATTAATTGTTCAGAGAATTAAATGCATGAATTTAACTCGTCTTAGGCAAGTGTTCTGCCATTGATACTACATCCTCAGTTCTGATATCAATTTTTGGAAAGCCTCTTATCAAAGTGAGACTAGTAAAGAAAATCTTTAAAGTTGATTAAAAAACTAAAATAAATGCAGAATTAATATAATACTTTGAAGTATTATTTTAAAGCCCAACGTGTCTTTTCTCTGATCATGGAAAGAAGGTAATAAGAGGAGAAAAATTCTGAAAAACACAGGTACATTGAAGGGAAAATATAGAATCACCAAATTCAATGTGAAATCTTGAAAGGGAGATGATTCACATGCCCAGCAGGGGTATTCAAGGTTTACAGAATCAATGCAATGGCAGTTGTTTTAGAAGTCAATAAATGGAATAGCCATTAAATTCCATCATGGAGAAGACTCTACGATATATTGTGATGGAAAAATATTATGGTTTTAGAACCACAATTAATACAAAGTAGATTAATATATCAATTAGCTAATATGAATTTTATTTGTGTTGAACTCAGGGATAAAAAGCAAAACCAAACCAAACAAAACAAAGCATGCTTATAGGCTATTGCAATAATAAAGCTAATGGAAACAAGCTAAATGCATAATAAAAGTTTGTGTTTGATGAATGAAAGGAAATAATACAACCGCATGGTCTGATTCATGATGATTAAGGGAGCAGCAGGAAGTTTTCTCAAAAGAGATACTTGTTAACTGGTGAGCATTCAGCAAGCTATTTGTATGAAAGACTATTCCAAATCATTTGTCTTCTTTTTCTTCAGCTTGTTCCCTCTCATATCTAAGAAACCGAAGAGCTATCTAGAGTCAACTTTCTACCAGATCTAATTATTATCTACTATTATTATACTTAATTTTTCAGTTGAAAGAATTTCCTTTACCCTCCAAGCACTCTACATGAGGAGACTACATTGCTTAAGTTAGATCCTCAATCCATTTACTTTGATCAACGTCCTTTTCTTATATGTAAATTTTCACATGAAGCAAATATCACATAGATATATGAGTTATAAAAATAAAGCAGCTGGGGTTCCCTTACTCCTAAGCATGGGGCCAGGTAGGAAGTAACATAGCCGATGTGAGATGAGGGTGCTATGAGGTGGAAGCAAGATGTCTAGACGTGGAGGCTAGAAAAGATGGGAAAAGATGGATGCTGAATACAGTTTTCTTGTTTTTTCCTAATATTTAATTTAAGTTTATCTTTGAAAACTTTATACAGAAGTATTGTTTTCATATTATTTCCATTCCACCACTTTCTGTTTGATTTCTTGCCATGACTTCTTTATTGATGAACTATGATATGGGAATTCATCCTTTCTTCCACAGGTTGCTTTTGGTCATGATGTTCTACCACAGCAAAAGAGATGTTAAATAAGATAGTGTTGATCCTAAGTATGGATGTTTACGGCTGAACTCTTGGGACTGGATAACTTATTAGACAGGTTGTCCCTAGAAGAAACTGATTCTGCATAGTGATTCATCTGGGGTGGGGCGTGGCTTATTAGATTTCCCCACCCACAGAGGGTGACCAGCACATGTTATACTCTCATGAAATAGCAATGTTCTCAGCAAAATCCCACAGGTTAGAGTGATTGGAATGACTGGCTTTCTCACTGATAATGTTGAAAACATTTTTGTGATGTTGTTGTTGTTGTTGTTGTTGTTGTTAGGTTAGCAATAAATAAATAAATGTGAGACATATACTGCACACAGAAACATATCTCACTGAACACATACCGGATGCAGGCACTGCTTGTTGTATCTTCATGTTTCACTTCAATTGTTTATTCCACTACTCATCCAGTGAATACATTCCATCTAAAATATTCTTTATTAGTAATTGTCTGATATATCTTGAATGTTCTCTTCAAATATTAAGGCCTATATTAGATTATTTCATACATGGTTTAAGTAGTTAATTTTAATTTTTCTGTAAATGAAACTTCATCCTGCCTAACAAAAATTAGTGTGTATACTTTCTCTTTCTATTCTCCCAACCTTCTTGACTCAAATCCCTGAGAGGAATTCTAAAGCATATTTCCATGTTAGTGATGAGCTCAAGTTATAAGAAAATATTTGCATATGTTATTTGCTTTGCATTTATAAGGGACTGAATAAATCTGCAATAGGAATGTAGGCTAGTGGAAAAACTATAATAAAGGTATGATATATTTTATGTTATACTTCAACCAGGAATGGATAAGACTGAAATAGATGTGAAATAATACAAATCTGTTATTCGCTGATGCTTATGTAGCTTATAAAACAGTTAAATTAAAGTAAATACTAGAAAGAAAGAAGCAGATTGGATGAGTGTCCTACAGTGTCTGTAGCTCGTTCCAGTCATCCATTCTTAGCACCCTGGGGTGAGATCTGATGGAGAGTAGAACAGCAAGGATAAAAGCATTGTTTACTCTCTAAACAGAAAGATTTTAATGATTGACAAAAAGCTCAATGGAACATGTGAGGTTTGATTCAGTTGAAATTAATGTTTTCAATATAATCCTTAAGAATATGGGTGGTAGCCAGATGTTTTGTCAGAAGTGATGGTGGAAAACATGGAGGTTATTTGCATTTTGGGGGAGAAGGGATCAAACATTTTCCTTTCCTGTAGCTCTGTCCACTAACTAAGAAAAAGCATAGATACTCCAGTCGCACTGATTGCTTTATGAAAAGAATGTGATAACATATTTTATTAATAATTTATACTTACGATTATAATCGAAAAGTGTATTCAAAATTAACCTTCTAGATCATGGTAATAAAAAATCTTCAAGGATCTAGAAAAGACAATTAGCAAGTTCATCTGGAATAACAAAAAACCTAGACTAGCAAAAACTCTTCTCAACAATAAAACAACCGCTGGTGGAATCACCATGCCTGACCTCAAGCTGTACTACAGAGCAATCATAACAAAAACTGCATGGTACTGGTACAGCAACAGACAGGTAGATCAATGGAATAGGATCGAAGACCCAGAAATGAATCCACACACCTATGGTCACCTGATCTTTGACAAGGGAGCTAAAACTATCCAGTGAAAAAAAGACAGCCTTTTCAACAAATGGTGCTGGCACAACTGGCAGCTATCATGTAGAAGACTGTGAATTGATCCATTCTTATCTCCTTGTACTAAGGTCAAGTCTAAGTGGTTGAAGGACCTCCACATAAAACCAGAGACACTGAAACTTATAGAGGAGAAAGTGTGGAAATGCCTCGATGATATGGGCACTGGGGAAAAATTCCTGAACAAAACAGCAAAGGCTTGTGCTGTAAGATCAAGAATTGACAAATGGGACCTCAT
>LR750613.1:0-49749 GCA_902729485.2 Mus minutoides
AACGAGACCACTTCTTGGTTAATAACATTCTTTATATGTTTTGTATTTTAAGGAATTTGATAAGCCTTCATATAGTTTTCATGATTTGTCTTAGGTTAAGACTGTGTTGAGCTTCCTAAATCAGTATATTCATGATTTCTCTCACATACAGACAATTTGGAGATGAGTGTTTTCTCCCTATACTTCTTTTGCCCGCTCGGTCATCACAGGTGAATTGTGCTGGCTGATGCTCTATGACTCATGCCCCGCCCTCTTCATGCTTTTCTGCATGAACTGTTACCCTGGAAACCATTTTACATAGTTTTTATTTTAATACGTTTTCGTGCTCACTAGTCTTGCTTCTGTATCATCCCAGTCTGACATCACTTCTAATCTGTGTGTTGTACACCGACCCAAGTCTTTAGTATCTGTTTTCTTTATACTGATCCTTTTATTCCTCTTATGAGTGTGTGCAGGTATGTATGTGTGAAGGGAAGAGGCTGATACTGGGTGTCTTCCTCAATTGCTCCCCTCTTCAGCTTTGGAGATGGTTTCTCACTGAACCTAAGGCTCACCCATCAGCTAGACTGGCTGGCCAGTGAGCTCCAAGTATTTGCCCAGCCTTGCCTCTCTAGCTCCAGCTTTACAGCCGTGTTCTTCTCTTTGGCTTTTTATGGATAATGGGATCAAACCTCAGAACCTCTTCCTTGTGCATCAGTCATCTCACCAGCTCTCATATCTTTGCTTTTACCTCCTTCCTTTCTTCTTGGTGTTTTGCTTTGGTTTAAACTATTAGTTGGTAATATCCAGATTAAACCATTTATCATGCCAATTTCTTCATCTTATTTACACACACACACACACACACACACACACACACACACACAATTAATCTGTGAATCTATGCCATACACTTCATATGCCATAGTGTAGGGCTATGTGATAGGTTCATTATTTTTCAGTTGTAAATATTTTGGAATTCCTTTACCCATCAAATATTATAGAAAATGGTTTCTGGTTTTCCAAAGTTTGTTTTGGTTTTTCAATCTAATGACATTGAATCTAGAATGTGGTCTCACTGTATTTCTTTGTGGTTTAATAATTCCTAAGCAACATATTGAAGGAAAGCTTGGCTCCTCTTGTACTTGTAGTAAAATGCAGAATCAGGCATATAGGAAGTGGATAGTTTTTCAGAATATCTTCCCTAATGTCAGGGAGATTCATCCAATCAGCTGAAACCTGACTTCAACAAAAAGTCTTGAGCTTGGACCTCAGTTTTCTGTCCTCAAATGGGAAATTACACCACCAACTCTCCTGGTTCTGGGATGTTTAGACTCTTCTGGGACCCGCATCACTAGCTCTCCTGGGCAGGTGGCTTATGGATTGCAGTTCTTAGACAATCTCAGCTTCATACTTGTATAAGCTAATTCCTTGTACTATATCTGTAGTCGACTCTCCATGTACACGTATCTAAGGACTCCTCCAAATGTAACTAGAAAACAGAATTTTATAATATCCTGATGGAAAAACTTGAGCTTGCCACATGCTGTGCGCCGTGCGGAATGCACACGGATGAATTGATGTGTAGGCACACCCTGCTGTAGCCTCCACGGTTTCCCAGACTGTCAATCTTTCTAATGCTCACTGTGTGAGTATTGTTTGCCTTGAATCTCATTGTGCACTCTGTAGCTTGGGTTTGGGATGGATGTTAGACTGAACATACACAGACTTATTTCTCGACATTCTCTCCTAGGCAATACAGCGTAGCTATTTACATAGCATTTTTATTGTGTTTGATATTATAAGCAACGAAAAGATATTTTAAAGGGACAATGGACATAGCTTGTATACAAACATTATACCATTTGGTATAAGGGACACATATCCATAGGTTTTGGTATTCAAGTAGAGTCCTGGGTTTAGTCTTTTGTAGATACTTCAAGACAACTTTATATTCTATTCTGTTTTTCTAGAAAATCCTGAAACAGTTCTGTACTGATTTTTAACTTCCTTTGTTCTTTGTTCATTTACTTTTGATGCATTTACTTTATCCCTAGTTGTCTGCTTGACACTAGAGACAGGCATTAGGGAATAATGAGTTAAGATCATGGGTTTGAGGGCTGGAGAGATGGCTCAGTAGGTGGGAGTGCTTGTTGAGTAAGTACTCGGATCCCTGCAGCCACATGACAGCTGGGCTGTGGAGGGTGAACACAGGAGAATTTCTTTTTTTTTTTTTTTAAATTAGATATTTTCTTTATTTACATTTCAAATGTTATCCTGAAAATTCCCTATACCCTCCCCCCACCCTGATCCCCCACCAGCCCACTTCCACTTTCTGGCCCTGGCATTCCCCTGTACTGGGGCATATAAAGTTTGTAAGACCAAGGGGCCTCTCTTCCCAGTGATGGCCGACTAGGCCATCTTCTGCTACATATGCATCTAGAGACATGAGCTCTGGGGGTACTGTTTAGTTCATATTGTTGTTCCACCTAAAGGGTTGTAGACCCCCTTCAGCTCCTTGGGTAATTTCTCTAGCTCCTCCACTGGGGGCTCTGTGTTCCATCCTATAGATGAATGTGAGCATCCCCATCTGTGTTTGCCAGGCACTGGCATAGCCTCACTCGAGATAGTTATATCAGGGACCTTTCATCAAAATCTTGCTGGCAAATGCAATAGTGGCTTGCTTTTCACCAGCATAGGTCACAGCAGAGGTGAGCATGGCAGCACGGCACAGCCACTGTCCTCCTCTGCCCTCCATGCATGCCCAGGGATGCACACATCCACACATGTGCACATATCAGAACACACACACATGAAAATGTTATAATGAAACCCAGTGTTTCTGTATGCTAGCTGAAGAAATAATTTAAAAGAGAGGGAGAATCTTCCTAATTCAAGAATTTGTAATTCATTGACTCAGGTTTGTTTATAAGCATTTGTTGGTAGAATAGGGAAATGTGGGGGTGGGGAGGAAAGCAAGAGCAACCTTTCTAGTTCTGTGCTTTCTCTGCATGTGCAGAGACTTAATTATCAGGCCACCTCTGTTCTCAGCCAAGTAAATTATAGTCTTGGTCATTAATTTGTATGTAAATGCCATTATAGTAGGGAACAGTACAACACTTGGACCCTAGCAACAATTTCCCTTGGAGGAGGCATGCAAATTAGAAAGCAGAGCTGAAAATACCCAGGAAAGTTGACAGCCATTTGTTTTGTCCAGGAGAGCCCTGATGCAGATATGTAGTAACTCTGTGTGCTTGTCAAAGCTGAATGTTGAGAAAGCATTGCTACTTGAGACAGTCTTGATAGTGAGAAAGAGGGCTCCATGAAACCAATCAGACAGAAATCTACTCAGCACTGTCGGTAGCTTCTATTGATCCTTAGGGTTCCAGTCAACTGTCCTACCACTCAGCCCTTCCACCACATCTCTTCTGTTGGCTTGCATGAGTCTAGCATGGTGCAGAAGAGAAATAACCTTCAAAGACACTACAGGTCCTGGGTACTGGGTCTGACTCCTTAGCTGAATCATTAGCAACACAGATTCCTTCCCAGATATGCAAGGGCACTTGGACTCTATCCAGTCAATGTTATTTTTTGTTATAGGCTAGCGTGGAGAAGGCACACCAGATTGGGCTGATGCTGCCTGTATTCAGTTGTAGTTCCCTCCATTTGTTCTTGTTCACATAGGAAAGAGTCCCAGGAAATAACAGGATGGGCAGAAGTTCAAGGCTTCTCTAGAAGCTGAGCATAGAAATAAAGAAGGCAGAATTTTCCTGGTGTATAGAGAAGGGATAGGGCTAGAAAGAAAGATGGAGCAACTGATGGTACTCAGGACCCCAGGTTTCCTTCCTAGGTTAAGAACAGTGATGGGTCTATCATTAGACCATGGACTTGAGCCCTCTTCACTCATAGAAATGGCTTGAGGCTGAGATCAGAGACAGCTAGAGGAGTCTTTGTTTCTTAATACAGGCCATAGGTAATGCTGCTGGAGCAGACAGTTTTGCATCAATTGACTTTTAAAAACTATATCAAGGGACAACACATATACTTATACACACACCCCTCTCTAGCCCTACTACATGGGTGGTCTGTTTTTTTCTCACCACATGCTATTTTTAATTATATAGAATATATAATAGTATATCATATAAAATAATGTAATAGTGTATGTAAATTTTAAACAGCATATAATATATAATACACTAAAATATAAAATAGTATATAATAAAGTAGTATAATATATGCATAGTATATAATATGTAATGGTATATGTCAATAGCATAATGCGCACTCTATCTCTTTGCTTTACTATAGCATGTATAGCCTGATCATTCTGTTTGATTTCTGGGTGTTTCTGCCTTGTATTGGTACAGCACAATTTGTCTGTTTGCCTGTTGCTGGATGTTTGTGTTATGCCTAGTACTGAATTTTTCTGAGCACTGGTGTGGATATGAGTTCCTCTGGGTATTGAGAAGGGTGGCTCTATCATGCAATCAGATTTATATTTGAAATTTTAAGAAACTACTAAATCGGTTTCCAAAGTAGTGTTTTATTTTATGTTACTACCGGCACCTAAGAGTTCCAAGTACTTTACTTGCTTGGATTAATATAATTTATTAAACAATGACTGTCCTGTTGTGTTTTTAAGTCATGTTAACCCTATGACCACTAAAGCACTGTTAAAGTGTTTATGGGTCATTTGCTCATAATGGTCCATGAAGAGCCTGTTAGGGATGTTTTTATTCAGTTGTCCTTAAGAACTTGTATTACTATTGGGTTGTGACAGAGCTTTATGCAGTTTAGATAGAAGCTCTTTGTCTGACATATGTAGCATTTGTTGAAAGTTCCTCAGTCTATGGCTTTCCTGTTTCAGTTCTTAATTAAATCATTCAAAGAACAAAGGTTTAATTTAAACTTTTTTCTTATTTTGGAGAATCTCTCTCTCTCTCTCTCTGTCTCTGTCTCTGTCTCACACACACACACACACACACACACACACACACACACACTCAACTATGTACCCAACATTTCTCCTTGTACCTTCTCTCATATTTCCTCCAACACATTCCCCTCCTCCTCCCAACTTAAGGTGCCCCCCCTCCCATTTGACAACCTGTTAAGCCATGTAATGATGCTCACGTGAGTATTAAGTGATCCACTGGTACATGGAAACCCTACCAGGGGCCACACCTTCCAAAAAGAATGATTCTCTCTGCTGCCTCAGAAACTGCTAACTGACAGTGGCTTCTCAATATGGGGTGGGGCCTGGAGATCATTTCCTTATTTTTTCTAGAATTTTGGCTTGCTTGATCTTGTGAGGTGTTTTGTTTTGTTTTGTTTTGTTTTGTTTTTGCAGGTAACCATAGAGGCAAGCAAAGGAGTGTGACTCTCACACTGTATATAGAAGGCAGTATGAGTGTGACTGCCATACTGCATACAGAAGGCAGTATGAGTGTGATTGCTATACTGTATACAGAAGGCAGCACTTCACAGCACGCCTACCCATCTTACAGCTCTTACCTTCTGTCTGCTTCCTCTTTTCAGATGCTTCCTCAGCTTTGGTGATAGCGGTTACCAGGTTGATTGATATAGATGTATCGTTCAGGGCTGAACACCTACTCTCTTGTCCTCAGTGTTTCAACCAGCTACCCATCTCACCATGAACTCTTGTATATTATAAAAAGAAACTTGTCTGACCAAGGTTGAGGACAGCATGGTCGTTTCGTGAAATAATAGGGGTAGATTGTACCTTAGAGCCTAGGACCTCCCCAGCCACGGGCTTTTGGCCAGAATTACAGTACCAAGCATAACATCCCATCCTGGGGAACAGCTCTCAAATATAATTAGAAAGCAGTTAGTCACCTCCTAACAGGTGTGTGGCTGTGGCACCCATGAGCTTCTCTTGCTTGATGAGTTGGTACTGTAGCATGAGAGATCTCAGGATGGGTAAGACCACTGATGATGTCTTTTCTCCCCAGAAGCCTGTATTCTGCCTTCTGGTCCTGTGAAAATTAGACTGCAGAAAGAAGGTTTCTTGGTTTGAAACTGATTTTGCCCTGCAGCCAAAATATATGGTATCTTAGCAGTAGGCCTTACATACTGCTTAGTGGTTATGTACATAATCAAGTTATGTACATAATCATAATTATGTACTTACCTTGTAGTTATGGTACATAATCAAGAGCAACGGCACTAGCAATAATGTACCCTGTTTCAGAGATTGCCAGGGGCTCCTTAACCAATACCTGAGGAGGTAGCCCCTGCCTTGCACTGTGGTTTTCACATAGTCAATGTAATCTGGGAGTGACATTGTCCACTATACTAATTCCATTAGCATTTGATTTTTAAAGGTCTCTTATGTGCCCTTAGTTTTGGGTATCCCAGTCACCCCTTGTGTTCCCATAGCCTCATAAATCTACCTACTTAATTCTTCAGCTTCCAGAATTTCCTTTCTTCTTCCATTTCACTTGCATTCTAATCCCTACAATTGTGGTTTTAGTTGGGTTATAAGACAGTCTGTTTCCATATAGGCTTTCCTATACCCTTTCTTTGGGTAAGAGCTCTCCTCCACCTCTTTCACCAGATATTCTGTGCCACTCCCTGCTTAAGCCCCCCTGTCTCCAGGATTCTAGGTCTCTGCTTTCACTTTATGTCTTGTCTAGAATCCTCTTTCCCCTAAATTCGTCCTTTTCCAATGGTCATTTTTAGTTTCCTAGGTTGTACCACTTCTCCAAGTCAAGTTGAACATGTGAAATGAAAGATTTGAAGCTAGGGTCTGAGAGAGAGGGAGAGAGACATACAGAGACAGACACACACACACACACACACACACACACACACACAGAGAGAGAGAGAGAGAGAGAGAGAGAGAGAGAGAGAGATGTCTTTCCAGCCTCGTTTCATCCCATTCACAATTTTCCAGTCCCATCCGTTTATCTGTAATTTTCATGATTTGATTTTCCTTTAGAGTTGATACTCCATCTTGTGTATTTCCATATTTCTTATATATTCATTTGTTTATGGGCATCTAGTTTAACTCCAATATGGCAGTCCTCTCTCTCTCTCTCTCTCTCTCTCTCTCTTTCTTTCTTTCTTTCTTTTTTTCTCTCTTTCTTTTTCTCTCTCTTCCTTCCTTCCTTCCTTCCTTCCTTCCTTCCTTCCTTCCTTCCTTCCTTCCTTCCTTCCTTCCTTCCTTTCTTTCCCTTCCTTCCTTCCTCCCTTCCTTCCTTCCTTCCTTCCTTCCTTCCTTCCTTCCTTCCTTCCTTCCTTCCTTCCTTTCTCTCTTTCTTTGAGAAACTTTTAGACTTATTTTCAAAATGGGCTCACTAATTTATACCTCACTAGTAGTTTACAAAAGCTCCCCTTTCCATGGTCTATGCTACCACTGAAGGCCATGTTGATGTTCATGGTCTGTGCTGTCACCAGAAACCATGTGGATGTCCATGATCCATGCTACACTGTGAGGATCTAGGAAGTTTCTTTTATAGTGGTATCCATGACTGCAGGCTCAAGTGGAGAATGAGAGACACTGAAGGCCTCTGTGACAGCCACAAGAAACAGTCTAGATTGAAGCTATGGAAGATGGCTCTTTAGAATTGTGATAGGGCTGCCGAAGTGTTGCTATTCACAGTTGATGGCTTCTGGTGGAGGGCAGGGTGAAAGGACTCAGTTTGCTTTAAGGGAGTTTGACCATGCTTCAGTGTGTATATGGGCAACACAAATTGGACTTTGTGTATTTATTTTATTTCTTTTTTTGGGAGGGGTGCATAAGTATAAGGAAGGCAGACCTGGGGGGACTGGGAAATTAGTGTGATCAGGGTGGATTAAATATTCACAAATAATCAATAAAAATATTATGTTGGAAAGAGTTCCCCTTTGTCCACATCAATACCAGCTTTGGTTTTCATTTGTGTTCTTAATAAAAGCCATGTGAACTGGTAATGACAACATTCTCTAACACTGTTTTAAAGTTCTTTGTTTTTTCTTCAGAGTTTGAGACTTTTTATTAAATTTTTTATTATTTAAATGCATTTTATATGTCAAGCATATTAATATTGAGTATTTTGAGAATCAAATAATACATAAAAATTTGTTCAACTTTTATATTCATATCCTTTCATACCATAAAATATCATTAATGAATATTTAATACTATCCATAACTGAGGATACTATACCTAATGTTAAATACTAAATTGTTTCAAAACATACAAAATATATATTTTTTAAAGTTCTTACCATCTATGTGATTCTTTGGAGGAGTCTTTGTTCAGTTACAATACCCATTTTAAAAATTGGGTTGTTTCTTAATGCTTAATGTTTTTATTAGACTGTATGGTAGCGATTGATATTTTTTTTCTTTTGTTAACCTGACACAGGTTAGAGTCATGTGAGCTGGGCATGGTGGCACACACATTTAATCCCAGCACTCAGGAGGCAGAGGCAGGCGGATTTCTGAGTTCGAAGCCAGCCTGGTCTACAAAGTGAGTTCCAGGACAGCAAGGGCTATACAGAGAAACCCTGTCTCAACCGCGCCCCCCCCCCCCAAAAAAAAAGTTAGAGCCATGTGAGAGGAGAGAACCTCAACTGAGAAAGTGCATATGTAAGATCAGGGAGGTAGGCAAGTCTGTACTGTATTATTTTAGTGATTGATTTGGGAGGGCCATCTCACCATGGGCATTACCATCCATTGGCTACTGGTTCTGGATAGTATAAGAACCTGGGTTAAGCAAGCCACTAGGACCAAGCCAGTAAGAAGCACCTCCCCATGGCAGCACCACCCCACGGCCTCTGCCTCAGGTTCCTGCCCTGACACTGATGATGAACAGTGACATGAATAGGGAATCTCAGTGGGACACACCCTTTCCTTGCCACGTTGCTTCTGATTGTGTGTTTTATTATAGCAAAAGCAATCCTAACTAACATATCCTAAAAGATGGAAATCACAGGATACTCCTAAGAGGTGCATTCAAAGCCTGCAACAAAATTCATCATCCCCTTACATGAAAAATAGTAGGACTGGAGAGACCATGCCTCGAAGGCTATACATGACAGACCTATAGCCAATATCAGATCGAGTGGAGAAAACCTCAAAGTATTTCCACTAAGATAAGGGATAAGACATGGACACCCATTCTTCCAATTTTGATTCAGTATGGTGCTTGAGGTCTCTAACAGTAAGGTAAGGGGGAGAATGAAAAAGAATAAATGTAGGAAACGGATAGAAAGTATTGTTCTTCAGCTGATGTGATTCTATACATGAGATTTTACAGACTATCAAAAGAACCTCTCAGAGCTGATACACACATTCAGAATAGTGGTAGGACGCAAGTCAACATATAAAAATCACTAGCCTTTTTATATACCCATGACAAAGCAACTGGTAAAACATCAGGAGAACAGTCCCATTCACAGTAGCTACACGTGTACAAAACTAAAACACCAAGGAACAAACCTAACTGAGAAAATCTTTAATTTTAAGACACCGAAGAAGGAAATGGAGACAGCCCACACTCATGAATCAGAAGAATTAACTAATTGTGCCAATCCTAACAAAAATAGCCTAGATTCAAAGTAATTGCAGTAGAAGTTTCATTTTTTATTTTTCACAGAAGAAGAAAAAAATTATATGAGATACAAAAGACAGACTAGCTACCTCACTCCTGAACAAAAGCAACACGGTAGGAGGTAACAACATACATGATTTAAATGATACTACAAAGGCACAGTCATAAAAACTGCATAGTATCAACACAGAAAAAGATACCTGGATCAACACAATAGACCCGAGGACCCAGATATGTAAGTCCACACAACTACAGTTACCTGATTGCTTGACAAAGTCACCGAAGATATTCAACAGAGAAATGAGCAACTTCAGCAAGCAATGCTGGGGAAACTGGATTCATGCTGCAGAAATGATACCCCATTCTTATCTTTCATCTTGCACAAAACCCAACCCTAAGTAGATTGAGGACCTCAACATAAGACCTGATTCTCTGAGACTGCTGTAGGAAAAAGAGAAAAGTGTGCTTGAACTATAGTTACAGTAAAGGATTTTCTGAATAAGATCAAAGCAACGCAGGAAATTCAAGCAATGATCAACAATATCATGAGGTCATGTGCTCTCATGAAACTAAAGAGTTTCTGTTCAGCCAAGAAACCTGTGAGTTGGCAGCCCATAGAGTAGGTGAAAATCGTCACCAGCTATTGATCCAACAGATGATTAAAGTCTAGAATACACAAAATGTTTAAATATTGATCCAGTCTAATGTCAGGTTCTTTATTCCATCATGTAGCAAGGCTTACACTTGTTTTATTGTTGTTTACGTGTAGAAAGTGTCGTGCTGTATTGCCAAGGTTGGTCAAGAACTCACATCTCACTGCTTTCTTAACATGAATATTGGGGTTACAGCTGTGCTTGGCAATGCACAGTCCTACTTTACTATGAGTTTTGTTTTATAGTTTGTAATTGGAATTATAGTTAATTTGTGTGTATATTTATGTTTTCATATATGTATGTATATATGTATATGTGTATGCACAGTGTGAACTGAGGGCTGGTGTTGAGCATCCCTTTATACATGTCTCCAACCATCATATTTGTGAAAGATTTTTCTTTCTCCAACGGAACCCCCTTGTCACTATCGTACAGATGCATGACCACGTTCATGCGCTGCTGCTTCTGCACTTTGTTTTGGTGATGTTTGCTTTGAATCTTTAAAAAAAAAAGTAACATAGCCATGCAACAAGCCATAAAGTCACAGAAGCTGGTCTTCCTACATTGTCTTAAGATGGTTGTTATTATTCTAGGCCCGTTACATTTTCTTATACTTTAAAATATATGTCGATTTGTCTTTAAAATTTGTATACTTGTCAAGTGTGATGGAAAAGTCTATTTGGACTTTAGTTTGGGTTGCATTAAATCAGTAGACTAATTTGGGAATGAATTCTTTCTGTTAGTTTCTTTCTGTTTTCTCAGAGTAATATTTTATTACTCAATGTGAGAGTTCCGAACGCCTGTTTATTAAATTTATTTCGAAGGATTGGGTACATTTGGGTGCTGTTCTAAACAGTTTTACATTTTTCATTTTAATTTGTTGCTAGAGAATAACTGACTTTTATAGACTTCTCTGCTAATTTCACCAATTAGTTGCCTTAGTTGATATGAGCTGCAATGTTCTAGTAGATTCTTGCTCCCTTGTTGTATTCGGGAGTGTACCCTAACGTGCTCATTTTTTGCTGTTTGATTTGATCAGAAGTCAGTATCAATCTCTGTTAGCATTTTTTCTGCTTGAGTTGCCATGGTGATTTCATTTCTCCTCTTTCATTGTGTTAATTCGCTGAATTACATTAGTTGATTTTAGTATCTTAAAGCTTGCATTTGTTTGTAAGATACACTTCATGTGAGCACGACCCATGGTTACCTGAGGGTGTTACTGGATGGCATTTCATATTTTGCTGTCATGATCATATGGACTATTGACCATAATTTTCTGTACCTGTGATATCATTGTCAAGAGATGTCTATGGCCTGTGAAGGCATCTCTGTCAGTTAAATGTGGGCTTTGTAAATGTGGGGACATGAGTTTGATTTGTTGAACCTACGTTAACAAAGTCAATTATAATGGCGTACATGAGAGACAGGATTCACAGAATTTCCTGGGTTCCCTGTATAGCCAGCTTCACCTGCTTGATTAGATCTAGGCTGGTGAGAGAACTTGTCTCAAAATAATAATAATAATAATAATAATAATAATAATAATAATAATAATAATGGAAGGGAAGCTAGGCTTGTTCTCTGTCTTCCCAATGTACTCCCAGCCCCATACAGACAGGCACACACCTGTGCATGCATGAACTGGAATACATATGTGCACCAGTGCTTGTATTAGGATAATAAAATGTCTTTTCTTTCTCTGCTTCTGCAAGAGTTGTGCAGAGACTGATATCCTCTAGCCCTCCATCAAACAATTGCAGGGTGAGCTTTTCAAATGCACACCATCACTCTCAACTATGTGTGGCATCATAACACTTAGCTAGATAGTTTCCGACTGTAAGTTGTTCTCTAAGCTGAGAGACGTGGGTGTTAAAATCTCTAACTTAAAAAATGACATTTATTATTTGCCTCTTTATTTATTGTTGTAGTTGAGTGCGTGTGCCACATTGCACGTTTGGAAGCCAGAGAACATCTTGCAGAAGAAGTTGGTTCTCTCCTATAACACTGAGTCTGGGGCTTGAACTCAGGTCATTTGGCTTGGTGCCAGAATCCTGTTATCCGCCGAGCCATCTTGCCAACCCTGTTTTCTCTTTTCAGTTTATTTCTGTGTTCCTCGCTGAGTTTGAAGCCCTGTTAATAAATGTGTCGACATCTTTACTTCCTATCTTCCTGATAAATCAACCAGTTCATCATTGTAAAAAGCACTTTAATTTAACATAACACTCCTTGCCTTGAAGGATTCTTTCTCTGATGTGAATCCCACAGCACTAAATTTCTTCTGTTTATAGCTTGCAAATATATATTTTAGTTATTTATATACAACCTATCCATATTTGCCTTTAAGTATGTTTCCAGTAACCATTGGGTAGTTAGTTAATCTCACTCCCTTGTTTATCTTGGCAAGCTGTAGGTACACCTGGAGTACATGCTCATTTCCATTGAGTGTATGGACATCAAATGGCTTCATTATCTAGTTTCGCTGCTTACTTTCTGTTATATTTTCCTGTCTCCAGTTTCTCTCCTTGATTAGTGGTTGCACCCATCACCAGTCTTCTTAACGTTCTATTTTAGCCCCTTTATTAAAAATTTTAGCCATTTTTGTTTATTTCACTCCATGGGTGGTTGCTCTAGAGACCACATGTGCTCATGTTTGCATGGTCTCTTGTGAGTCACACCGGTACCACTTCATAGCCTGTGTGCTTTGCTTGCTATGATAAATGATAATGCTGTATAGCATGTGCCACGGCACAGCCTGTATCCTTCCTTCTTCCTTCCTTCCTTCCTTCCTTCCTTCCTTCCTTCCTTCCTTCCTTCCTTCCTTCTTTTTGGTGTTGCTTCAGGATTTGGTTTTCATCCTTTATTAAGTCCACAATGTCAGTTAATTTTTAGCAAAAATAAAACTGAAAACTATCTTTTCCCTGATTTGCCCACATAGGTACAATTTCTATTGTTATGCATTCTTTTTTATCAGCTTTGAAATTCAATTCTTCCTTTTTGTAGTGTGTGTGTGTGTGTGTGTGTGTGTGTGTGTGTGTGTGTGTGTGAATATATGCCATAGAATGCATGCAGTGGTCAGATGAAAATTTGTAAGAGTTGCTTCTCTCTTTGCCATACTTAACATTTATACTGTTGTTGTGCTGTAATGTGCTGATTTTTTTTTTATCTTGCAGTTCTCAATCATCTGCCTTCACTGCTTTTTATTTAGTTGACTATAATACTGACTTTCTGAAGGAAACTATTGATATTTATAATCTGTATGTTTATTTTTTTCCCAGTAAAGTTGAAAGATCCTAGACTATCATTTTCAAATACTTTTCTTTCATACTTTGGCCACTTATTTATTTATTATTCATTTTGAACCCAGATAAACACATACTGGCCTGTTTGGTGTATTGGGGACTTGTTTATTTTCTCTAGATCTTTGTGTCCTGCAGACTGATTAATTCTGGTTTTGGTTCTTATATTCTTTTTTTTTTTTTTAAGTTGGAAAATAACTTTATTTGTTCTAGGGCATTGACCAGAGTCCCCTTAGAACTTCTGAAACTGCTTCTTGGTGCCAGCAGCCTTGGTGACCTTGAGCACATTGAATCGAACAGTCTTGCTCTGGGGCCTGCACTCTCCAACAGTGACAATGTCTCCAATTTGTACATTCCTGAAACAGGGGGACAGGTGCACAGACATGTTCTTGTGACGCTTCTCAAAGCGATTGTACTTTCGGATGTAATGGAGATAGTCCCGGCGGATGACGATGGTCCTCTGCATCTTCATCTTTGTCACGACACCAGACAGGATCCGCCCTCGGATAGAGACGTTGCCGGTGAAGGGGCATTTCTTGTCTATGTATGTGCCCTCGATGGCCTCTTTGGGTGTCTTGAAGCCTAGACCGATGTTTTTGTAGTACCGAGGGAGTTTTTCCTTGCCGGTTTCTCCCAGCAGAACCCGCTTTTTGTTTCGAAAGATTGTAGGCTGCTTTTGGTAAGCACGCTCCGTCTGAATGTCCGCCATCTTCCCGGCAGCTGGAGAAAAGGAGCGGTTCTTATATTCTTATCACTTTTGATTGGCTGAAAAAACTGATCCAATGACATTTCAAAACAACCTTAGAGATAGTTTTCTGTAATCTTAATTTTTTAAATGTCTATTTTATTGATGGTTCTTGAATGCTTTAACGTCCCTTCTAGCCCACCACCCACAGGAGGTAGTGGGGAAAAAAGGATATGGGGGAAGTGGACCTGTTTAGAAATGGTTCTTTGGAGCAAATCCTATCTGTGTTGTCAGAAAAATCAGTTTTGTTCACAGGTCAGTAGTGGCAGCTCGATCCACTTGTAAACACTTTACGGAGAGACCCGTAGTCTAATTAATTTAGTAGTATCAGGTTAGCAGCAGCAGTAGCATGACCTAGCAGAGACAGCAAGGTCTCAGCTGAATTAGCACAAGTCAGCAGGAGGGACCCTGTTCTCTCTCAGCAAAGTGAAGATCAGCGAGGACATGGGACCCACAAGTGTTGCACAGCAAGTGCTATAAGCAAGCCAGGCTCAGCCTCCATCATTGTCCTCCATCACTTGTTTGTTTGTTTGTTTGTTTGTTTGTTTCGAGACAGGGTTTCTTTGTGTAGCCCTGGCTGTCCTGGAACTAACTCTGTAGACCAGGCTGGCCTCGAACTCAGAAATCCGCCTGCCTCTGCCTCCCAAGTGCTGGGATTAAAGGCGTGTGCCACCATGTCCGGCTCCCTCCATCACTTTTTATACTCCCTCCGAGCATCACATGCCCTCCACGTGTCTTGCCTCACTCTGCCAATCAGGCCAAGTCTACGGAAGTGGCGAGAAGCTGCAGCACACCACGAGAAGGTTTTGTTTTTTGTTTTTTTTTGGTGCATTTCTCTCTATGGAGCCCAGACAAATGCAGCTCAACTACAAAATGTAAGGTGGACCAATACATGCATGTTGTTAGCAGATTCTTCATCACATGTCCTTTCTCATGCTTGCTTTAACAGAACATCCTTCCTTCTGTGTCTGCTTTAGTGAAACGTTCCTTCACGGGTCTGTCTTAGCCTCTCACCTGTGTCTACTTCAGGAAACCACTCCTTTGAGTGTTTGTCCCAGCAAAACGCCTTCCAATGGACTTTCCAAAGAACCCTTAAGTTTCCCCTCCAGTTTTTAATGTTAGAACATTTAGATTTGTTGTTGTTGTTGTTGTTGCTGCTGCTGCCTGGCATTCTTTGTGATCGTTTTCTCCTTGCACTGATTCTGTCTCTGACATCCACTTCTGAGTTAGCCTGAGATGAGTTCCACTGACTGATTACCACCCTCCATATGCATAGGTTTCTTGTTTCTCTGTCAGTCTGGTCATTTCTGGCTGTGCACCGGGCACTGCAGGTAGAATGTGAAGTCACTGGAATCCTTCATCTTCTTTGAGGGCAGCACTGCTCTTTTCCAGTTCAAATCACAGCTGCCTCCTGTCTTCTGAAGTGTTGGTTTTGTGTCTTCTTACACAGGCTGTTTCATTCTGACCCTTGGTCTCACTTCTAGGACTGACGCTTTAGAGTTTGGTGACAAGACTGAGGTATTTGTCAACTCCTCGAACTTGCCTTGATTTTAACCCCTACCTCAGTTTCCCTTAAAGTAGGCTGCATCTATACATCTCCCAGCTTAACCGCCCTCCAGTTTTAGGTTGTGTTGATCATCCCCCATCAGAGATAGTTCAGGTTATAGTGAAAGGTTAAGCTAAGTTCTGATGTAGATATTGGGGTTCCTTTTCCATGGCTCCCTCCATTTGGGGGGTCCCACCCTGCTTTTTTTCCCAACTGCTCTGATCGTCTTGAACTCTGTTCTCTAATAGCTCAAGTCAGTGAGCCCTCTGTCTGACTCCTTAGTACCCTGTCCCTCCCAGATTCATGGGCACTCAGCAAAAACAAACAAAACAAAACACCCCCCTCCCCAAACACTGTAGTTGTGTGCTTCGCACAGCAAAGCTGCCTTCTTACAAGCAAACAAAAAACCAAATCCCATCCAGGTTTAATTCAGTTGCTCTATATTTGCAATTACTTTGTTTAAATTTCTTTTTTCCCGTGGACTTACCTTTTATTTGTAGGAGTCACTCTGGTGTTGCCAGAACTGAAATCACATTATATCTTACTGCTTTTGTGTGTGTGTGTGTGTGTGTGTGTGTGTGTGTTTGTGTGTAGTGCTTTCTGTGTTACTAATTTTAGTGAAAGGTCTTTTTATTTCTCTTCTTCCTATGTAAATATTGTAAGTGCCATTTCTTTGTTTCTATATGAAGTACAGTTGTCAGAACACCTCATGGAAGGTCTGGGCTCCAAGGCAGGTACACAGAGGATAATCAGACCCTGGCCCTCCCTCCCTTGTCACAGCTAACAAGTTGTTTAACCCTTCAGGGTAATTTCATGCTGGTAGAGTTTGTGCTCTGCAGAATCAAAGTTGTGAATTTGGTATCAGTGCCTTTCAAAGTTCTTGAAATTCTTAGGCTTTTACATGGAGGAAGATATAGAAAAAGACAAACCATATCAAAACTAAATAACCCTGTGTGCTAAGGATAGGAAGTCTTCAGTGCATCCACTGAAAAGCATCAAGACTGGATGGTTCATAAGCCCTTTCCTGGCATGAGTCCAGCGCTCTTAGAAAGGTCCCCTTTGGCCATAGGGTGTGAAATCAGTTGTTGTCACATCTGACCTCCTTTCTGCTTTTTCATCTTAACTAACTTCTTGTCCTCATTTTTGTAGCTGTGGGATTATAGTTGCTGTGGATATTTGAGAAATTGTCTATCCAAAGGATTTCCTGCAGTTGTAGTTACAGGTGGCACCAGGTACTGCTCTGCACAGCCCTCGCCCACCTGTCTCTCCTCTCAGCCAATAAGATGTGAGCAATACTTTCCCCCACCTAATTGCTCTTGTGTGGGTGGAAGGAATTAATAAGCTTGGAGTGGAGCTGCAGTGATCTTTTACATTTTTTTTTCTCCATCTGCAAAAGCTCAAGAAACCCTTTCTTTGCATTGCCAGTTGGTAGTTCCTCCCCCTCCCCCAAATTTTCTTTTCCCTGAAAGAAGCAACAAAATGAGCAGGTGTTGGGCACTGCCCACTTCCAGACAGTGCTGCTAATTCCCACAGAGCACTCCACCTCCAGGCTTACAGAAAGGATGGCAAAGTAAGGTGAGAGACAGCCTACACAATCGGCTTCATCTCCGACGATCCTAGCCCTCGTTTCTTCTCTTTTCCACTGACAAGTCTGATGATTCGCTTTCAAATGGAACCCTGAAGAAGAACAGGCCTGTTGGTTCCTTTGCACATAAGTGCAACTCTGTGTCAATGGTCTTACACAACGGACAATGGCATGGTAGCAATTGGGATCATAATTAACATTTGAGCATGCACCGTGCCAAGCACAGGCTAAGTGTGAATGCCTGGCTTATCTCATTTAGTTCTCTCAACAACGTTTAGAAGTAAGGCATGCCAGTATGAGGACGTTGAAGTTCCTGATGGAACCACACACTTCTCAATGGAAGATCTCAGGGTCAAATTCTCTCAACTTCCTTCACTTTCTTCCCACATGGTCTAGCCTTGGCTGGTTCTGCATCCAGCAAGTTATGTTGTACTGGACACTTTCCTTCTTGTCTCTCCCACCTGGAAAGTGAAAGCAGAATTTCCTTTGTTTTTCCACACACAAACAACACAATTAAAATTAGAGTGAGGGGCATTTTTGTATCTACTGCAATAGGGACCTAGCAGTAATGGGCCCTTGTCAGGAAGACTTGCTAAGTCTGTCAAGTCAGGAACTCCTGCAGTATGAGAAGTCCTCAGTTATAGCCAGGTAGTGTCTAAATAAAGGAGTAAAGCTAGGTGGACATGCATCCAAAGGATGGTAAAAGACTCTGACTTTGTGTGTGTGTATGTGTGTGTGTGTGTGTGTGTGTGTGTGTGTGTGTGTGTGTGTAAGGAGTTTACATGCTGCCACTAAAATTCCTTCCCAAGGGCTGATCTAAACTTGTACATCTCTCTTACCATGGGCCCAAAGACAAATCAAGGCACAATCGCAACAATGATCACTCTGGGAGCCCATGAGTTTATTTGGCTTCCTTACAGAGTGTAGATGAGGGGTGGCTTACAGGAGTGTGGGTTCTTCCCCCCAACTCCCTGCAAGGCTGCACTGAGAAGTCTTTACCCAGTGAGGATAGGGGATGTCATACAGCTATATAGACTGAGGCCCCTCCCCTAGTTCTTTCTAAACTAGATCCCTTAGCCCCTCCACTAGGCCATGTGTATGAGCCCTCCCTGACACCCCCTGCAGTTAAGGCCGAATTTCATACACCTTATTGGGAAGGGTATCTGGCAAGAGTCCTGTGACTCTTCTCCCCCTTTCTATGAGGGAAGATCAAGATTTGACAAACCCTGCTATCAGGATCTTTTGTGAGTGGGCCCACCTGAACTTCTGAAGATGGTGGTAGTCTAGCTTAGAGGATAGTCCTCTGTGACAGCTATCAAAGATATATCTATCTATCTATCTATCTATCTATCTATCTATCTATCTTCTATCTATCTGTATTCTGACTGAACAAAACAAACAGAACTTCAGTCTGAAGATGAATATGTATCAAGGTACTGTATCTACACCTAAGATAACTATGACATTTTTTCTGTCATATTGACAAGTTAATTGCTAAAGGAGTTAAGATTTTAGTAGAAACCTATCTCTGTACTATTTTCAGACATTTATCTTGAAAGGAATTTGAACTTGATATTCACATGGTACTCCATTAAATACTGCCTTTTGTTTGAAGTAAGTGTCAAAATTTAGTGGAGACTGATTTTTCAGAGATTAAATGAAATGAAACCTAGATCAGTTATTTAGTTGTTGATGTAGTTCCATGTCAAGACAGGCAACTGGACCATTCAAGCAAAGAAGAATCAAAATTTGAATCTTGGGAGAAAATCTTTAGGAAGAGAGAGTTGTGTGGCCACACAGTTCATTGCAAACACTAGAGAACTGTAATTGGTTCTGGCTTGGACTGACCATGGGCAAAGATTTTCCCTCTTTAATCAGGGGACTAGATGCTCATAAGAGTCAAAATACTGTGATCTCATTTTCTTAGTAAAGGAGCACAATTTGCAAAGGATTTAAGACATATGATTTTTCCTTAAGGAAGTTTTCTGAGCAAGACAGCCTTTGGAGGGAAGCACTCTGGTCTTATATCTTGAGTCTGTATTTAATACTGTTAATGACCAACACTAAGCCTTAGGTCTTCATTTCTCAAATGGGCATGCTAACAATCCTGACTTCACCAGGTCCTTGTGTGGCACAAACAAGCGAACATTTGTCAAGTTCTAGAGGAATGCCTGGATTCTTGTCGTGGTCAAACTTCTATTACTGTGATGAGATGAGAATTTGCGGCTTGCTTACAGTAGAACATTAGTTCATTATTGTAATAGAAGGAAACATGACAGCATGCAGAAAGACATGATGCTAAGAGGCAGCTTAGAGTTCTACATCTCAGCAGGTAACAGAAAGAGAGACAGAGAAAGAGACAGAGAGAGAGAGAGACTGGGCTTGGCTTGGCTTGGCTTGGCTTGAGCGTTTGAAACATCAAAATCCACCCATAGTGACACACTTCCTCTAACCAGGCCACACCTACCTACTCCAGGAAGGTCATACCTCCTAACAGTGCCACTCCTTGTGCTGACCAAGCATTCAAATCTATGAGCCTCTGAGGGCTATTCCCACTCAAACCACCACAATTCTGCTGGAGGCTCAGTATTCGATTGTCTCTGTCACTTGGATAGCATCACTGTCAATGCCCAGTGGCACTCAGGAGTGAGTTCAAGTATCCCTTTTAGACAGAGAACGCTCTGAGATCCTTGGGAAGCGAGGCTTAAATGTAATAGCAGCTTCTGTTATATTTAAATTGGATGCAGAGTGATAGGCAGTCATCCTGTATCCTGCCCACACTCATGTGGACCAGCAGTCCTTCTCACCATACTGCTTTTTCATCTAGCAAAGAGGAGACGGCCTTTTGGCAGACTGAAGGCAAAGCTCCTTTTCTCTTCACCCAAAGAGTAGTCTAGACATGGCTCTATTTCCTGATGTGATGACATCTGATGTTATATAAAAACTTTTAGGAATATAGGTTCTGTGTTCAAGTTCCAACTTTGTTACTTTTCTTTGTTTTCTTATACAATTTATTGGTTTTTTTTTTGTCATTGTACAATGGGAAAAATAATACTCTGTCATCACTAAATGTGCTTTACAAAGTTCCAAGAAGAGTGGATGTTGATGATATAGCAGATGTTATAGTTACTATATGGTTAGCATAATAAGTAAGGAGAAGCCTTCATGTGTGACTTATTGGAGAAAATTGCCTATATTTTAATTATAATTAATAAAATTTCTAGGTATGGAAATATTCTACATTGACACATATATCTGAAATGAATGTTTTGTGGCTGTTTAAACTTTAAAAACTGTCCTAAGTGTACAAATGGAATCACAGAGTTGGGAAGAGTGCTGATGGATGTCAAAGTCAACCACCCCTCCCATTTGGTCCCTTGGCCACATCCAAGGGGAGCTTAGCTGATTCTGCCCTCTAAAGTAGAGGAAGTTTCACTGTGTTCCTTTGGACCTCTGATTCTCTCTTTCACGTGCTGGTTCATCCCATACCAGAATACTAAGCCGAACACAAATAGCAACGAGGGAATTAATCATTGTTGGGGTTTATTAATCATTGTTGGGGGCTTCCTGTGCTGATTATTGAAGTATTAGTGAGATCTAGTTTCTTTGAACATTTTTTTTTTTTCTACTACCATAGTGCTGGAAAGAACTAGTAACATTAAGGTGAACTAAGTAAATACTCTTGTTCATAGATCAGATACTCCATGGAGATCAGCCAAAAAAAAAAAAAAAAAAGATGGATTGAATATTGATGGCCATCAGTCAGCAGTGATAGACTTGGGGAACTTTCAAAAACTGAGGAAATGATGGAGACAGTAAAAATGACCCCAAACAAAGGCTAGAGGACCCAAGAGGTTAAGGGACGTAATCACATAGCAGCTAACATTGGCAAGCATTATAAGGACCTCCCCTCCCCCATACCCATTACTCAGCAACTCCAGCCTGGTTTGACTCAGATATGGACTTATCTTTTTCTGTCTGACTCACCCCTTTCCTTCCCTCCTCCTGCTTCCCATTCTCTTGTCTCTTCCACTCTATTCTTTCACTTTTTCTTTTCTAAGGTAGGGTCCCAAGAAACAGCAATTTCTCCACATTTCACAAATGCCATTGATAAGGTAAAATACAAGAATGATTTTATAGAACATAAAAGGAGCCCCTTGCCCAATTTAAGGGTAAAAGAAGGATGTTCTGAAAAGACACAGTATCTGAATAGAAACCTCAAAGACATTTTAGCTAGTCTAGATGGGAGTATGAGTATTCAGTCATAGGGAATGGTGCACCAGGGTGCCTGTGTGTGCTCTGGCTTATGATAACACTGGATGTTCACAAAATGCTCAATATTTAATACACTGACCATGAAACCAGCCTTGTTTTATGTACTAGGAAGATACTAGTTAACAAAGGGTGGGATAGCTTTATTTTTATAGATGTTCTAGAGGAGAAGGTGGGATGCAGGTGAGAGCTAGTCAAGGGGAGATGATCAGGGAAGCTTGCAGAATGCAAGGACAGTCAGTCTGAGCCCCAAATGGGAAGGAGCCAGCAGTATGAGTCTCTGAGAGGCAGAAGGAACATGAAAGGCAAAGAACACAAAATTATGAGCAATAGTTAGAGAGACTAAGAGACTACACGTGTGCTGGTAGGAAAACGCTCAAGAAATTTAAATGAATTCACATGGCTGTGAATTTCTGTATGACCTTCCATACTGTCTGCTCCGATGACTTCACAAGCCAACCTTCCTACCAGCCGCAAACTATGTTGTCTTTCTTGTTCATTGGTCTTTGTGATCATAGTCATGTGGAGGCCTGAGGTTGATATCAGGTATCTTCCTTTATCACTCTCTGCCTTATTATTATTTTTTAAAGCAGGGCCTTTTACTGAGCTTGAAACTTATGAATTGGCTAGACTGAGTGACCAGCAAGCTCTAGGCACCTGCCTGTGTCCACTCCAGCATAGCACTGTGGTGACAAGTGCATGCTGGCAGCCTCAGCTTCTTACATCAGTGCTGGGGATTCACACTTAGGTCTTCACGCAAGCACAGCAAACACATTAGCCATCAACCAATTTCCCTAGCCCCAGTAAAATACATTCAAAACAGCGATTCCAAGAGTTATCTGGGTTGCCTTGAGAAACATTTAGAACATTTGTTATTCAAATGAGTAGACATTTTTTACACACAGTGATCTCTCCTCAAAGCTAGGGAGCCTTTGGAAAATCCTAGCTGCAAATCTCTCTCCTCCAAAGTAGGGCTTGACTCTGAGTGTTCTAATAAATGTGACAAGACAAAGTGTACCTTTCCCAAAGAACTGCACATTGGGCCAATGTGCCCATAACCACCCTGCTTTTCCAGTTCCAGTTATATGCACCATCACCAATCAGCAGGGCCATTGGCTAGTGCTTTATCTCAAGATGGTCATTACACCAATGATGGGTATCCTACTGTTTTCTCCCAGGGTGCTAGCCATCTATCTCTAATTACTCCACATGCTATCCCTTTGGCCCAGATTTCTGTTTTAAGAGTGCTTTAATGCCTTTCTATATGGTTTGAACTTGTTCCATCATGCTAACCATCCATGCTCTCCTCTCTTTTTCCTGGTTTTGTCTGTCTCTGTGTTGGATCACGGAGCTTCACGAGAGACTCATTAACTCTTGTTTGCTTCCAGTTACCAGCTTTGGGGATGATGAAGAGCTGTCCACATCTTCTGAGAGCGATGATGATGTAACTAAGCAATTCAAGATCTCGGTGTCCCGATCCCAGAGTTTTCGTACAGGAGCATCTGAGAAGGGAAAGACCACAGAGTTGGAGCAGAAAACAAAATGCAGACGTTTGCTGTGTACCCACCAAGAAGACAGCGCTGAGGGGTCTGCTTGTGAAGGTATTCATCGCAGTGCATTGCATTGCAGGCAAGGGCAGGTCAATGGTAAGAATGCTGGTGAATAATTGAGATACTTATCTAAGAGTTCAGAGAAGGAAGAGAATAAACCACGGAACTGGGGAAACTGTCCAGAAAGAATAGTTCAGGCTTTCTCAGTGCTTCCCTGGAACTTCATGCTCAGAGTCCCAAGAGAGAAAGAGGGAGAAAGGGAGAGGGAATCCTGGACCAGGGAAATGTAATTGGTAAAAGGCTAGAGAGAGTGTGCTTCGTCCAACTTCATCTCTGCTCACAGCAATCTAAGCTTCCCAGTCTTCCTTCTCTCTCATTGGGTGAATGACAGCCACCTCTCTCATTGGATGTATGAAAACTACCTCTCTTATTGGGTGAATGGCAGGCACAGAGATGGGGGAGGGGTACCTCAGTACATCTTCCATGTTGTCATCTCGAGACAGAGGAAAAGGAGAACAGAGGAACTGAGAGATCTTAAAAGAGAGATTGTGATTTGGTAATGAGAGCAGAACAAGTAGAAAAAGGACAAAGGCTCAACTAGCCAACAGGACCCTGTTTGCAGGGCAGGAAGAGCTCACTACTCGTCATGCAGTTAAACGTATTGACACAAGCCAACATGACCTATTTTAACAAACCCAGCATCAATGGCTGCAGAGCCTCTGCCTTCCCTCCCCCATTCTCTCCTGTTCCCTGGTGTTCTACTCAGCATTCCTTTCTCTCCACCAAGCAGGCAAATGCGGGCTAATGAAAGTTAATAGTAGTTGATTCCCTGGGAGTCGCTTGTTTAATTCTAAAGCTAATGGTTCCATTTCCCAGAAGCCTCGGTGTCTGGGTTTTGATTTATAGAAATGGCCAAGGCTCTGAGAATGGAGACAGCCACTCTGACTTACCTTCCTGGAATCCATGATAACTTATCCTTGTCAGAACTAGCAAATTTGAAAATTTGACAGATCGTGACAGAAAAGATGAAATTCCCTCTATTGGACAGGGGATAAAGTCTACCACATTGAGTGAATTATTGTAAATTCTGAGGAGAATCCAAAGGATTTTTATAGAAATATCTGCATGCTAACTTTGAGGTCCTCAAAGCTGTGGGAAGATTCATGTTGGCATTGCTTTACTTTTTTTCTGCCATTTCTTTTTTTATTTTTTTTACCCATCATTATAGCAGTGAAATTATTTAATGATAAAGAGTAAATCTTTCTTTATATTTTGTCTACTTTTCATTTAGCTAATTTATTTTACTTAGATTCGGTTTAATTGTAGGCATTCTTTCTGTTTAAAAAAATGCATTAAAACATTGGACAGTGAAATTAAATGTTCAAAATCAACTTGAGGTCTGAATTTGAAATGAGCTTCAAGTAGCTTATCATATCCTATGTTTCCCTTAAGTGAGGCCATGATTGATGGATTCCTTATGAAGTCATCAGCAAAGTATTCTAAACCATGCTCCCCCGCCCCCGCCCAGGCTTCTAATATAGTGTTGCTTCACACTGTTGTCAATACATTCTTTTATTAAATAATTAATTTACTCTTTGAGAATTGCATGCATGTATACAAGGTATTTTGATCAAATCCATCCCATCTCATCTGTTCCTACTACTCCCCTAGCTTCATCATCCTCCCCCCCTCCCATCTAAACCAACTGAATCCAGTTGATTCCATCAGTGATGCACACATGACTGTGGTAATATGACTATTCAAGGGGGAATAGGCAATCTACCAGTGGCCATAACCTCAGTATACAATGACTCTTTGATCCACCAGCGGCTATTACCTAAAACAGCTCCTTAACTATGAATAGAGCCTTCTAAATCCTTCTCCTATCCATGCTACAGTGTTGACTGGCTTGGTCTTGTCCAGGTCTTGTGCATGTAACCTCTGATGCCGTGAGTGCCTGAATTCAATGGCCATGCTATGGCCAGAAGATGGCGTTGCCCAGTGCTCCTCCCTGTTTCAGAAGTTCTGCTTCTTCTTTTGCAGTTTCATTGATTTTCTCCTGTATTTCCCCCCCTCTCCCTTTCATACAGAGCCCCACTTCCCCATTTCCCCTGTTGTATCATCATATATATCCTGCCACTCCCCCTTATCCCTTCCTACAGTCTCCTGTATTTATCTTCCTCTTTTCTTAAGTCCCCCCTGTCTCCATTTTCCCAATCAGATCACCTGTATTCTGCTATCCCCCCTTCCCTCCACACACTATTACTTCCCATACTCCACATCCTGACAATGGCCCCATTTTTCTTTCCTGGTTTCTGCAGTTACCACAGACTATATGCTCACATTTGAAGATTTGGAGCTAGGAGTCTCTAGTAAAGAGAAGTACAATGTTTGTCCTTCTGGGTCTGGGTTATCTCACTTAATGGTACCTTTCTAGTTCCATCCATTTGCCTGTAAAGTTCATGGTTTCACTTTTCCTGTCATGGAAAGCCTGAGTTCCAGGTAGAGTATAAGTCTATTGCAGAATTGTTGACTTGCTGGGTTGCTTGAGAAGTAACCTTAAAGCTCAGTAAGATTAGCTGCTCCTTGTAGGCATTCCTTGTTGACATGCCCAAATGTTAGCAAGGAGGCTACCTGTGTCCAGGAGAGCTATGAATGTGGCCCAGATGCAAAATAATAAACTTATTTAAAGCATTATGAGACTTAAAAATTCATAATGCTATTGTGGACTTTTTGAGTATGAACTTTGTAGATGACAAAAGTGTCTAAAGGTTGAGTATCCCCACTAAGATGGTTTATAAAAAAAAAAGATATCCTCTTCTTCATATCATTAAAAACAACTCATATCCCCAGTTTCTCTAGCCAGTTTTATATGGAATAGTGTACTAACCAGAGAAATAGGATCAGGAAAACACACACACACACACACACACACACACACACACACACACACACACACACACAATGAAGTCATCGGCAATGTATTTGTGTATGTGTGTGCGCGCATGCGCGTGCACACTATATACATATATTTGTGGATTTCTAGAGACTTATTGCAAAGAATTAGCTGATTTGATCATGTTGGCAGACAGAAATCCCCAGCTCTGATCTCCCTAGAACAGGCTGTGAGGATGTAACTCTCAGGTATGAGCTAGAACTTCCATCTGTAGATGTATTTTCTTTTCCTCCTGGGAAGCCTCAGTTCTCTCCAGCCTTTCAACTAACTGTACAGAATTATCTCCTTTACTTGAAGTCAACTGATTATGAACCCCAGCCACACCTGCAAAGAGCATCACATCAATTCCTATTAGAATTCAAATAATTAGCACCCATAATCCAGTTAAGATACCATGTAGGTAGACCGTTATGAATAATAAGTAACATTTTTTTTAATATGGGCAGATACAGAGTGTGAATGAGAGTAATTAGATAATAGAATTCTCCATTAAAGTGGCTCATAAACTAAACAAGTTGGATACTTTCTCTGACCATATAAATATACTTGATGAGATACAGATATGACTCTAAGAAGTCTGGATCTATTTCTCTGAAAATAGGCTATTACTTTTACATATGTATTTGAGGTGATGAGATTTTGTCATTTAAAGATAAGGGAACACTATTGTACAGAAAGGTGACATGTTTCAAATTCCTTCTTCTTGCTACTTGTAACCCAGACTTGATTTTTCTAATTTATCCCTTGCTTGTCTGTCATGGAAAATGCATTGTTACATTAATATAGTCCTACTTTTTTCAGTTATGAGTAATGCTTCAAGGCTTAATGTAGTTGTTGAAAGTCCCCACATTACTGATCTAGGTATTATCACCATAGGAGTTAAAGTCATGAGACAATTTTATGGGGATAATTTCTTGGCAAAGTTAGATTTTATACTGAAGTCCTGCTGGGTGCTGCACGCATTGATAGATGGCCCACTGTTTAATAGGACATCTCACTGTTCATGTATGTGAGGAATGGGTGTGCTAATTAGAGACTTAGAAGAAAATCCTGCTTTATTGTAGGTTTTTGCATGAGAAGTTTCCTGCATTCTGTCACTTTCTATGGCTTTTTTAAAAAGTGTGTTTGCTAAACATCTGAAAGTATAGATGTAACATTTTTTTTTGTGGTATCCTGTGAAAGTATATCTAGGGAACCTGAATGGAATATTTAAGAATAATACAACAGAAAAAGGAGTTTTTCAGTGACTGGTATGGCTTTGAAAAATAAAGCCAGAGTCCAAAGTTGTACTAATATGGTCTACATGGATAATATTTAAAAAAATACACACAAGAATGTATATATATAATATATAATATATAATATATAATATATAATATATAATATATAATATATAATATATAATATATAATATATAATATATAATATATAATATATAATATATAATATAATATATATATATGAATGAGATTGAGTATATATTTCATTCTCATGTGCATGTGTATGGTGTGTGTGTGTGCATGTCACGTAGGTGCATGGTGCATGGTTCATGTACATTTGTATGAACATGTGTGTGGAGAGTTGGGCTTGATGTTGACAATCTTCCTTGATCATTCTCTACTTTAGTCATTGAGGCAGAGTCTCAAATGCAGAGCTTCCTAATAAGGTCTATCCAGACAGCTTGTTTTAGGAATCCCTAGTCTTTGCCACCTGGACACTGAAATTCCAGATGGGTCATCATGCCCATCTAACATTGGTGTGGCTTCTGGGCACCCAAACTCCAGCCTTCATGCTTGTATGGCAAGTACTTTAACTCCTGAACCATTTCCAAGCCCCACATTATATATTTTAAGCTTGAAGCAAAGCATTGGTCCTATATACCCTGGTCACCAGGGTTCTGGTTTGCTTCCCACTAAGATGCTTCAACTATTTGCAAGTATGAGTATGTTGGAAGGTTATTCAAAGATTTAGTGAACATATAGCCACAGATTCAGTATGTGTGCTGATGCCTTCTGGGAGCCTATGCTGTAGCTGAAGTTCCCAGACTCAGCGGAGGAACTGCTAGGGTGTGTAAGAGCTGAACTAGGGATGTCCCTTTGATGTCCCACTCACGCCTGTCTCTGCTTCTCTTTTTCTTTCATCCTAGATTGGGGAATATGGAGAGAGGGACTGGAGGTTAAAGAGTAGGACATCTTAGCTCAGGTGGGTTGAAGAAATGACTGGAGCTGTTGATTGGGAGGAACTTGCCAGATTTGCTTTGTCTTCTGACATTAAGGGGGATGAACAGGATGAGTAGAGCTGGTGGGAAGTATGGGAGAGGAGAGGAGAGGAGAGGAGAGCAGAGGAGAGGAGAGGAGAGGAGAGGAGAGGCGAGGCAGTGGAGTGGAGGTAAACAGGGAATGAAAAAAAAATAATGCTAAGGATTTTTATATTGATATCAGACATTGGACCTAGATCCCTGAGCTTATAAAGCCAGTGTTTTACCAGCTCAGACATTCCTAGCCCAGCTTTAATAGATCTTACTTCTTAATAATAAGAGTGAGTATACGGATGGATATTTCCATTAAAAGGTTAAAACAAAGGCATTAGAGCAGATAACCCAGAGGTGGTTCTAGAAAGCAAACAGTTATGTGGAGAGGACCTGGTTGCTTCACTCTGTGCTCCCTAGTCTTCTGTGATGACCTGATCACCCTCTGCTCATAAGGCTTCAGAATGGGAGGAAGGGGGGAGAAGGTGAGAGAAAAACACTGAACAGGAAGGAGTCAGGAATAGTTCAGGAGTTGATGGTCCTTTGTGTGGATAAGACCTAGAGGAGAGGCACAGACAGTGAGAGCAGAAGTGGATGTAGATGGTGAGCTGGGATGCCGTGGATGGTGAGCAGGGATGCTGTGGATGGTGAGCAGGGATGCCCTGGATGGTGAGCAGGGATGCCCTGGATGGTGAGCAGGGATGCCCTGGATGGTGAGCAGGGATGCCCTGGATGGTGAGCAGGGATGCCATGGATACTGGGGTTTTGTGAGGTGGAAGGATCAAGTTTGGGAGAGGCCAGTGAGAATCTCATATTTATGGGGAAATCCTGCTGCTGCCTGCCTGATACTGTTTGACATCCATAATGACCCACTGATGGCTTTTAAAACATATTTTTATGTAAGAAAGCAAGTAAGTGTTCAGAAGATATGAACATTGCTCAGGATCATGGTTAACACATTAGAACTTATGTGGCTCAAATACAGTAGCTTTCTACTTTTAGCAGGATTTCAGTTTGTTTTTTTTTTCATTTTTTATTAGATATTTTCTTCATTTACATTTCAAATGCTATCCTGAAAGTCCCCTATACCCTCCCCCCACCCTGCTCCCCAACCCACCCACTCCCACTTCCTGGCCCTGGCATTCCCCTGTACTGGGACATATGATCTTTGCAAGACTGAGGGCCTCCCCTCCCATTTGTGGCCGACTAGGCCATCCTCTGCTACATATGCATCTAGAGACACAGCTCTGGGGGGTACTGGTTAGTTCATATTGTTGATCCTCCTATAGGGTTGCCGACCCCTTTAGCTCCTTAGGTATTTTCTCTAGCTCCTTCATTAGGGGCCCTGTGTTGCATCCAATAGATGACTGTGAGCATCCACTTCTGTATTTGCCAGGCACTGGCATAGCCTCACAAGAGACAGCTATATCAGGGTCCTTTCAGCAAAATCTTGTTGGCATATGCAATAGTGCCTGAGTTTGGTGGTTGTATAAGGATGGATCCCCAGGTAGGGCAGTCTCTGGATGATCCTTTATTCTGTCTCAGCTCCCACCTTTGTCTCTGTAACTCCTTCTATGGGTATTTTGTTCCCCATTCTAAGAAGGAATGAAGTATTCATACTTTTGTCTTCCTTCTTCTTGAGTTTTATGTGTTTTGCAAATTGTATCTTGGGTATTCTAAGTTTCTGGGCTAATATCCACTCATGAGTGAGTGCATATCATGTGTGTTCTTTTGTGATTGGGTTACCTCACTAAGGATGATATCCTCCAGATACACCCATTTGCCTAAGAATTTCATAAATTCATTGTTTTTAAAAGCTGAGTAGTACTCCATTGTACAAATGTACCACATTTTCTGTATCCATTCCTCTGTTGAGGAACATCTGGGTTCTTTCTAGCTCTGGCTATTATAAATAAGGCTTCTATGAACATAGTGGAGCATGTGTCCTTATTATCAGTTGGAACATCTTCTGGGTATGTGCCCAGGAGAGGTATTGCTGGATCTTTTGGTAGTACTATGTCCAATTTTCTGAGGAACCGCCAGACTGATTTCCAGAGTGGTTGTACAAGCTTGCAATCCCACCAACAATGGAGGAGTGTTCCTCTTTCTCCACAGCCTCGCCAGCATCTGCTGTCACCTGAATTTTTGATCCTAGCCATTCTGACTGGTATGAGGTGGAATCTCAGGGTTGTTTTGATTTGCATTTCCCTGATGATTAAGGGTGTTGAACATTTTTTTCAGGTGTTTCTCAGCCTTTCTGTAATCCTTAATTGAGAATTCTTTGTTTAGCTCTGTACCCCATTTTTAATAGGGTTATTTGATTTTCTGGAGTCCATCTTCTTGAGTTCTTTATATATTTTGGATATTAGTCCTCTATCTGACTTAGAATTGGTAAATATCCTCTCCCAATCTGTTGGTGGCCTTTTTGTCTTATTGACAGTGTCTTTTGCCTTACAGAAGCTTTGCAATTTTACGAGGTCCCATTTGTTGATTCTCAGTCTTACAGCATAAGACATCGTTGTTTTCTTCAGGAATTTTTCCCCTGTGCCCATATCTTCGAGGCTTTTCCCTACTTTCTCCTCTATAAGTTTCAGTGTCTCTGGTTTTATGTGGAGGTCTTTGATCCACTTAGACTTGAGTTTTGTTCAAGGAGATAAGGATGCATCAATTCACATTCTTCTACATGATAACTGCCAGTTGAACCAGCACCATATGTTGAAAATGCTGTCTTTTTTCCACTGGATGGTTTTAGCTCCTTTGTCAAAGATAAAGTGACTATAGGTGTGTGGGTTCATTTCTGGGTCTTCAATTCTATTCCATTGATCTACCTGTCTGTTGCTGTACCAGTACCATGCAGTTTTTTTTTTTTTATCACAATTGCTCTGTAGTACAGCTCGAGGTCAGGCATGGTGATTACCCCCAGAGGTTCTTTTATTGTTGAGAATAGTTTTGCTATCCTAGGTTTTTTGTTATTCCAGATGAATTTGAAAATTGCCCTTTCTAACTCTGTGAAGAGTTGAGCTGGAATTTTGATGGGGATTGCATTGAATCTGTAGATTGCTTTCAGCAGGATAGCCATTATTACTATATTAATCCTGCCAATCCATGAGCATGGGAGATCTTTCCATCTTCTGAGATCTTCAATTTCTTTCTTCAGAGACTTGAAGTTCTTATCATAGAGATCTTTCACTTGCTTGGTTAGAGTCACACCAAGGTATTTTATATTACTTGTGATTATTGTGAAGGGTGTTGTTTCCCTAATTTCTTTCTCAACCTGTTTATCCTTTGTGTAAAGAAAGACCACTGATTTGTTTGAGTTAATTTTATATCCAGCTACTTCACTGAAGCTTTTTTTTATTAGATATTTTCTTTATTTACATTTCAAATGCTATCCTGAAAGTTCCCTATACCCTCCCCCTGCCCTGCTCCCTAACCCGCCTACTCCCACTTCCTGGTCCTGGCATTCCCCTGTACTGGGGCATATAAAGTTTGTAAGATCAAGGGGCCTCTCTTCCCAGTGATGGCCAACTAGGCCATCTTCTGTTACATATGCATCTAGAGACACGAGCTCTCGGGGTACTGAAGCTGTTTATCAGGTTTAGGAGTTCTCTGGTGGAATTATTAGGATCACTTATATATACCATCATATCATCTGCAAATAGTGATATTTTGACTTCTTCCTTTCCAATTTGTATCCTCTTGGTTTCCTTTTGTTGTCTAATTGCTCTGGCTAGGACTTCAAGTATTATATTGAATAGGTAGGGAGAAAGTGCGTAGCCTTGTCTAGTCCTTGATTTTAATTGGATTGCTTCCAGCTTCTCTCCATTTCGTTTGATGTTGGCTTTGTTTTTTTTCAAGAGACTTTTTTTTTTTTTAACTCTGTATTCCAGGCTGGCCCTAAGGACATGATACTTGCCTATGTTATCACACACAATGAACCAGTGTTCTTTTTATTATAGGGGCAAAGTTTATCCATCATGTGGGTGATATTGTTTTTGAAGATGTTATTGTTATACATTTTTCTCCTGTGATCTTGATTGTTGTGCCTGCAATTGTTCAATTTTTCTAGACCAAAAGGTATGAAAATATAATCCATTTGAAATTTTTTTTAATTGCAAATTTAGATTTGGATCGAACCAGCCAACTCAGTTATTCTGAGATTCTGTCTTATGAAGACCGTCCCATTTCCATTCTCCCACACTCCCCCTGTGAGAGCAGGAACACCAGGCACCATGGCCCTTGTCGTCCAGAGATGGGCATGGTCCGAAGCCTTGGTCGTCCTTGTGCAGATGGCGTCCTGGAGACGGAGACAGCTTTCATGAGTCGCGGCTTTGAAGGTTCCTATGCTACCCACAGCTCCTCTCTGTGGAGTCCAGAGGCAAGTTGTCTCTTCTACATTTTAGTACCATCCACTCATTCATCTCCTCTGCTTCCCTTACCTGATTTCTCCAGAAAGGAAGTACTGCTTGATCTAAAAACAACAACAACCACACACACACACACACACACACACACACACACACACACACACACACACAACCTTGCAATAAAAGAATTACACATACATTCTTTCAAAATGGGAGCACAGAAGCATGCCGTGGGAGCAGTGAAGAGCTATCAGGGATGTTCTCATACAGAAGGAACTCTAGACCTTTGGAGAACTTGGTTGCTTTCCTTCCTGGAAAAGTGAATTCTATTTTATTTCACCCCAAATCCTGCACTATGTTTGCTAAAATAAGAATTACTGGAGAATTTAACTAAAGTGAAGACATGGTGAGGTTTTGTAGGTGTCAGCTTCGAATTGAGTTGAAGGTGTGGGAGGTAGCACCAAGTGTAACATATTCTGGTCATTGATGCAGCTTTTTGTAATAAACATTTGATGACCGATACAGCTTATGAACTGGTCTTTCAATTAAAGCTTGTCCTTAATATATAGGGCTATCTGTGATAATGATGGCAGCCATGATGGAGAGGGACACCAGATACTTCAGTCTAGAGTTTCACAGGCAATGCTTTATCACACAGCCATCTCTGGTTGTTCTTTTTGAGTTCCACCCTTCGAAAATGATGCCCCCAAATTAAGAGGTGTTAACTGGAAATCAACTTAGTTGAAATTACTAATGAATATTCAATATTTATATGACTTCAATATAACATGCAGAGATAGAACTAGAGAATTTGATTTCTACAACCAGAGGAAATACGTGGGGTGAATGAATCTCTTCAGAAGCACCCAGAGGTCACACACGCTAAATGCTTAAAGAAATGCAAAAGAAAGCTGTAGAAATTCATGGTCCAAGGCCTTGCTGTTTTCCAGTTAGTGGGGAAGCCGCAGAGCATGTGTAAGAAGCCCTGTGCACACACACACGTGTTCATGTATGTGCTGGTGCCTCTATGATGGTGCTTTTGCTGAGAACCAGCAATAGAAACTCAGATATCTTGTTTATGGTTTGTTAGTCAGTCCTTCCCACACAGGTATCCAGAGCTCCTAACTGTCACCAGTTTTGTTAGAGAGAGAGAGAGAGAGAGAGAGAGAGAGAGAGAGAGAGAAACAAAATACAGGTCTGCATTGCCATGGTGTTAGTGCTCAAAGGCGAATCAAATCCCACACAATGTTTAAAAATGTTCCCTTTGTCTCCCTCACTGCAACAAAACAAAACACAACTATTTACCTGCCTGTTGATAACTCTGTCTCCCTGCTAATTGTGCCATTAGGTTTGGGCTTGCCTTTTCCACAGAACCTCCCATTTCCCTGCCTCCTGGTGCTTTAATAGATGACTTATGCCGAGGGTACTGAATGTTCTCAGACTCCAAAAATACCCAGACAGCTCCATGTGCACCATTCAACCTCCTATCTATTTTGAGACAAAAACTGTAATTTGGTGCTCCTACTGTAGAACTTCAGATAGAGCTCAAGCAGTTCCCGTAACTGCCTGCCCTGCAGGCGTAGCTCAACTCTTAAGCATTGATTTATTTGTCTCTTAGCCGTGTTAAGAACCTTGTCTTCCCCGGTGGATCTGGCATCCAGAACGTATTGTGGATCCATTTACTTTGGGCCACACGATGACATCAACACTATCTTACTGAAATAGAAAGGCTTTTCAGTTTGACAGAAAATCTTTAAACATAACGTGGGTTTTGACAGTTTGATGCAAGCATTTCCACCTTAAAGGGGAAAATCAGGACAGGGGAGCTCAAGGAGTCATTTATTTTGTCTCCGAAGGAAAGGGACTCATGCAGACTGACTACCTGCTATGATCATGGATTTTCCAGTTTAGCCTCAGCTGGCAGGGACCATTGACTTTCTCCTGCAGACCTGGGACTCGGTGGGAGAAACAATGGGAAGGTGGCTGGAAATTTCAACCACACAGAGAGACAGATGCCCCACTTTCCCTCTCTGCTTTCGACTGATTAATTGGTTGGCCTTGAGAAGTTAATTAAAATCTGCCAAATGGGGATAAGAAGGAAGAGAGTTTTACCTTGCAGGAAGGTCAAACAGATTAGCAGTATTAACAGTACCCGTACAAGGAGCCCCTTTGGTGGCTTGGTGATAGGTAACGTGTTGAAATAATTAATTGCTATGAAAATACAAACCTTCACAAATCTCTGTCTCAAATCAACCCAGGTCGAGGCTGCAAAGTCCAGTTTTCATGAGTAACAGCTGGGGTTGGCCCTTCAGGAGCCCCGCTGCTGCCCAGAGCTGGTCTTGGCCCGTCCTTCTCAGAGCAATTGCAGTAGCTCTGCCCGGGACTTCCCAGAAGCCTGTGGGTGCAGCAAGCACTTACCTGAATAGGTAGCTGATGGACATGTGGGAGAGCCAAATTACCAGGCACTGTGTTTTTAGCCTTGGCATTGAAGTAGATGATAAAGCTACTAACTCCTACCTAATATTAAGAGCAGAGACCTGAAAGAGAATAAATTTACAGTACTGCCGTCCAACTTCCGTCGCTACCGCCTCCCATCTTCCTCTCCCACGCCCAGTAAGCATAGAAAAATCTATGGCGAAAGGGTTGGCCGAAAGAAGTAGGTCATGTGGTTTAACACAAGTTTGGGATTTTGACTACTTAATGTCTGTTCTTAGGCTGCTCGAGTAAAAATCTTGAATGACCCTGACCTGGCATATGGACCCTCCTATTGGAAGGGTATTAGTTACATAGCCCATTCTCACTTTAGTTTTCCTTCCCATGAAATAACGATATTAAAAATACTAGCTCACTAGGCATATATAAGTATTACAAAGCACAGGATTTGTTAGTTGGGTCCCCTAGTAAGACCTGAAGGTGAAGACTTTTGTTTCCTCCTTTGCTACTGAGCACATTCTCAATGAAGGGTGTGGGAATGAGGGAGGGAAGAAGAGAGGTCCTAGATGAGAATCTGCCCTTGAGTTGACCACCACCCAGTATGACTGATTGTTTTATCCTGTGGCTCATACTCCAAGAGATTATTATTTGCTCTAAGTTCATCTTGCCAAAGGGAGAAAGCATCTTGCCTAGGTTATGAACGATAGTGCACACTCTGCCCTTTCCAAACATGGTGGGAAGCAGAATATCTTCCAAGCTTTGGTACCAATGGATCAATGATGAGAGCTGAGCTTTATATTTTCTGAGCAGAAGGTAAGAGATTCTTTTAGAGGAAATGAAGCCAAGAGGATCCTAAGTGTGCCAGAGCAGACTTGATATGGCACCTGACATTAAGGACAACTTAAAAGATGCTAGCTATTACGACTTACATCTAGGCAAGCCATGTAGATGATCAAGAGCAGGCTAAAATAGATGGGAGTTTTAAGGAGGAGACAGGAGCTTAAGAAAAGATTCTGCCTTGGTTTTTCAGTTAGCTGAATTCCTTGGAGACTTGTTTCTAATATTATATATACACTAGTCAGTTGTATTCAGAAGTCTCTATAGCAACCACTTTTATCACTTGAAACTAAGTACCTCTGAATAGAAATGCTCATGCATGATTGCATGCACAGGGAAGAGGATAGAAGGAGCTTCCCTTATATTATAAGAAAGCTGAATTTTTCTTGGCAGGCTAATTTGAATCTTAAAAGGGAAGGGCATTTATTAGATGTCTCCTATATGTCAAGACTTCTACTTTGCACAGCATCCCTGTGGAGTGGGTATCATCTTTATTTTACTATTGAAGAAAGATAATGGAAAGTATGAAATAATGTTCCCAGTGTTATAGAGATGATAAGAAGTAGCAGCCATGGCTTCTGAAGAACATTTGATTCCATGGCACCATCTACTTCCCCTATGACTCCCTGGGAAAGTCTCATTGAAAAATGCACAAACTGAAGTATTTTGTTGTAATTTTGAAGTAATCTCTGAACTAGAGTCCAGTTCTATAGATAAAGAACAGATTTCACATTAACAAGGGTTCACTATGAGACCCTTTTTGTTAGGAAAGACTTAGGCCTTCAGGGAAAAGTTAAACATTATATTGACATTACTAGTGGTGGTCATTACAGTAAAATGATGTACAGTTTAGGTTTCCCAGTAAGGGCAATAACCAGAGTAATTTGTAAATAAGTAAATTGATAGCCAAGGGTGACATTCCATAAACAGAGAGGCAACTCCATACCAATGTTAGAAATAATTAAGGAGTTTGGTTGAAGACAGATATTCATCTTGACTAAAACCTCATAACCCTACTCACTCTCTCTTTTAAAAACCAGGATTACACATTTATTTCACTCATTCATCAAATATATACACACATGTATACATGCCCATACATGTCATATATGCATATGCAGAGATTAAGACACAAAGAAAACAGTAAAACACTAAAATAGGCAATCTACCTAGAGTGTGGAAAAGTTTATTGTACTGTCTGGCTACATTTCCGTAGCTTTGAAACCAGACTCTTTCAAACGGGCATATACTAGCATGCACTTTCCAGTTTGGCCAGGGCTCAAAACACTAGCCAGTGGTAGACCTATGAATTTTAACCCACGGATTCTGGCTGCAGAAGGGGCTTTTTGCTAATTGGCTGCTATGAATGATCTCTTTAGACTTGACTTTGAATGACTTCCTGAGCCTTGACTTTCTGTAGCCAACATCTCTGGCAAGCATCACAGGAATGCAGAGTCTCTGGCCCAACCCCTGACTTAGTGAGAATCCTTGAGTGACTCAGGTGGCCATTAGGTTGGAGAAGCTCAGCTATTGTTCTTTTCTCCCAGGAAGTTTGGGACTTTGGCCTATAGGAAAATTCTGATTTGTAGACAACAGGTGTAGGCTCAGCAATTACTCCTGGGGACCCAAAAGTTGCCTCTTGGCATTTACATAGTTGATAGTTGGCTTAATTAATGACACCATGTCTCAGTTGGTTTAAATCATAGTGGACAATTGTACTTTTCATGAGGCAGTACAAGTTCCTGCACTTTGAAAGATATAAGTGCTTCATTTAATCACTTAAAAAACATTCTCAAAAGCTTGCCTGGTACCAGGCACTGTGACCTCCAAGAATTCACAGTCTGTTGGAGAGAACTTAGTAAACAGACCTTCCTAACACTGAAGGACATATGTTGGCAGTCAGGAAGCTTGGGAGCCAAGAAAGCACCGGGGGCAGCAACCTGTCATGGTGTAATAAGTCACTGTCATTTCCACTCTTCATTTTTCCCCTCTGCTTGTAACAGGAGCAGGATGGCACCAGTCTGCAGGCACCACCCAGGCTTTTGGAGCCTATCTCAAAATGCGGCGACCTTGATGTCATCTTTGAGTATAGAGCTGTAACCCAGAAGCTCACCGTGACCATTGTGAGAGCACAGGGTCTCCCAGATAAGGACCGAAGTGGTGTCAACTCCTGGCAAGTTCACATAGTGCTGCTGCCCAGCAAGAAACAGAGGGGTAAGACGAACATACAGAGAGGGCCCAACCCTGTCTTCAAGGAAAAGGTCATCTTCACCAAGCTGGAGCCCAGAGATGTGGCTTCCTGTGCTGTCCGTTTCCGCCTGTATGCTGCCCGTAAGATGACCCGAGAGAGAATGATGGGAGAGAAGCTGTTCTGTCTCAGCCACTTGCACCCAGAAGGGGAAATGAAAGTGACTCTGGTTCTGGAGCCAAGAAGTAATCTGAGCGTGAGTATATTAAATGGTGCTGCTAATGATGCGGTGTGTTCAAAGACCCGGGATTGTCAGCCCTTGATTTACAACATTCAGCTTGTGAATTCACAGACGTTAATTTAATTTTCCATTTGGCTCTCCTCATCCTTATAAGCCATGGTTTGCACTTCATGGACAGTGGGTCTTTCCAGCCTGTCATCCTGATAAGTTGATGGATGTGTTTTCCACCCATTTTAGGAGATGGCAGTGGCAATGTGGGGGGAGGGCACGGAAGACCTGGGGATGCGGCTGGGCTTTTGACTTTGTGGGTAAGCATCCGTATGCCCTCCATCCCCACCCAGTATGCATTTGGATGATTTGTAGACATGATACTTCTGTTGTTGTTGTTTTCTTGAAACAAGAATCTTACTACCTAGCCCGGGCTGGCCTCAAGCTCATTCTGTAACCCATGATGCCCTCCAACACACAACCCCCTTACCTTAGCTTCCCAAGTGCAGGAATTGCAGGTGGGTATTTCTGAATTTTCAAGGCAAGGCTCTTAGCAAGGATTCAGAACCACCCTGTATTAGCAACCCTGAATGCCTGCCACACATGGGACCTTCCAGTTTTATGGCTGTTTTCTTACCATGCATCTCACTCCTCTTCCTAGCCCAGGACTTGTTAGAGCTTGGAGGTCTAGGAGGTAGCCTTCCTTATCACTGTTATAGATCATCTATCATGTAATGTGAAGATCTCTTTTTTTATGAACACGTGTCAAAAGATCAGACAGCTATGGGTTAGTTAACCAGTCAGTCATTTTAGGAGATGCATCCTGTCATGGACTGTAGAAGTCAAATGGCTACCTAAGCAAGCAGACTGCTATTTTCTACAGACTAGTGTTTGAGGGTGTTGATAGGCAGTCCTTGGTAAAGTTTCAGAGGCTACAGCTTGCTTAGAATGACCAGGAGAAGGCTTTTTGAGATGATGATGGAAAAAAAAAAAAAAAAAAAAACCACATAGCTCAAGCAATAGAGAGAACAAGACTGGTGACATGTGTGGGCGGATAGTCAAGACAAAGGGAAGGCACACATAGCCACGGAGGAATTCAAAGACATGTTCCAAAAAGGTCTACCCATCTAAAGTTCTAATTCCGCCTGAATATCTCCATACTGGAAATCCTGATTTTTTTACCTCTCTAAATCGATGCCACCTGCTGTCTTTCCAGACCTGCCTGCCGGCAAGCTCATCTTTTCCGCCGCTAGCTCCAAAATTGTAGAACTCACCCATGACCTCTCTTTGCCAGCTGAAAGCTGTGAATTCTCTTTAGATAGAAGCAAAGCACAGCTTTCCGGTGGGTTAGTGGAATGGTCCCCTGCTGGTGGCCTCTAAGCTTCTACTGTTTTCTGACACAAGGGTTAGAATGAGCTCAAGAAGGCACAAACCCGCTTGTGTCTCACATCTTTGTAAATTCTCCCTTTTCATAAAATTATGAAATCATAAAGAACAGAATTCAGAGAAGAGTCAAAAAGAGGCCCTGCAGTGTAAAGCCCAGGAGTAGCCACATCCTTTCTTGTCAGTGTCAGCCCTGGGCTCTGTACTGAGGGTACAGGCTGAATGGGGAAAAGGAGCCCTCATGAAGAAATGTTGATGGAGGAAAATACCTCATTTATCAGCTACTGTTGAATATGATTATATACCATATATACATCTATGTGTTATGGACTAAGTGATGGATACAGATTAAGAACTTTGATACGGGTAGGTAACAGTTCTGTGAGGGGGGACCACAGTAGATGTTTCTATAGAAACACAAGGATCTATGGCCTTTTTCCCAAGGATGCAAACTTTTCATTGGTGTGTTTCTAACTTCTAGGCATCAAAGCCTGTAAGGCCCTTGTTGAGACCATTAGCTATTTTTCTTACAAATCATGGATCCATGAAAGCTTGAGGGCTCTCAGAAGNGTAACAGTTCTGTGAGGGGGGACCACAGTAGATGTTTCTATAGAAACACAAGGATCTATGGCCTTTTTCCCAAGGATGCAAACTTTTCATTGGTGTGTTTCTAACTTCTAGGCATCAAAGCCTGTAAGGCCCTTGTTGAGACCATTAGCTATTTTTCTTACAAATCATGGATCCATGAAAGCTTGAGGGCTCTCAGAAGCGCACATGATTTGGTTAAAGGGATACATTCCCTTGGACATGCACAGTATTTGGATCCTTTTATTGTTTTTGCTTATTGGGGTGTTGGCAAGAAGTTTTAGAAAATAATTTCTGATACAGTCAAGAAGGATTTAAGGTCAATTCCTAACACTGGTGTCTTCTAGAGGAAGCAGTATGCTGGAAGGCTGGAGGGCCTACAGGTCTGTTGTAGCTAGGCTGACGATGCCACTCGGGCTCCTAAGTGAGGGTGACGTCCTCTCCTCTGTCCTCTTCTGAGTGTGCCCGGTGCATAAGGGTGTCAAGTAGAAGAGTGCACATGAATAACCAGGAGAAAAGGCTTGGGCATCTTCTCGGCTCATCTGCTGCCTCCTGGGTCACCAAGATCCACAATCTGCATATGTGATCTCCTCTCAGATATCAACTAGTCAAAGTGCTCACTTCCTGTGTAATCTTTTTTTCCACGGGAGACAATATTTCCTATGGGAACTACACTTCTTAAGCAGCAGAACCAGATACCAGGTGTTTCGTATACTGACCAGAACCTGGTAGTTATTTCTTTTATGTTTGAGACAGAACATCCTCTGTATTGCTTCATCAAGAGCGCAGAGAACAGGGACAGAACTCAGGCCTGGAGTGGGTGGGTTCACAGCAACATTCAGAAACAAATTACACAGGAGGGAATCTTGGCCTATATTAAATGTATTATTCACACTCCATGTATCTTAGAAGGTTTGATTTACACTAGCAATAACATCTTTGTCTGTTTTGTCTTTGGAGAGGAAATATTGAATGGAGTCTACTCTTAGAATAAATATGTCGGCTAGTACCACGGGCCATCTCATACATGGCTGCGCTCCCTGGCACATTGTAATTCACACTGAGTGCCCATTAGTAATCTTTGGCAGGCCTTGCGACTGGGTCACAATTTCACCAAGCATAATATCAGCTTTCTCTCAAAGAGAGGGACGCGGCCTGGGCCAATGAATTCTTTGTGTTCTTCCCCTCCAGAGTGGAGAGTCTCCGCTCAGCCCATCTGTGGTGTCTCACAGTGACAGTGCTTCATCCACACAGTCACTGTCTCATGGAGGGGTGCCAGAGCTACTGGTGGGACTGGCCTACAATGCCACAACAGGGCGATTATCTGTGGAAATGATCAAAGGCAGCCATTTCCGCAACCTCGCTGCGAACCGAGCTCCTGGTGAGTATGTGTCTGCTGCTCTAGGTCTGGGATCTCCAGAGGCACACTAAAGGTCCTGTCTATTCATCTTAGTTCTTCATTTTTGTGGTAAAAGATAAACTTGGTATGGCTTGGGCATGTTTTCATGAGGCAATAGCTCTAGCTTTTTTCTTTTCTTTCTTTCTTTTTAAATTTTTTATTAGATATTTTCTTTATTTACATTTCAAATGCTATCCTGAAAGTTCCCTATACCCTCCTGCCCTCCCCATGCCCTGCTCCCCTACATGCCCACTCCCACTTCTTGGCCCTGGCATTCCCCTGTACTGGGGCATATAAAGTACACAGACAAAGATTGGAGCTAAGACGAAAGGATGGACTATCCAGAGACTACCCCACCCGGGGATCCATCCCATAATCAGCCACCAAACCCAGACAATATTGCATATGCCAGCAAGATTTTGCCGAAAGGACCCTGATATAACTATCTTGAGTGAGGCTATGCCAGTGCCTGGCAAATACAGAAGGGGATGCTCATAGTCTTCTATAGGATGGAACACAGGGCCCCCAATGGAGGAGCTCTAGCTTTTTTCAAGGTGTCTATTTAATTCAAAGAAGGCTTCCAAAGAATCTAAATATACATCAACATGTTTTAGAATGATCGGTATGTTTAAACTATTTAAGGAAAAAAGACTGTAGTCTTTTCAGAAATGTAACATGTATAGGGATTGAAATCTGCCAATATTTTACATGCTCTCAACAGTAAAGAGGCAGAACTCTGACTTTGGAGGGAGGCAGAGCTGGGATTGAATTCCAGCTCAGCTCTGTTATTCCCCACCCAATTTGTTCTGATCTTGTGCAACCAATTTCTTTTCTGAACCATATTTGACCTACCTGGAAACAATATTAGCCAATACCTTCCTGATGGGAGTGTTGAGAGATTGAAATAGCTATATTTGCATGAAGGGCTTAGCATAGCGCCTAACTTACACACTGAGCACACAGAAATGTTAGCAATTGTGTAACAGTGAAGGAAATCGATCTGGAGCAATGCCAGTCCGTCTCCTCAGGAAAATGACAACTTCTGAGGTCATCATTAGGAAGAAATGCTCAGGACAACTCATTCCCCCCATGGCAAAAGGACAAGGTTCAGGAAGAGTTAAAATAACTGCTGCTACCAGTTCCTCAATGGCCCTTCAGCCTAAGAAGTTAGACACTGAACATAGAAATAATACCGCTAACAAAATCATATCACATTTTTAATGATCTTAGTTACCTACAAAAGGAAGCTTTAGAAGATGCACTTCTGCTTTTTAGACCTACATCTAATCAGAGAAACATATTTTGTATCGGAAATGCTAGCTGCAAGAGAGTCAGAAACATGCTGTAGAATTATTTCTAGCCTTTCCTGAACAAGAAGGTAAATTTGAAGGTGAGTAAGTAACCTGCTTACCAGGGGAACCAGAATCCCACTAAAAGGATGGTGAAATCAATACAAATGCAGACAGTCAATGACCTCTGCCTTTACATAGAAAGGCCAGATGAGGCACCGGCCCGACAACTGAATCTGAGAATCGGAGACTTTGATTCCACCCCCACCAGTCACTGTGTTGCAGTCTACCAAGCATCTGTTATATGTGGCTATCTTGCTAGCTAAACTTTTAAACAGAACTAAGGTATAGCCTCAGTTAGTAAAGCATTTGCTTTACAAGTATGAACCCCTGAGACCCAGCCTCCTAACCCATGTGAAATGGTGATACACTTGTAACCTCAGCACTGGGAATGAGGATACAGGAAGGTCCCATAACCTTGCTGGACAGCCAGTCTAGCTGAATTGGTGAGTTCCAGGCCAATGAGAGACCCTGTCTAAAAATGAGGTAGATGATGTTTCTGAGGATGATACCCCACCCTCCACATCAATGTACACACACATACAAGTGCACTTGAGCACATACAAATACGCTTATGCTCCTCAACACACATACATTAATAAAACTGTGTTAAAGCCAGCAGAGAAAGCTCCAGAACTCTGGGTAATAAATTAGACCAGAAGGTGCATAATCCACATTCAATGTCACCATTCAGGCAGGTGAGAGCTATTTAGAATGTACAATAGGCACTGATTATTAATTGTACAGCTAGAGGCTCTTTGATAGATCCAGATATCCAGCTTTTTTTCCATAGCAGCCAAGTACTTGTTAAGATCCTGATTTAAGACTCCTCCCCCCCAGAGTGTCTGCCAATGTCCTGTCCTATGTTGTTGAAATTTGATAATATCTGAACAATGTTTGGGGCATGTGATGGAGATGCAAAAAGTGATAACGCTGTGGGCCACAGATAGGCCCTGTTTGAATCCAAGTTAGGAAGCTCACGTTGTGTGCTGGATAGGGCAAGGAAAGTATGCAGTATGGGTGGTGAGTGAGAAAAAATCGTCTAGAAGTTAATATGTCACACTGTAAATTCATGTTCTCCTACTTACCAGCTGTGATTTACTAAGCCATCCTGAATCTGTTTCTTCATCTGCAAATAATATGTCTTGTAGGTAGGGATAATACCTATAGAGCTGTGATATTGAAAGTTATATCACTGTATCTTTATATAATTCTATTTTTAAAAATGTGCCCAAAGAACTTATTGTAATAATAATTTAAAACTGCATCAGACAAAAGGGTAAGTCTTAACTTGAAAATGGATTTAAGTCATAAGTTTCAGTCTGTGTACATGAGCATAGGGTTTATCATAGACATAGGATCACAACTTAACCTTAACTATGGCTGGCATACTTCATCTCTGAAACAAAAGGATTAGAAAGCAATGCTTTTGTGAGACTTAATTAAAACTGAAACCAAGCAGTGGAAACAAGCGGGATTTTTTGTTGTTGGGTTTTTTTTTGGGGGGGGGGGTCTATGTGAAATGCTGGTAGTTGAGGAAAAGCCAATTAGGAAGGGGTGAAAAGGTAGAAAGCTCCTTTGTGTGGCTCTGCAAAGGGATCTCCTAGAACTTCCAAGGGCCCGAGAGATTGAAAGTGTTAGCTCTGCACTCTGGAATGAACATTGACAGCTATCAGGCAAGTGCGGGGTCTATGGTGTTATTAGGTAACTGAGCAGAGTTAGAACAAGTGGAGGAGAAGGATGGGAGCCAGTTGATAAATGAGCTGTTGGTGAGAACAGGGTAGGAAAGACGCTGGGTGTACTGCTGGAGAAGACAGCCAGCGATTCCTAGCCTGTGTTAGTGGACACCCAAGGGACTACCTACTAGGGAAGAGGCATGTCTGAGAAATGAACAGGAGCAAGGGTTACAAAGTACTGCCCTGAGGCTCTCAGCTCAGGGGACTCCACTTATTCTGTCAAAAGCGCATGTCAGCCCTGCCTTGCAGGTGACTGTGACTGTGGCACTGGTGCCTGGGCATGAATGAAGGAGAGGAAACCTTTGGGGACTTTTCTTCTCTAGAGTGTTGCTAAGGCTTTACAGCTTGCCAGAAAAGAAAGAGTGAGGTTTAGAAGTGAGACTCTCTTGCCTTATGATGTATCATAAAACAACTTTGAACTTGACAGTTTAACCCAATCAGAAAATTGCTGTGGTGTCTTAAAATTTTCTCTCTAAGCAAAATAAGCAATTTAGAAAAAGATAAGCCCGGCAGTGGTGGCAGAGCTCGAGAGGCAGAGGCAGAGGCAGAGGCAGAGGCAGAGGCAGAGGCAGAGGCAGAGGCAGAGGCAGGAGAATCTCTATGAGTTTGAGGCCAACCTGGTTTATTGACATCCAAGAATAGCCATCACAGTGATATAGGCTGAAGCAGCCACTTTGGCCTCCTGGAAGTTCCTTATCTAATTTGGCATGCTCTAACATTTTGGTAGTTCATTTCTTAGCTTCAACCCTAAGCCCCACACCTCCCAAATTGATAAGTGTGTACAATAACTTCTCTGTTCATAGATACTGTAATTGCTGCTAAAGTGGTATAGTCTGGTCTACAATTCTTCTAGTGGCAAAGGAGAGTCCATGTTCATAGTTGAGAACAGGTGAGACATAGGATCTGGCATCTGGCAGCTCTCTGAAATCCCCATGTGCTTTATAAATGATTTTGCGTAAGTCATCAGTACCAATTGGAAACATTTGATTGTTCCTTAAATTTGGTTTCCTGGAAAATCAACTCACTTGAGCTTAACAGTTCCCCTCTGCTGTTAACCTAGGCCTGTCACCCAGTTACTGCTTAGCCTCCACATTTGATTGGACCTCTCTGAATTATATTTCCTTCTTTGTGAAATAAGATTGACAAAGGACTTCGCAGACACACAAGCATTGACATCTTTTGAAGAAGTCAGCCATTCTGTTGCAACTTCTCTTTCTTCAACTCTGCTTCGCCTTCATTGATAGTGTGTTTCTGCACTGTGTGTATATGTGTATATAGACACATATAATGGTGCTTGTCAAAAGCTATCATTAAGATGTCCCCTCCAGTTAAAACCAGCGAGTTCCCCAGCTTCTCAGCAAGCTCATGATTAGTCACACGTGATAATTACCACCTAAATGATAATGCTTAACAGCAGCAGTGTGTTAACCTTGTTAGGCAGTCACAATAGCAGAGGAGAGGAAAGAAAAACAGAAAAGCAAATCAGAGCTGCTTCTTGTTTGCTGTGAGGAGTAAGTAAAAGCTGATAGTATACAAATGGAGCACAGGAGAAGAAGGAGTCAACAGTCAACACACATGGGCAGGCATGGGACATGGGCAGGCATGGGACATGGGCCTTCTTTTAGAACCATTTCAGTTCAACAGTGTTTTAGTATCCACTGTGTACTTGCAATAATGGTCATTCATTCATTCATTCATTCAGTTATTCATCTGTTCACTTATTACCTATCTGTTTATCTATCTTTGTATGTATGTATATATGTATGTATCTCTCTCTCTCTCTCTGTCTCTCTCTCATTTTGGTTTTTCAAGATAGGATTTCTGTGTGTAGCACTGGCTGTCCTGGACTCACTCTGTAGACCAAGCTGGCCTCAGACATTGGTCTGCTTCAGTCCTGAGTTCTGGGACTGAAGGCTCCTGCACCACCACCCAGCTTAATGGTCATTTCTTATGAAGATTGAGATATGGCACTAATGTACCATGTCACACATATATGTAATTTTTCTTTTTCTAGAAAATCTACTTAGTTATCACAATAATCAAAGTCAGAAACTATTAAAAAGTGACTTGGAGATGGATTAAGCTGGCAGAATGTTTGTCCAGCATGCACAGAGTCCTGAGTTCAGTCCTCTGGGGAGCATCAGTCAGGAATGGTGGAATGCACACTTGGGTGGAGGATGACAGATGATCCTCTGTCATACACATGGCAGGTTCAGACCAGCCAGAGATACATGAGCTTCGACTAAAGGAAAAAAAAAATCTTAAAATCAGTAGGAAAAAAAGACAGCATGGTTTGTCCATTATATCTGAAGGAAGACATTTTAAACCCCTGGTGACTGATCAAAGGATGAGGTTACACTAAGTGAAGGGACACACTTCTCAACCACAGAGCCAATTCTAAAGCCTCAGAGGTGACTACTCAACATGTCAGCTTGTTCTTTGAACAGCTTGTTCATTTGTCTTGAAAGTTGAAAGGGTTTAGTCATTGAAAGAATAGAAAAATAATATATGTTGGGAAGAAAGAAAGAGAAATTAGAAGGATGGAATGGATTCAGGAAGGAATTGACAAATCTGTAAATGAGTATAAGCCCACTAAAGTGTGTTGGGAGCAGTAGTAAATATGACCAGTGTTTGGACTCAGACAGAGTGGAAGTATCTAAGCCTGTGCGGATGCAACATCAAGGATTGGAAAGAGAGCTAGAAATCAAACAATTTGAAGATTTTCATTTGTTTAAGAGATAATCAGATATGCTCATTTTTTGACAAAGATCTTAAGACTATATATATATACACATATACATATATACATATATACACATATACATATACATATTCACTTAAGTTGAATCTATATCTCACATCATAGGCAAAAGTCAACTTGCAAAGGGTCAAAGAACTCAACTTAAGGCCTAAAATGTGAAAACCCTTTGAAGAAAACAGCAAAATCACCACGGTGATGGGCTTGGCAATGATTTCTTACATTTGACACTAAAGGCACAGGCAGCAAAATAAACCCAGATGAATGTGAAGTGAAAAGCAACAGCAGAGGCTGGCAAGATGGCTCAGTGGGCAGATGCTTGCAGGGCAAATACGGGGACCTGAGTTTGGATCCTCAGAACCCATGTAAATTAATATGTGGATGCATGGTTATCTAATCCCAATTCTCCCATGGTGATTCTTTTTAAAGCAAGGTAGAAGGTGGGGATAAATACTGAACACTGCCCTATGACTGCCACGCAGTCACACATATGAACATGTACACACACATATACACACAATCACCCATGTACACATGAAAATTAAATAAAATATAGCAGTAGAATAATGAAGTAACCAAAATTATGGGAAATAATAATTATATATTCGAAAAAATCAATATCTAAAAAATATATAAAATGTCTAAAACTCAATAGCAAAAAGTATGGTTATGAAATGGGTATAGGACTTGAGTATTCATCTTTCCAAAGAAGATATATACCAATGACCATCAGGAGTATGAAAATACAGTCAACATCATCAGTCACAGGAAAATGCAATATAGGCTAGAATATGGTATTACTTAATTCCTGCTAGGATAGCTGTAATCAAGAATTCCCAAGTTACAAGAGTCAGACTGTGGAAAAGTTGAGCCCTTCTGCATTGTAAATTGATTAGCTGGAGTGGAAAACAGTAAGATAACTCTTAAAAATATATTGAATTATTGTCAGATTGAGCCAGTCTTCTTGTGAACATACACAAAAGTGCTAACAACAAAAAATTAAGATATTTACCACCATGCTCACACTGACGTTATTCATATTTGTTAAAGACAGAAGCAAAGACTTGTCCACCAGTGGATTCAAAGGTAAGTGGAACATGACAATACATAAAGTAGAACATGTTTAGCCCTGTACAAGGAAGGAACTTTTGCCATGTGCCAAAACAAACTCTACTTAAACCTCGAGGACATTGCACTTCTTAAATAAACTATGCAAAACTTATTGAATGATTTTGTTGACATGAGATACTTAGAGTAGTAAGAATTGTAGAGTCATGCAGTAGGGTTGATGGATATTGCCAAGGCTAATGGAGAGAAGAGTATGAGTTAGTGTTGAATGTGCTTAGAATGTAAGGCTTTGAGAGGCAGAAAAGTTCCAGAGTTAGGTGGTAGCGATGATCTGATGACCCTTTCTATTCAGTCCCACAGAGCAGTGGTTAAGATGGTAGATTTATTTTAATTATATATTCATTGTAAGTATAACAGGCTTCATAAAGACACTTTGATGTAAGTATGCTGTGTACCCTAGCAAACTGAGCCCACAGTCTTCTCCCATTCACCATTCTTTTTTATTTTATATTTTTTCATTGATTTTATTTTTTATTTTTAACATATATAAGAAATAAATAAACTAAATACATGGACAAACTCATGGCCAATATCATCCTAAATGAATAAAACCATTAATAAGCCCCATTACAATCAGGAATTGGAGAGGACTGCCCACTCTCCCTACTGCTCATCCATAATGTGTTTGAGGCATTAGCTGGAGCAATAAGAAAAGAGAAAGGATACAAATGGGAAAATATTAAGTCAAATTATTTTCAATTGAAGATTATACTGTCTTATATCCAATGTTACCAAAATTTGACTAGAAAAATTGGAGAAATTATCAATAATTTCAGCAAAGTGTTATGATACATAATTGATTTACAAAATTTACCAGTCTTAATATATCTGAGCAACAAGCAAGCTGGGAGAGAGATCATGGACACGCCCCTCTTCCCAGCTTCTCAAATAAAATAAAATATTTAGGATATACATAATAGAAGAGGTTAAAAAAACACCTCTATAATAAAAACTTTAAAATACCC
>LR750613.1:49849-109849 GCA_902729485.2 Mus minutoides
GCCAGAAACTGGAAAGAACCCAGATGTCCCTCAACAGAGGAATGGATACAAAAAATTTGGTATATTTACAGAATGGAGTACTACTCAGCTATTAAAAACAATAAATATATGAAATTCCTAGGCAAATGGATGGATCTGGAGGCCATCATCCTGAGTGAAGTAACCCAATCACAAAAGAACTCACATAACATGTACTCACAGATATGTGGATATTAGCCCAGAAACCTAGACTACCCAAGATACAATTTACTAAACACATGAAACTCAAGAAGAAGGAAGATCAAAATGTGGACACGTCACCCCTTCATAGAATTAAGAACACAGCACACGTTGAAAGAGTTACAGAGATCATGTGTGAAGCTGAATCCAAAGGATGGACCCAATGACTGCGGCTGCCAGGGATCCATCCCACAATCAGCTACCAATCATAGACACTATAGCATATGCCAGCAAGATAGTGCTGAAAGGGCCCGGATATAGCTGTCTCGTGGGAGACTATACCAATGCCTGGCAAACATGGAGGTGGAAGCTCACAGTCAGCTATTAGATGGAACACAGGGCTCCCAAGAAAGGAGCTAGAGAAAGTACCCAAGGAGCTGAAGGGGTCTTCAACCCTATAGGTGGAAGAATAACATGAACTAATTAGTACCCTCTGAGCTCATGTCTCTAGCTGCATACATAGAAGAGGATGGCATAGTTGGCCATCATTGGGAAGAGAGGCCCCTTGGTCATGCAGACTTTATATGCCCCAATACAGGGGAACACCAGGGCCAAGATGTGGGAGCGGGTGGGTAGGGGAGCAGGGCCGGGAGGGGGGAGGATAACACTTGAAATGTAAATGAAGAAATTATCTAATAAAAGTTGGGAAAAAAGTTAGATAATAAACTATTTTCACATGCAAAAAAAAAAAATAGAAAGAGATTAAGAAACATACTCGAATTTGAAGACCTCCCAAGAGAATAGCTTGTTAAAATTAACATTGTGAAAAAAGACCTTCCTACCAAAAAAAAAATTACTGATTGAACGAAATCACAATCAACATCCTCATCTCATTCTTCACATAAATAGAAAGAAAATCCTCAATTTGATATGGAACAACAAAAGACCCAGAATAGCCATTTAGTCCTAAATAAGTGTTTGTTTCTATGCATTCTGCTCATTTTAAGTGATAAGTGCATCTGTCTACGACCCCAACTTTTTTACATCTGTTCCTATTGAGTCAATTTTGTTTGATATTAGAATGGCTACTTCAGCTTGCTTCTTGGGATCATTTGCTTGGAAAATTGTTTTCCAGCCTTTTACTCTGAGGTAGTAGTGTCTGTCTTTGTTACTAAGATGCATTTTCTACATGCAGCAAAATGCTGGGTCCTGATTACATATCCAGTCTGTTAGTCTAGGTCTTTTTATTGGAGAATTGAGTCCACTGATGTTAAGAGATAGTAAGGGAAGGTGATTGTTACTGCCTGTTATCTTTGTTGTTAGAGGTGGAACTATGTTTTTGTGACTATCTTCTTTGGGGTTTGTTGAAAGATTACTTTCTTGCTATTTCTAGGGTGTAGTTTCCCTTCCTGTGTTGGAGTTTTCTATCTATTATCCTTTGTAGGGCTGGATTTGTGAAAAGATATTGTGTGATTTTGGTTTTGTCATGGAATATCTTGATTTCTCCATCTATGGTAATTGAGAGTTTTGTTGGGTATAGTAGTCTGGGCTGGCATTTGTGTTCTCTTAGGGTCTGTATGACATCTGCCCAGGATCTTCTAGCTTTCATAGTCTCTGGTCATAACTCTGGTGTCATTCTAAAAGGTCTACCTGTTTACCTCTGTTCTCTTATATCTCTTTAAGGGAGTTATTTATGTCCTTCTTAAAGTCCTCTATTATCATCATGAGAAGTGATTTTAGATTAGAATCTTACTTTTCCAGTGTGATATTGTATCCAGGACTTGCTATGTTGGGAGAATTGGGTTCTGATGATGCCAAGTAACCTTAATGTTGCTTATGTTCTTATGCTTGCCTCCTGCCATCTGAATACCTCTAGTGCTACCTGTCCTCGCTATACCTGACTGGAGCCTGTCCTGTCTGTGATCCTGGTTATATCAGAACTCCTCAGAGTCCAGCTGTCTCTGTGATCCTGTGATTCTGGGATCCTGGGATCCTGAGATCCTGGGTGTGTCAGAGCTCCTAGGAGTAAAGCTGCCTCTGGGTCCCTGAGATTCTGGTGTGACCAAGCCCTTGGGATCCTGGGATCCTGGGATCCTGGGATCCTGGGATCCTGGGTATGTCAGAGTGCCTGGGAATGGATCTTCCTCTGGATGTTGTGAGACTGGCTGCAGAGTTCAGGTCCAAGGTCTGCTCAGGGCTCTGGCCTAGACTGGAAGGAACTGTGCCACTGGTTGGGTGGAGTTACTGTGTCCCTGGATCCCACTGTTCCCAGATACTCCCGGTGGTGTTGGGACCAGTGTGTACTCCTCATCCTGGGTGTGATAGAGAGCTTGGGAGTAGAGCTTCCTCTGGGTGTTGTGGGACTGGTTGTCCTGTTTCCCCCTTTTACTAGACCTTTCCAACTTCTACTTTCAAGATATACATATACGAATGTTTTCCTGTTTGCAGAAAATTCAAGATCCATAAATGAAAACAAAGGAGATATTTGTCTTTCTGAGTCTGACTTGTTTTGCCTAATAAGATGATTTCCAGTTGCATCCATTTTTTTTCTTTCCACAAACAGCATAATTTCATTCTTTATGGTGGTATAAAATCCATTATTTATAGATAACTTTTTTTCTTAGTTCAGCTCTTGTGAACAGTTTTGCAGTAAATGTGGTACGCAAGTGTTTCTGTGGCTAAATGAATCCAACCCCTTCAGCCATATGCCTCGGTTGTATGGCAGACTATTTGTAGTGTCCATATTGATTCCCATAGTGGCTGTTCCAGTTTGCACCCCTACCAGCAGTATATAGAGATTCTGCTTTCCCGCCGCCCTGCAGTCTCTCTAGCATCTATTGTCTGTTTTCTCAATGACAGCCATTTTGAATGAGGTGACATGGAGTCTCAATATAGTTTTAATTTGCATTTTCCTGATGGCTAGATATATTGAACATTTTTAATGTGCCTATCTGTCATTTGTACTTCGTCTTCTGAGCACTGCCTGCTCATTCCATTAGCTCACTTATTGGTTGGGTTGTTTGCTTTCTCACTATTTCATTGAGTTCTTTGGCTATTTTAGTTACTCCTCTGTCAGATGTGTAGCTAGTAACGATTTTCTTCCATTCTGAAGTCTGCCTCTTCGTCTGGCCGTTGCCTTTGCTGTACAAAAGCGATGTGATTTTATGGAATCTCATTTGTCAGCTCTTGGCTTTCTTTCCTGGGCCATTAAAGTCCTTTTTATGAAAGTCTCTACCTGAAACTGTATCTTGCCATGTTTTCCCCAAGCATGTGCAGAGCCTTACATTAAGGTCTTTGATCCACTTCAAATTGATTTTTGTACAAAGTGAAAGATAGGGATCTAGCTTCATTCTTCCACAGATGGATATTTCCAGCTTTTCCAGTACTATTTGTCAGAAAGCCCTGAGTTTTCTACAATATGTGTTTGGCATCTTTGTCAGCAGTCCTGTGGCTGTGGCTGCATGGGTTTACAGCAGGGCCCTCTATTCCACCCTGGCTCTGCATGCCCCAGTTATTCTTACTATGATTCCTAAAGCATAACGACATCCGGTATGGTGAGAATTATTCTTTGTCCTCAGAATTGCTTTTTAAAATCTCCTAAATACTGATAAAATATATATATATATAAAGCTAGATTAATAGGTCATACAAGAATTGGCTGTTTAAACTGATGTCATGTTTTAAAAGACAATAATCAACATGGAGGCCTTTGGAAGCCAATGCATGTACAATCAGGAAACATATGGAGATCTTCTCAGCCTTCTGACAAATTTTGCTTTTATAAACCTAAAAATATTCTCTAAAAGTATATTAAAAATTTGAAATTTAGGAAAATGGGAAAGTAGAACTATTAATTTTAAATAATAAATCATGGTGCATGATAAACCCCTCTATATAGAATTATGAGAATAAATAAAATTCAGTTAATTGGATATAAAATAAATGAATAATTTTACAGGTCTAGAAAATATAAAGTAAGTAACACAAACCAAAATAGTAAAGATAAATAAAACATCAACTATCACAATAAATACACAAGGATAAAATTATCTCATAAAAGGATATAAGCTTATATTCCTATGTGCCTCTCTATGCCATCCATCTACATTCTCCCTCCCCACTATCTTCTCATCTAGCTTCATAATTCAGAAGGTGAGGAAATTAACTCATTCATGAGAAAGCATGAATGATTACACCAGATGCAAATAGATATTTTTAAAGTTTTTGAAAGATATAATTATATCAATAGATTTTAACATAAGCATTTGATGAAATGCACACTTTATTAATGAATAAAATAACCCATAAGATGTATAAGATATGTTACTATAGATTAACCAATGATGCTTTAGGGGAGGAACCTTACTGTCTCAGCACCTTAACATGTTAAGTGTCTTTCCCCCACAGTCTAAATGGGGGGTCAGATGACTTCCCTTTAAGCTCCGACTAAGGACCATAGACTTTTTTTTTTTTTTATTTAATGAGGCAGAAGTACATATTTCTCTGGGGGGGTGGTGGAGGAGAGACAGTGCAAGAGATTGTATTTGAATGGGAATGGATGGCTATAGATATGACTGAAGAGGACAGTGCTGCTCATATGTCACTTTTAAGAATTTAGTTACTTGGCTTTACAGAAACTTTGCAATTCTATGAGGTTCCATATGTCGATTCTTGATCTTAGAGGATAAGCCATTGGTGTTCTGTTCAGAAATTTTTCCCCTGTGCCCATGTGCTCGAGGCTCTTCCTCACTTTCTCCTCTATAAGTTTCAGTGTATCTGGTTTTATGTGGAGGTCCTTGATCCACTTGGACTTGAGCTTTGTACAAGGAGATAAGAATGGGTTAATTTGCATTTTTCTACATCCTGACCAACAGTTGAACCATCACCATTTGTTAAAAATAGACTCTTTTTACACTGGATGGTTTTAGCTCCTTTGTTAAATATCTAGTGACCATATATATGTGGGTTCATTTCTGGGTCATCAGTTCTGTTCCATTGATCTTCCTGCCTGCCTCTGTACCAATACCATGGTGTTTGTTTGTTTGTTTGTTTGTTTGTTTTTTCACCATTGCTCTGTAATACAGCTTCAGGTCAGGGATGGTGATTCCCCCAGAAGTTCTAGTTTTTGCTATCCTAGGTTTTCTGTTATTCCAAATGAACTTGCAAATTGCTCTTTCTAACTCTATGAAGAATTTACTTGGAATTTTGATGGTGTACTGGCTGGTTTTGTGTGTCAACTTGACAAAGGCTGGGGTTATCACAGAGAAAGGAGTTTCAATTGGGGAAGTACCTCCATGAGATCCAGCTGTAGGGTAGTTTCTCAATTAGTGACCAAGGGAGAAAGGCCCCTTGTGGGTGGGACCATCTCTGGGCTAGCAGTCTTGGGTTCTATAAGAGAGCAGGCTGAGCAAGGGAAAGCAAGCCAGTAAAGAACATTCCTCCATGGCTTCTGCATCAGCTCCTGCTTCCTGACCTGCTTGAGTTCCAGTCCTGACTTTCTTTGGTGATAACAGAAGTGTGGAAATGTAAGCTGAATAAACCCTTTCCTCCCCAACTGCTTCTTGGTCATGATGTTTTGTCCAGGAATAGAAACCCTGGCTAAGATAGATGGGAATTGCATTGAATCTTAGATTGCTTTCAGCAAGATGGTGAGTTTTACTATATTAATCCTGCCAATCCATGAGCATGGGAGATCTTTCCATCTTCTGAGATCTTCTTCAGTTTCTTTCTTCAGAGACTTGAAGTTCTTATCATACAGATCTTTCATTTGCTTATTTAGAGTCACACCAAGATATTTTACATTATTTGTGACTATTACGAAAGGTGTCGTTTCCCTAATTTCTTTCTCAGCCTGTTTATCCTTTGAGTAGAGAAAGGCTACTGATTTGAGTTAATTTTATACCCAGCCACTTTGCTGAAGTTATTTATCAGCTTTAGGAGTTCTCTGGTGGAATTTTTGGGGTCGCTTAAGTATACTATCATATCATCTGCACATAGTGATATTTTGACTTCTTCCTTTCCAATTTGTATCTCTTTGACCTCCTTTTGTTGTCTAATTGCTCTAGCTAGAACTTTGAGTGCTATATTGAATAGATAGGGAGAGAGTGAGCAGCCTTGTCTAGTCCCTGATTTAGTGGGATTGCTTCAAGTTTCTTTCCATTTAGATTAATGATGGCTACTAGTTTGTTGTATATTGCTTTTACTATGTTTAGGTATGGGCCTTGAATTCCTGATCTTTCTAAGACTTTTAAAATGAAGGGATGCTGAATTTTGTCAAATGTTTTTTCAACATCTAATGAAATGATCCTGTCGGGTTTTTTTTTTCTTTGAATTTGTTTCTGTAATGGATTACCTTGATGGATTTCCATATATTAAACCATCCGTGCATCCCTGGGATGAAGCCTAATTGATGGTTGTGAATGATCAGTATGATGTGTTCTTGGATTCAGTTGTCAATAATTTTATTGAGTATTTTTGCATCAATGTTCATAAGGGAGATTGGTCTGAAGTTCTCTTTCTGTGTTTGATTTTTGTGTGATTTATGTAGAAGTGTATTGTGACTTCATAGAACAAATTGGGTAGTGTTCCTTCTGTTTCTATTTTGTGGAATAGTTTGAAGAGTATTGGTATTAGGTCTTCTTTAAAAATCTGATAGAATTCTCCACTAAACCCATCTGGTCCTGGGCTTTTGTTAGTTGGGAGAATATTAATGGCTGCTTCTATTTCTTTAGAGGTTATGGGAGTGTTTAGATGGTTTATCTGATCTGGTTTTAATTTTGGGACCTGCTATGTGTTTAGAAAATTGTCCATTTCATCCAGATTTTTCAATTTACTTGAGTATAAACTTTTGTAGTAGCATCTGATGATTTTTTGAATTTCCACAGCTTCTGTTGTTATGTCTCCTTTTTCATTTTTGATTGTATTAATTTGGATGCTATCTCTGTGCCCTCTGGTTAGTCTGGCTAAGGATTTATCTGTTTTGTTCATTTTCCCAAGAACCAGCTCCTGGTTTTGTTGATTCTTTGTATAGGTCTTTTTGTTTGTATTTGGTTGATTCCAGCCTTGATTGTGATTATTTCCTGCCATCTTCTCCTCTTGGGTGTATTTGCTTGTTTTTGTTCTAGAGCTTTCAGGTGTGCTGTCAAGTTGCTAGTGTAAGCTCTCTCCAGTTTCTTTTTGAAGGTACTTAGAGCTATGAGTTTTCCTGTTACCACTGCTTATCTTGTGTCCTGTACGTTTTGGTATGATGTGTCTTCATTTTCATTAAATTCTAAAAAGTCTTTAATTTCTTTTTTTTTATTTCCTTTTTGACCAAGTTATCATTGAGTAGAACATTGTTTAGCTTCCATATGTATGTGTGTTTCCAATTGTTTTTTTGTTTGTTTGTTTAATTTAAGACAAGCCTTAGTCCATGGTGATCTGATAGGGTGCATGGGATTATTTCAGTCTTCTTGTATCTGTTGAGGTCTGTTTTGTCACTGATAATATGGTCAGTTTTGAGAAGGTACCATGAGGTGATGAGAAAAAAGTATATTCGTTTGCTTCAGAATAAAATGTTCTATAAATATCTGTTAGATCCCTTTGGTTCATAACTTCTGTTAGTTTCACTGTGTCTCTGTTTAGTTTCTGTTTCTATGATCTGTCCTGCTGAGAGTGGGGTGTTGCAGTCTCTCACTATTATTGTATGGGGTGCAATGTGTGCTTTGAGCTTTAGTAAAGTTTCTTTTATGAATGTGGGTACCCTTGCATTTGGAGCATAGATGTTCAGAATTGAGAGCTCATCTTGGTAGATTTTTTCTTTAATGAGTATGAAGTGTCCTTCCTTATATTTTTTGATAACTTTTGATTGAAAGTCAATTTTATTTGATATGAGAATGGCTACTCCAGCTTGTTTTGTGGGACCATTTGCTTGGAAAATTGTTTTCCAGCCTTTCACTCTGAGGTAGTGTCTGTCTTTGTTATTGAGGTGTGTTTCCTGTATGCAACAAAACGTTGGGTCCTGATTACATATACAGTCTGTTAGTCTAGGTCTTTTTATTGGGGAATTGAGTCCACTGATATTTAGAGATATTAAGGGAAGGTGATTGTTACTTCCTGTTATTTTTGTTGTTAGAGGTAGAATTATGTTTGTGTGACTATCTTCTTTTGGGTTTGTTGAAAGATTACTTTCTTGCTTTTCTTAGGGTGTAGTTTCCCTCCTTGTGTTGGTGGCTTCCATCTATTATCCTTTGTAGGGCTGGATTTGTGGAAAGATATTGTGTGATTTTGGTTTTGTCATGGAATATCTTGATTTCTCCATCTATGGTAATTGAGAGTTTTGTTGGGTATAGTAGTCTGGGCTGGCATTTGTGTTCTCTTAGGGTCTGTATGACATCTGCCCAGGATCTTCTAGCTTTCAGAGTCTCTGGTGATTAGTCTGAAGTAATTCTGAAAGGTCTGCCTTTATAGGTTACTTGACCTTTTCCCCTTACTGCTTTTAATATTCTTTCATTGTTTAATGCATTTGGTGTTTTGATTATTATGTGAGAAGAGGAATTTCTTTTCTGGTCTAGTCTATTTGGAGTTCCATAGGCTTCTTGTATGTTTATGGGCACCTCTTTCTTTAAGTAGGGAAGTTTCCTTCTCTGATTTTGTTGAAGATATTTACTGGCCCTTTAAGTTGGGAATCTTCACTCTCTTCTATACCTATTATCCTTAGGTTTGTTTGGTCTTCTCATTGTGTTCTGGATTTCCTGGATGTTTTGGGTTAGGAGATTTTTGCCTATTGCTTTTCTCTGATTGTTGTGTCAATGTTTTCTATGGTATCTTCTGCACCCAAGGTTCTTTCTTCTATCTCTTGTATTCTGTTGGTGATGTTTGCATATATGAATCCTGATCTCTTTCCTAGGTTTTCTAACTCCAGGGTTGTCTTTCTTTGTGATTTCTTTATTTTTTCTGATTCCATTTTTAGATGTTGGATGGTTTTGTTCATTTCCTTCACCTGTTTGATTGTGTTTTCCTGTAATTCTTTAAGGGATTTTTTTGTTTCCTCTTTAAGGGTTCCTACCTGTTTACCTGTGTTCTCTTGTATTTCTTTAAGAGAGTTATTTATGTCCTTTTAAAAGTCCTCTACCATCATCGTGAGAAGTGATTTTAGATTCGAGTCTTGCTTTTCCAGTGTGATGGTGTATCCAGGACTTGCTATGTTGGGAGAATTGGATTCTGAAGATGCCAAGTAACCTTGATTTCTGTTGCTTATGTTCTTATGCTTGCCTCCCCCCATCTGAATACCTCTAGTGCTACCTGTCCTCGCTATATCTGTCTGGAGCCTGTCCTTCCTGTGATCCTGGCTGTGTCAGAACTCCTCAGAGTCTGGCTATAGCCTTAATTTGATATTCACCATAGATTATTATTCACCTGCCAACCTTTAATAGACCCTAGTTTCACAAATACTTTAAAAATTTACCGTTTTCTGTTTAGAGTTGTAAAGCAACTTGATTTTCAAATACTGAAAGGTGTGAATTTTTATGCTTTCTTTCTATTTCTTGTAACATGGGTCAATTAGACATTACTCAGTTCTTACATGAATCTGTTCTTTCCCAAGGCTTTCTTTTTCTTCTTATTCCCTAAATTAAGCCAAGCACACACTTCTAAATTCTGGAGTTTTCAGGATCTCTTTCCCTAGAGATGGGTGGGCATGAGTCTCCCCTTCTAAGATACAATACGGCAGTTGTACCCTCTTGGGACACTCCATTTATTACCACACTCCATTTTTCTGTCTTCTGATCCTTCCTTCTTTATGAATTGGCCCTGACTTTTAAGCTAATTCTAATGTTTGCTTTTTTATGAAGGCAGCATTCCAATTAAGATTGCCGGTTACTGTGTCAGTCAGATTTTTGTCTAGAAAACAGAGAATTATCTAGGTACAATATATCAGAGGATGCTTATTATTAAGATAAGGCACTGGAAGGCTGGAAGATAATTATCAGGAAAGTTGTTTTTAGGCATCTGAAACATAGACATCTGGGACTGTTCTATGAACAAATATAAACTGTTTATCAGGAATTCTGAACACAATGGACAAGACTCTCCTGTGCCAACTACAAATGATTATATTTTCCATTTTCTTCTACTTGGTAACCTCTTGTGGGTAACATTCACTACTGGGATCTAACTGGGATTTAACTGGCAAGAAGTTTAGGGGAATTTAGTTTTAGGACTTTAAGTCTCTTTGGTACAGGAGAAATCTTAGAAAGATATGCACCTAGTAATATGTGGTCCAGAGAGAACTTTCTTGACAGTAACATTCCAGGCAGCTTAATAGCATAAGACATAGCAACAAAAATAGGTAAAACTTGAAAAGAAATGAAACTAACATTATATATAGAAAATCTGACTGTCTGCATTAAATCACAAAGATATCTACAGATTTGTACTAATTTAGAATTGTATTCAAGTACATCTGTAAAAATTAACAAACTAAGTTTTAGAGTATTAGTATTCTAATAGAAATATATCATGTAAGATAGAAGAGAATAACTTCAATCATGGCAAGTGGGAAGATTATGAAAGAAATGGTAAAACATTTTGGAAAAAAATAAATAACAGAAGGAAACTAAGTGGATAAATTGATAGATATACTATGTTCATTGATGAAGAATTCTATATGTTGTAAACATCAGCTTTTCCTATATTAGCTTATATTTACAGTATAGTTCCAGTACAAATTCCAACAGTTTTTAAAATTCTTAAATTATATTTTAATTGTGTGTGTGTGTGTGTGTGTGTGTGTGTGTGTGTGTGTGTGTGTGTTGTGGTCTCTCTCTCTCTCTCTCTCTCTCTCTCTGCATATGTATGTATGTGTGTGTGAGAGAGGTGGAGGCTCATGTATAGAGTACAACTTGAGAGAATTTGTACCTTCCTTCACCATGTGGGTTTTGGGAAATTAAAATCATAATGTCAGGATTGGTAGCAAGCACCTGCATCTACTGAGCCATCTCTTTGTCCTCCAACCATACATACCTTTTTAACTTGACAGGATGATTTTGAAATTCATGTGCAGTTAAATAATTAAAATAAGCTAAAATTTAAAAAAACACATTTTAAAGATGAATAGGGATCATTTTATATAAAGCATAAAAGCACATTTTAAACATGACATAGAGATTATCCAAAGCATCAAGACATATTTTAAGAAGATGATAATAAATATTATCAAGCATGAACCCTGAAGACTGACTAGACATGACCATGGGTTATATACCGGATAATATGCTGAATACTCTTTCTCATATACAAAAAATAGTTATCTCCTTATCTCCTACCAAAATATTAATTTTAGTCATATTAAATATCAAAGAAAAAATTAGATTTTACAGAGGAAACTAGAAGAGAGTATGGACTTTGGGTAGTGTGTTTTAGTGGTAAAACTAAATAAATAATGAAGAATTCCCTAAGAAGAAAGACATTAATAAACTTCAAAATAAATTTTAAAATACTATGAAAGTCACTTTAAATACAGCAAGAAGGGAAGCCACTGACAGGGAAAAAATATTGTCAGTAAATACAAGTAGCAAAAAGATTTCATATCTAGAATTAAAAAAAAACACACATCCACTCACAACTCTGGGAGAGACTGTTGACTATCAGTAGATTACACAGAAAAACAGTTGCTAACGCCTTTGTGTTTCTTGGCTGTTACAAACAAATGTCCTTTACAAAAATGGGTAAACAAACTGGCATTCATTAATACATCAGAACAGTACATATGGAAAACAAATGTATTTGTCTGTCTGTCTCACACATATAGAGATACTATTTAAAATTTTAATGTTGAGTGAAAAAGTATATTTATCTAGGTGCTGGTTATCACGGACTATGTTATATGCTAATTATATTTATGTTCCCCAACTATATGAGCCATCTCTCCAAAGTATGTTCTATTATAACACATATTCAAAGTGTAGCATATGGAAATGTGAGGTCAGGAGAGCACTTGGCTAAGCTAGTACTCTCCATTGAAATTGTTTGCCATGATAACCATTTACAGGTTTTCATTTAAAGGTGTTTGTATGCTTTTGGTTGAAAACGTGTTTCTGATATATGATAAAATACTGATATATTTTCATCATTAAACTGCTGCATGGCTACTAAAAAAGGAAAAAAACACAAGATTTAGGAAGATATACATCAGAGTGATAAATATGTTATTGTACAAAAACACCATTAAGTATGTTTTTGATTTCTTTTGTTTACATGTGGTAAAGATCTATAAACATTCATGGAAGTGATAAACTATAACTTTAGAACATGAACATGCCAAAGAGGGATGCTTAAGAATTGTCAATATGGCTACTTGGTTTGTTTTGAGAGACAGTATTACTATATAGCTTAGTAAGTCCAGGCTATGTAAGTCCAGGCTAGCTTCAATCTCATAACATACCTTCTGTCTTGGCCTTTCGTGTGCTAGAATTACAGACGTGAACCATTATACTCAACTTCTTATTTCTTAAAAGGCAAACAAACACAGAAAATATCAGTAGCAAATGTGAAAAATGCTAAAGACCCCAAATGGGGACAAGTAATATTAGTTTCTATTTCCTATATGTATTTAAAATACATTATAAGTATTAGTATACTTATTAATATACTAAAAAGAAACAGAGTTAAATGGCCAACTTCTTTTCACTTGACATATGTCCTAGATATTTGAATGACAGAGACCCCTGTTCTGGAAGCTCACTCTGTAGTAGTTGGTAGAACATCCCTCGAAGGCACACTGCATTAGTTGGTACAGCATCCCTGACAGCTCACTGCGCATTAGTTGGTACAGAATCCCTGGAGGCTCACTGTGCAGTACTTGGTACAGCATCCTTGTAGGCTCACTCTACAGTAGTTGGTAGACTATTGTGTTGTGAATGGGCAAGGATTTTTTTTATGGGCTCTTTCTGTGACTTCATTTCTTTGGGGTAAATGCCTTCTATGCTCTAAATGACGTACTCTTTTGTGTCTTGATAAATTGGGATTGTGCACTATTATAAATAAAATAAAAATATATTACCAGAGTCACTTCATTGACCATTTTCAGACTTTTAAGCACAATTTCTGTTTCTAACGTAGATGCATGCTTCTCTTTAAACATCCAAAATGTTAGGGTGTACATGGCAATTTCCCTATGCCATGAGACAAATGTTGAGACAGGTTACTGAATCGCTGAGGGATTCTAATCCATTGAAGCCTTTGATGATGGGTCTGAGTTACTAAAGATACTGTAAAGATCTCTGAATCTTTATAAGATAAATTTTTGCTCAATGTTCTTTTATAACTTCTGTGACCAATTCCTAAAGAAATAAAATAGGACTCATTTGAGTTGGGTATTTGGCTAACTGGACTCTGTATTGGTGCTCTGGTATTAGTCTTACTGGTATTAGTTCACTGGAGTCAGTTGTGGGACCCCAGAAGTCTCTACTTGTGTGTTTGCCAGTTTCTCATGGGCAGGCATCTCCAGGCACATTGACTAAAGCTTTCCTTTTTGAACTGGACAGTGTCTCTTCCTTTGGTCAGGTGGCCCTGTGTTGAATTGCTTATAAAATGGTCTTTCGGTGCCATGTACCTATGTCACATAGTGGTGATGTTAATGGTAAGTGGCCTTTCTTGTAATTAGAGATCTATCCTGAGACAGGCTGAAGTTCAGAATTTTCTTGGCCACATGAACAAGTCTTTGTTTGAAAGATTGACTGACTCCATCCCCACTGCTCTAACTGGCAGGATCGCCAGAGATCAATGCCTGCAGTGAGCTTGGGTACAGGGCCCCTGCTGCTGCTGGACAGCTGCAGAGACGCAGGCTCCTTCCCACTGTGGGTCTGTTGACAGCTTCTCCCTGGAACAGTTTGAGGAGTGGAGAGCCCTGTTTCTGAGACAGAGAAGTGTTTTCACACCTGAAGTGCAATCTCACACCTTGTGTTTCTCAGCAGATAAGTGCATAAAATAACACATCCACCCGGAATAGAAAAAAGATCAACGGACAAAGAAAACCGTAGGTTGTAATTTACTTCCTACCTCACAATGCGCTGAGAGGAAATTACAGAGATCTGGGTTTACGCTTTTGAACAGTTTGACTGGTGGTTAGCTGGGGAAGTGAGCTACAAACTCAAGGCTTCTGCCTGCACTGAACAGAGAATAGACAGAGGAAACTTAGGAACACGTAAACTTTTTTTTTTAATGGTGACATGCATCTAAGTTAGAAGCAAAACTTTTATTAAAAGTCCAAACATTATCAATGAAGTGATTTTAATAACAGATTTGTGGGGATAATTTTCTTCATAATGGTTCATTCAGAAATTTTAGCCAAAGTAGATGACATTGGTAAAATTTGAATGCTTTCTTTTCCTTTTGGCAACTGAAAATAGGAATTAGTCAGCACTTCATAGTATTTTAGTATAAGGCTCTTAAAATGGGTGGTTTTACTTGAGTTTCTGGCTTGAAAACATGAGTTCGAAAGAAAACAAAGGTTTAACTTTTTGTCTGTTCATGAATATTCATCATAAAATAGTTGTTGAAAGTCCTCCCCCACCCCCCCATCTTGTACTAGGCCAGGCATGGGGGTTTTGTGCTAAGCAAGGCAACTCCTCTCTTTTGCTTTGAGGGACTGGCAGTTTGCAGACAAGAAACCACACAGTGATGACGAGTGCTAAGGTAGGGTCAGTGAGGTGCTGGTGGAGGCAGAGTCAGCAAAGATTCTGGATAAAGTGTTGTGCAAGTTCAACTGTGTTGGCAGAGGTTAGGGGAAGGGGATGGCCTCTGGGATATCAGGGAATTGGTGAAGCACACAGGGGAGCCGGTGGGGGTGAAGCTTATGGCTCAGAGTTCCAACATGAGATGGTCCAGAGAATGGGTAGACTGTATGGAGAGCAAGAAGAGAAGATACACTCCAGCCAAGACATAAAATAACAATTTGGCTATGGGGAAAAGAATGCACATCCAATACATAAATCAAGACTCTTTCTGAGTTCACACATCTCCCATTGCACATGGGCCTGTGCGCCTCCATACATACTCTGTACAAAGAGAGGTTCTAATGCTCTTCACGAGCATGCCAGACTGTGAGTTGTATGAAACAATAGACATAAAACAACAATTCTTTTCCTTAATGATCTATGCAAGATGTGGTGGTTCGGCAGCAAAGACCAGGCCTGAAGAATACCATCGCATGGAGAAATGTGAAGTCAATGTAAAGATGATAACTTAGCCAGCGCAGTGCAAAGTGCTGATGGTTTCTCATCCTTCTCTTCTCTGCTTGTCCTGTAGATACATATGGAAAACTCTTCCTCCTCAACTGTGTGGGTCAAGAGATGTCCCGCTGCAAGACGTCCATTCGGCGTGGCCAACCCAATCCTGTCTATAAAGAGACCTTTGTCTTCCAGGTGGCCCTCTTCCAGCTCTCAGATGTCACCTTGATGATTTCCATTTACAGCAGGCGCACTATGAAGCGGAAAGAGATGATTGGCTGGGTCGCTCTGGGCCAGAACAGCAGTGGGGAGGAGGAGCAGGAACACTGGGAGGAAATGAAGGAAAGCAAGGGCCAGCAGACCTGCCGGTGGCATACACTGTTGGAATCTTAGGTTTACCAACAGCATTCCTCTTATGTCAGCCTTGATTAGCTAACATGAGTCAGATCATTAGGGGCGGAGGAACTTTCAAATGGAGAACTGTACTAAACTTAGGTCATTCTATGGCTTGGGACAGTTTCAAAGGTTTGATCTGAGTTTAAATGTTGTCATGAAAGGAAGCCTACAGACGTAGTATGGGGAATGGTATCTGGTTGAGACCAGTGGTTCCGTCACAATCTGTGCTAATGGATGATTGTGTTTTGGTTCGCACTGTGTGGTGCCGCTCCTTCCTGCTGTCTCTCTTTGCTGGGAGAATAGCCTGAGATTTCAAAGGAGCTATAAACGTTACTGTTTTCCATCACCGAGGTGTATGAATCAGACTCTTCTCAGTGTTCAAAATTCCAAAACAGAAATGAATCAGATGCTGAGTGTTAAGGAAGGATGTAACCAATCCACAATCCTCTGTCACCCCTATTCTCTTTATGAAAAAAAAAAGAGAGCCCTGTTTACTAAAAAGGTAACTGTTATAAACTTGTGGTGTAAAATAAATTTGTATTCATGAAAAGTCTCTTTTTATCTCAATTAGATATCACGGTTTCTAAAAGAATTGGGTTAGACAAATCATATGGAAGCTGTAAAACAGTTAAAAACTGACTGTTATCTGACCTGTATCTTTTGAATATTTAAGATTTCCAAAAATCAAGGATTTTGTGCTTTCTTACCGAATCGGTACCCAAAGAAGAAGAGGAAAACCTAGAAGATAGTTTAAGTCTTGGCTTTCTTGATGTTTCCGAATCTGTTGTTCATTTGGACTATACCTTTTTCTATAGATAATTGTATTAACTCTCACATGTATTTTTTGTATGTATTTCTGCATGCCAGCCACGTTCATCTTTATGCTATGTACCTTGCCAGTAGAACATAGAAAGATGCCTACAGTGGATCTCAATAAATACTGATTTGATTGACTTAAAGGGAATGAACATGTGGAGTCCTCTGAATGAAGAAATATCATCATTTGGTATGGAACTGAATTCTTGGATCACTTAAAGAACCCAGCACTGATATTTCTTACGTGTGCAACAAAATGTTTTAGTGAGTCTCTGTCTGTGGGCACACGCTATTTATTCCCCAGTACTAACCTTGTATGGATCAGGTCATGAGGTTTTAATTATGAGTGGCTTTTACGTTTTATGCAGTGCACTTTAATTTTCTTTATTCTCAGATATGAGTGCTTAGTTTTGGTGTCTTTTGCCTGGACGTTATGAGGAGGAAGGAACTCACCCTTAACCCTGTGCTTAATGTTCCAGGTTCTCTGAGCAAGGGCCCTGCCACTTCTTTTTAGACTTTTATGTTTTCTTGTTGACTTCTGTCCTGTCTTCGGGAAGCGTGATAGCTAGTGACGGATACACGCAGTCAAAGCCGCAGAGCTTCCCCCACAGCTCTACATTTTGACAGATTGTAAGCGTAGGCTGAGACACTTGAAGGACGTATTTATTCCTTGCACTTCATAATGGATATCCTGACAAGACCAGACAAGGGCACAGGAAAACTCTACCAGATCACAGGGATCAGACTTGGGGGGAAAAAAACAATGTCATATGGAGATGTGAGCATTTGCAGAATAAACTCGTATCCCCAGGTCTTTTTTTAAAGCCCGTCAGGTTCCCCACCTTCCTTGAGAAGGCCTCGGTGTGTCTTCTCAGCATTTTGCCCACTAACTGCCCAGTGGTCTTTGCAGTGCGGCTGTGTCACCGGGGTAAAACTGAGTGCAATTGATAGAGGAGCCGCAAAGAATCGGCTTTTCACATCCCTCCCTCTCTGTGCGCCTTGTGCTGAAGGGAAGCAGAGCAGCCTCGTTGTGCTTCTCTTTCGGCCGCTGGCATAATAGTAGCATTCATTTTCAAATTTACATTTGAAAAAAATCTGTATATATTGTCCAGACAGCCCTGGATTTCCCTCGCTTGCTCGCACACTTTGCCTGTTCTACAAGTTGCCTGCATCCATGGCTTCGGGGGCCCTGCTAATCACCTCCGCTTTCTGTTCTGCTCCTCAACTCGCTCAGTTTTGGGTTTTCTGCTGGTATAGTGAGCTTAGGATGATGTTTAGCATTTTTCCCACTTTTTAGTCATTTTTTTGGGGGGGGGTAGTGGTACTCATCGTATAACACGTGTGCATCTTGATTATACAGCAGCATTCGCCCTCAACGGATGGCACAGACATCAAATTCTAAAGACAAGATACACTGAAATGTGAGGCTGAACTTCTTTTTTTTTAACCTTGATTTGAAATTCTGCTTTAGGAAGATCTTTGGATTTTGTGCATTTAGACTCTCTTATTTTCTTGGCAAAGTCTAGACCCAAATGCATTTAACATGTTTTTCGCTTGAGCATTTACAGCTCCATTTGCTTCTCAAAAGAGTTCTGAAAGATAATTAGTTGGCTCTGTGGTGGGAGAGCTGCGTCTTGCCTGTTTTAGCTAGCTAATGATTAATATCTTGTGCGGGGTTTGACGTGGAAGCGGTGCCCGCGTTTTGTTGCATGATGGTTCTTTTCCTAAAGTGTGTGCTTGTAAAACAATATCACGGAGGGTACGAGGCGCACCGGCTTTACGGAGACGCGTCTCATCTTGGGCCTTCTTTCGGGGCTGAATTGGTTTCACCAGTTATGGTGGTGGCTGTTGTACTCTCTGCTCCCCTCTGACGATTGCTGATTTTCTCTTCTTTCTTTCTTAATGGACCATTCATCAGGCAGACACACACCTGCTCTGGGTTCCCCCTCCTTCCCTGGCTCCCTGTGAGAGACGCACAGTTGGTTTGGATCCTGTTTTCACTGATCGCATAACTTTTGGACAGAGGAAGCCCCACTTTCCCTAACATTAGAAGAATTTATAACGACCATGAATGTACTACTATGGCCAGCATTCCGCCAGCATGAGGCCTCAGAAAAGATCCATGCCGTGTTTGCAAAGAGACGTGGCATGGCAACCATGGTTGGACAACTTAGGTGCCATTGGCTATGACTTGCTTTGATGACAATTCAGGCATTGATGACATTCTCCATAGTGCTGGGTGCTAGAGGGTGCTTGAAGCATGCCTTCTCCCTTTTCAATATGTACACACATTCACGTTATCCAAGCTACTATTGCCTCTTGTTCATTGTGGTTTATATCGTGGCTGTCCTGGAAGGTATCATCTGAGGATCCCAATTCTTTCCAAGTAAAGCATTGTTTAAGTTGCATAGCATGTTCATGGATCTACTGATCTTTCAGTGTGCACATTATGCTGCTCTGTGTCCGACCAAACCTGGCTGTCCTTCCCATGCAGAGGACTTGGTACATGAAGATGTGGGGAGACCCATCTGTAAATGACATGAAGTTGCATGGAAACAATTTTGGGGATAGGATCTCACTTAATGGTGTTGAACAAAACAGACCCCAGGCAGTGAAGTGAGCGCCTGCTAGGTGGACATAGGTGGGTTCAGACGGAACCTGCCTGCTAGGTGGCCAGGAGAAGATGACTTGCCCAGCCCACACCCCAGTGTCCTCAAATGGGAAGCTGAATTAGTGCCTGCCTCTGAACTATCTTTGAAGAGGTATCAGTGAAGTCACAGTTGTAGCAGGACCAGAATAGAAGCTGCTACAAAACTAATATTCAGTAATTTTCTCCTTCTACTCACACTTGAGAAAGAAGTGTTCTAGGCTTGCTACTTTTCCAGGAATGCAGCTATGACACTAGGTGGGAACTCAAAACATTTTTTTTTTTTACAGGAACTTGAAAAAAGAAGTGCTTCATGAAGCTGACCTAGATTTGCCCCGAAAGTAGATCTTATCAAGGGATGAGCATGATGGAGTAAATGACATCGTAATAGACATCAAATAACTACATCTCCATCTTTTTATTCTCTTGGTTTGGAGGAAGTGCACAACCTGAGTTGCTTATGTTTACATCTTGATCAGCCACACACAGGCCTTTTGTTAACCCACTCTGCTTCTCATACGCAGATAGGGCTCCCATCAGAAAGCTTGCTAGGGTTTGGCTATGTAGTTGATTTTTATCTACAAAAATCAAGCAGTGTAATACTGAGATTCTCTAAAAATATGTGCGACTTTGAAAACTCACATTATATATTTATATCTCTATATGGGGGGAATTTTCAGCAGTGAAGACAGAGTCATTGTCCAACTGGAAGGTTCTATTGAGAACCATGTCATCCCTGCTATCTGTGTCATCCCTGTTAGATCATAATGAGAGGAATTCCATTATTCCACTGAACCTCCTTTCCCTTTAAAGGTGCCTTGTTTGTAGATACAATGGGAATATGGCCCATTGTTTTCCGGTGATTCAAACTGCAAGTATGAAGACATCTTAAAAGTTTAGAGAAGTACTGGTTGACCTTTAATCCATAGAAGTCTGGAACATATGACTCAGGCACAAGTGCCACTGGGTAGCATGGGCCAATCATCTTCTATACGGCTGTAGTGGTGGTTTTGAGACAGCCTCTCCTGTGACCTTGAACTCACTATGTAGCTGAGGATGACCTTGAACTTCTGATCCCTGGGTAGCTGAGGATGACAAACTTCTGATCCTCCTGCTTCTTTCTCCTCAGTGCTGGGATTATTGGTGTGTGCCACCATGCCCAGTTCCTGTGGTGCTGGGGTCAGAGCTTTGTGGATACCAGGAAACACCCTAACACCTGAGCTCTATCCCCAGGCCCTGTTTGTGTTTTAAACTGTGTGATTCTGATCAGACGGCTGCTCTTCCACCCACTGCCAAGGTGTCAACATGCTACATTGAATTCCAGGCTCCCAATTCAGGGACAAGAACCTGGAGACATTGGATGTGAATCATTTAGCTTAATGCTTTCCAGTGGGGATAAGTAGGGATGATGATACAGTTGTTGTGTGGGAGGTGGGAAGACCGGGAAGTGACTTATGGTCACAATGACCCAGAATGTAGAACCCCACTGGAGAGGACAGTGTACACTGTCTGATCTTGGCACATGGATAGAGTCAGACGACCCACAAACACTTAATGATGAGACCTTATCTTAAACATTACCAAAAGTATGTATGGGTTGTTTCTCATCAGCTTAACTGTATTTGTTCAATTTCCTTTTGTCTATCACTGGGTTATTGGGGGTGGTGCAGAGCTTACAAATCTTCCTGAAGTCCTTGGCTAACATTAAAATCACAGCACTTACCAATATACGATCATTAAGTTGTTTACAATTATTTGTAGTCCAAACTAGACTTTCTAATTGTGGGTTGGAAGGAAATGAGAAGCATTTGGCTAAAGGAATCATGGGGAAACTTCTGGCAGTCCCGAAGTTGGTGGCTAACCTTTAGTTGCCCGAAAGAGAGCATTGACAAGAAGATTCTAGAAGCATCTTTTAGAACAGAAAGTTGCAGTGGCAGTGTTAGTTCGAAGGATAGGAGGGCACCCAGGAAGTGTGTCTTTAGGAGGTTTCTTTAAATTTAGTATCTGGTATATAATCTCAACACTCCTGGTCTGAGCTTTTCCCATTTGTATTTTCTCCACGTGGATTTTTCTCGGCTTCTTATGTCTTCTCTGGGGAGCTGCTGCTCAGGTCTTGTTCGAGTAATGATGGGGTGCCTGCAGGCCTTGGCTGCCTTCCTCTCGTATGGTGCATTGACTGTCAACTGTCTTCATTCCCCTTGGGTCAGATTGCCATATCCTAGACACGGCGGTGATAATCACCTATATTTACAGCCCGCATGAAACCTGCGTGCAGCCTGAGGTTTTATAGTGCAAACGCAGGCGGCAGCCATGGAGGTCTGTGGATGTTCTTAGAATCACACTGCTGAGCACTGCCAACGGCCCTCGAGTGCTCACTAATGCCGCCTCAAGTGTCTTTGGGGAGCTTTTCCTTTTTACTGCTGTATGACAATATCACCAATCGACTTTGAGCTTCACAAGAAGGCAGATTTCCCTGAGGTACCACCAGATTTATGTGTAATTTTTGTTGACTTAATTTTTCCCTTAATATAACCATTTGATTCTTTCAAAAAAAAACTGTTTAGATATATTCAAAACGTATCCACTCAAAGAGTGAATAAAAGTCATTGGTGCTTAGAATGTTCTGGAATCTGGGCTGGGTCTAGACATGGGCTGATGAATAAAAGAGTTCAACAATACCTTTGCTTCCTAATAACCTCTTCTTTCATGTTCCATTCTGACAAGGACTGTAGGCAAGCAAAAAAAAATTTTTTTATTATCTTGTAATTTGGGACTTAATATATTTCTGTGATGGTTTCTCCTCCTCCTGTGAAGGGGAGAGGATTTAAAAGTTATTACTCTGTGTCTAGTTAAGGAATAAATATCCTTGGCAGTTTATGCTTCTTTTCAAAATAAATGGGTATTTTACATCTGTAGAGGGAGGGATGCTGTGTTCTGCTCCAGCAAAGAAATGAGTTACGGCGTGAGGTGCTGGTTAGATGGTTATTTGAACTTGTGTGACTGAATATTGAATTTCCTTTATAAGACAGTGGAATGGTAGGTCTGGGCAGGCACACGTGACACAATTCCCTCAGGCTCTGTATATTGTAAATGTTTGCTCGCTCCTGTTTGACTATGTGGACTAGAGATAAAGCTATAGCATGCATGGGTGAGGATGTGGGCAAAGAACCATACTAACCTGTTTATTTTTTTTAATGAAGTATTTTCATGAGATCATAATAAGCAAGGAAGGACAGATAAAGAAAAAGAAATGCTACATATTTTCTCTCATTTTGAAGCCTAGACTTTCTGTAGATAGACAAGACCTTTTTTATATTTGACACAGAAGGGAGATGGGAGAAACCATTAGGACTGGGGAAAGAGGGAGATGAAGTGAAGAGCAGGAGGGAGGGTGAAGATGGTGAAAGTGCGTGTGACCCATTTAAACTGTCTGTGAAGCTAAGCTCTTTGGACAATGAGTAAGCACCCTGCACCCCCCCCCCCCAAAAAAAAACAAACAAACAACCTCCTGTAATCTGGGCATCCTTAAAAAATGTGTGAGATCAATATCTGTTTTCTTATTTTACATGGAAGATGGATAAACATGTTTTCTAGGGTTGATTTTGAAATTGGTCTGAATATAATTTGGTTTTTCGGTCTAGGAATCGACCCCGGCTCTTACAGATGGAATCTCACTCTTGAGTGATATAGTCTTTGCCCTGGATGTAATTCTTAGCACTTTCAACTTCATAATAAAAGACTGTTTGGTTGGCTGTTTTCCAGTGGATTTATTGCTTATCATTCTTAACATCATAAGAGCTCAAGTGACCACATCTCAAGCTACCTAAGTCAGAAGCTTTGGTGACCTAAAAGAACTTACTGAAGAATGTTTACATGTCACTCAATCCACGGTCCATAATAAGATGACACATATCTCATCCTCTGATCATCACCTTGCTAGTAGAGAAAAGGCACCAGATAGTTGCCTAAGTCATCCTTCCCACCTGGCCAGGGAGCTGTGCTCTGCTCAGCTTCTTCATGGTGTTGTCTGTCTTTGTTCCAGTGTTCAGCAGTTGTTGAAATGTTTGTGAATTTCCTGCATCCTTCCTCTTTGTGTCTTGGGGGTGGAGTCTGTTCTTTCTTATGCCAACTCCCATTCTTCTTAGCCTGGTCATACTGGGGGCTTCTAGCGGGTCATCTTACCTGGAAGTGAAAGCTACCAATGGGATTCGGAATGAGGAATGTGGTCAGGAAGAGAAAGATAATTCCACAGAAGTGGTTCTATATGAAGCACTGGATTCTAGAGACACACTTCCTTCGTAAGAGGGTTGGTTAGTCAGGTTCCTTATAGTGGGTACCCAGGCCAAGCTCACTAACTATGCTATATTTCCCTGGACACCGTGGTGACCATTGCTAATGTTTAATTCTTCCACATTGTAAAGTAGCATTTTATTATGCTTCCAACTAATGCAGCCACACTCTGAGTTTTATTAGAAAATACAAAGTATTTCCCAGAATTTAAAAATATATTTTTATTACAGATTTTATTTTAAATGTATGATAGGAAGAGAAAATGTACATGCAAACTCTATGGTGAAAATTTTTTGTTTGTAAGGGTGATATTTGACCTGTATTTTCAGGTAAAACAATGATGCTTTTGTGATTTTTTTTTTTAATACTGTTAATTGAACTTTCTTTTTCAGAGTAGTTTTAGGTTCAAAACAAAACCCAGCATCCCCACCTACCCATGCCCCAACTTACATACACTCTTGACTATGAACATTGGATCTGGTGCAGTCAGTCAGATGATGTCAACACATCTTTCTAGGAAGTGGGTAGTTCCCATTAGGGGTGTTTCCTCGATACTGTAAGCACATGTAACATGTATCTGTATTATCATAGCAGAATGTGGGGTATTTTCACTGCCCTAAAACTCCTCTGTGTTCTATTTCCTGAATCCCCTTCTCCCCACTGAAGTCCTGGCAACCACTGATCTCTGTACCGTCTCCAGAGTTTTGTCCCCAGAATGTCACATACTTGGAATCAATCAGTGCACAGACTTCTCAGATTGTCTTCTTTTACTTGCAATCTGCATTTACAGTTTTGTGTCTTTTTATGCCTTGATAGCTCATTTCTTCTTAGGCGTTGAGTACTATTCTGCTGTCTGGATGCAGCCGTTTATGACCTGTTTCCTTTACTTTTGCTTCTAATTTCATTTGCTATGGCACATTTGAATGTGAATGTTCACAAGGAAACCAAGTTGATTATTTCCTATGATCCATCCAATGGAATGTAGCCACTTTCAACTTGGAGTCGGGGTTACATAGGTGATAGAAGGCTTGCTTTCTATTTGGAGAGATGGGTGGGCAAAGTTGCATAATCTCACACTTTGCATTGGCTAATCTGAGCCCTTAGTCCTCTCCATGGAGCACTCAGCAGGGAGAGCTCTGAAGGACCCCTACATTGGATCACAAACTTAGTAATCCCATTGCGTTTTGTGGAGCAATGGTTTGGGCAGTCTATGCTTATTAGAAAGTGCTACTGATGTGGCCACTGAGTCTGGTAGGAAGCTGGCTTCTGTTTTTCAGTCTGTGGCCTACCCTTTATCACACATACACAGAGAGAAGTGCTGTCATCCCACACGACGTTGCCTTTGTCAACCGTGCACATTGATTAACAGTGCCTTGTAAGCATCTGGAAGCTCTGTATTCTGAGGGGAAGGATGACCCAATGCAAGCAGGATGGTGACCCGTGACAAGCAGGTGGATGTTGGAATGATGATCCCGATAATCACGTGGAGGAGGAGACCTTCCCAGTGAGCCATATCTGAGGCCATTACCATCTTCTGTGTATACAGGCTGCCCTATGCTTTGCCGGCAGCCACTGTGGACCCAGGCCCTACAGAAGAGATGAACTTACTATTGAGCGTTGAAGGTTGAATGCAAACTAACAAAGCCTGCATTCTGGTACCCTGCCTTACTTTTATGATCTCTGAGATGGATGGTAAACCCCAAGTCTTCCGAGCCTTCACTGTATCTATCAACTAGGGTTGTTAGCCCATTTTACCTGTTTACCCTAGGGTATAGGGATAGGATTCTTTAATTTTCTATTAATATAACAACTGTGAGCCCCTACTGTGGATGTAGGATGAGACCTTAGATGGAAAACATTGCTGCAGATTTTTTGAAGACATGCATGGCTTTTTTGGAGACTGTACACTATTTTATTTTTATATTAAGGTCATAGCCACTTTTATTATGTTGCTGTATCAAAGTAATTGACACTTTTAGATCTCTGCCAGTAATTTTGCTAAAAGTTACAGCTGGAATGTTCTTTGGTGATTCTGCCTCTGAGAAAATGTTGGGTTATGATTTAAAAGGTTTTAAAGTGTGTGTGTGTGTGTGTAGGCATGGTGTGTGTGGGTAGTGCACATGCCATAGTTGCCTGTAGAGGTCAGAGGACAGCTTTGTGGAATGATTTCTCTCCTTCCATTTTTACTTAGTTACTGGGGATCAAATTGGGTCAGTGGCTTCCATAGCAAGCGTTTCGACTTGCGCCATCTTGCTGGCCCAGGTTTGTGTAAACACTGACAAAATAACAAACTCCATCTTTATTTCAGGGGCAGAACATCTTTCAGTTGAATGCACCCATTCCTTTATTACAATTTGAGTACAGGTACAAAAAAACATTAGCTATCCCACCCCATTTTCTAAAGTGGAATCTGAATAGCATGTGGAGAGAAAACCATCCCATCCTTGCCCCCACTGAAAAGGGTTCTTAAACCCATCTTACTCCTTTCTCTTGAAGAACATGGCTGTCCACCTCTCATCCCTCACTCAATCACTTCCTTTGTCAATATCCTTTCATTACCTCCCAGAAAAAGCAAAGATTAAAAACTCATTTTTTAAGGACCATCCAAGATTTTACAGCAATGTTTTGTGTTCCCAGTGCAAGATAAATCTGAGCATTTCTAATTTTTTTTTAGTCTTCATATGGCATCTGAAACAGTTGTTCACATTCACACATCCATGTTTCGCCATATGCATACCGTGTGCAGTTCTGTTGTTTTAAAACATTTCATTGGTTTTCTTTCATAGCTCAACTTTTGATGGGTGTCCTTGAAGAACTTGCATTAAAAAAAATGCAAACGTGAATGACTCATTCATCCTGAGCACATGTAACTATTTTGGGAGACATCTTGAAAAGGTTTTACCCTCCGTGGAGCATGCTGTTCTCGGCACAGGGACATGATAAGATCATCTCTTCTCTGTTCCTGGTTCCTGCTAGGTTATTGCTGCATGCTCCCCTGCTCTTACTCCTTGGTAGTTGGCAACAGGTTTATACAGTTCAATTACAGTGATTTCTTTTTTAGCATAAATTGGGTTTTCACCTGGATTTCCAAGCAGAATTTTTGTATAAGTTTATTGTTCAAAGCCATTGTCAAGTAAGAGTTACCCTGAGTCCCTCTAAGGACTTCATAGGCATTTCAGACCTGGCCTCTATCATATGACCCTCTCTTAAGAAAGTTCACCTTCTAGCAGGGCAGTGGTGACACATGATTTTAATCCTAGCACTTGGGAGGCAGAGGCAGGCAGATCTCTAAGTTTGAGGCCAGCCTGGTCTACAGAGTGAGTTCCAGGACAGTCAAAGCTACAAAGAGAAACCCTGTCTTGAAAAAAAAACAAAAACCAAACCAAACCAAACAAAACAAAACAAAAAAACAAAACAAAACAAAGGGAAAAAAGGAAAAAAAAAGTTCACCTTCAGGTAATACCTGTGTGGTCCTCAGGTGTGTGTGCACACATAAAAGAGAAAGAATTGTCAGGGCATTCAACTTTGGAGCTCTGTTTCTCCTGAGTATGACATCTTTGACTTTGGGGTACCTGGTTAAAACTTGGATGAATACATTTCTGTCAAAGAACAGACAGCGATAAAATGCACCCGTTTCTCAATTTACTTCTTTCGGTAAACAATTAGCACGGTGGGGGGAGTTGGTTTTGGTAGTTTTAAGTTGTGAAACTTAACATTGGTATACTTTTTCTAACATTTGTACTGTTTCTGACATCAAGTCAGTTTTGATACCCTGCTGATACACTCCTATGCCCCATACCTCCACCAGACCATCAGAAAGATAAAGGTTGCCGATAATCTTGTGCTGGAAACAACCTTTGAAAGTCCATTTGAATAGAGAAAACTGTTTGCCTGTGATAAAGAATGAATACATGGCTGGAAGAGTTAGTTTTTCTTCTGCAAATCATACAAGATGCTCATCTCAGCCTCAGTGATGTGGAAAAGCATATTTTATGCAGCCTGAAATCTGTTTCTGTATTAGATATTTAAATGCATGAGGACAAATTTGAATTGCTTTTTGTTTAAAGATGAAACCTAGAAGCAGTATTAGCCTCAGTTTGTTCAAAATGTCTACTGAAACCGAATTCATGGCAATTCAAAGCTGAGGGGCAGGCAGTTTTGTAAAAGCACCCTTACTGGTCTTGTCCAAAAAGTTTTAGCCAATGGTGTGTGTGTGTGCATGTGTCAAATGTTTTAGGTTGAAGATATTTTACAGCATTAATGTGTAAATCTCATGAGCCTGAGTGATTTTACCATATACAAAAACAATTAACTTCAAACCGTAAGCATTACACCGAGGAGCCACGTGATTTACTTAGCTTCAGAATGATGGGGGCTTTTTACGGTGATAAGTCCAGCTTGTGTGTACTGCTTTAAGGGACTGAATTTAAAATAAAAATATCGGGTAAGGATCTATGTAAATAGCAGGATACCTGGCATACTAAAATGCGCCTGGAAGACTCTGGGGGCAGATGTGGGTTTTCACATACCGGGGAGAGGTGATTCCCCTTCAGTGATGCCCTTGTCCAGAAATCTTAATCCACCGTGTTTACTCATTTCTAATTAGTTCACAGTATACAGGTGCAGTGAGCTCAAAGGAGAGGGAGCCAGGCTGTTACAGTCTAGCATGAAGACAAAGCCCAAATCCTCCAAATCAAGGAAAGCGCGACACTATTGTACTCCAGGGGCTCTATTCTCATTGTTTTTAACAAACCATTTTAATCTTGGTTGTGGCGTTCCTGCCACTTGTTGCCCTAAATCTGGGCATATCTTCACAAGAAAAGTTTCTCACTCCACCATCTGAACCCATTCTTTGACCATGAAGCTCCTGCTGACTGCCTCTCTACTTGAGACTTTGTTACCTCAGGGTTCTCTTAAGCTCTCAGGGAGTACTCTACCTTGTGCATAGGGGAGAAAGAAAGGCACGAGACTGAAGTGAGCTGATCTGTGGCCATACTTCTGTACAACCTCTACTTGCCAGGACCAGTCATAGAACACTGTCTTTAAGGCGGCAGGAAACCAGGCCAGAGCCCCTAGTTTCATCTCCTAGACCTACATTAGGAATGTACAAGACAGCTCTAGCAAGTTGTCCTTAGGATTCCACACATGTGCCCTGGTATGCACGTTCATCCATGCGCGCGCACACACACTAAATATAAATGTGATAACTTTTTATTTTTAAAATAGTTGGGGATTGTGGTTACGTGCCTGGGAAAATGAATGGGAAATTGTAAGAATTCTCTGGCAGCGTCTCACACCTTGACAGCATCTCTTCTGTCCATCCTCTGAAATGAGTTTCTTTCCAGTGTTGTCACTATGGTGGTGCTGAGCTTGCTTCTCCCCCCTCCCCCACCCCCGAGTTCCCTCTCACCCATGGCTGCACTAGGACATTATAGGCTGGCCAAAGTGATCTGCTTATTACATTGGATTTCAAGCACTCCAGGGCTGTGGGGACACTGGTGAAATGATGGCTCTAAGTCCAGGGTAAAGGGCTAGATTCTGAGCTGGTAGCCTGGGCAAGGCTGGATGCTTCTATGTGTGGGCCACAGTGAGCCCCACGTGCTGTATTAAGGTATTAAAATGCACATCTTAAGCTGTTAAGAAAGAAAAAAAGAGGAGAAACAGGTCTTCGGTAATCTATGCTTAGACTGTGTCATCTGGAACCTCCAGAACTCTGCCTAAGAGTTCTGCTGCTTCCTCATTCTTCAACTGAGACACTCCCATCCTTAAGAGCTGGATTGGTACCCCATTCTATGACCATGGGTCTTTTCCCCTTGTGTTTTCTAGACCATATGGTAGTTTTTTTTTAAAGCCTAACACATGGCTTATTTATAACATAAAACCCCTGTTTACATCTTTGACTTATTTCTTGACATAGCAATTACATCATTCCCACTTTGCTCACCTTCCTCCAAGGTATACTCCTCCATGTTCTCTTTCAAATCCATGGCCTATTTTTAAATTAATTATTGTTATATGCATTTCTGTATATGAATATATATATATATTCCTAAATACACAAATACAGCCTGTTCAGTCTGTATAATGTTACTTGCATATGTGTTTTTGGTTTGGATAACCAGTTAGTGCTATCTTCTTCTCTAAGGAAGACTATATTTCTCCCACTCTTATCAGTTCTTAGTTACCAGTAGTGCTTTGTGTAGGGTTACCTTGAAAACATGAACCACCTCTAATAACATTTTACCAATGAACTGTATCATATAAACACCTTAAAGCTTCCTCTGAGCCTTATAGTTTCTGGGGATGTTTCTCCGGGAGGATTTGGGACAACAGCTCAACGGGAGGCTGGCAGAAGTGAAAACACCTGTACCGTTCCACCTGCTACAGTCTGGACAGAGTGACACAGGCCTGTTATCTCAGTGCTCAGAAAGCTGAGGCAGGAGGTCTAGAGTTCAAAGCTGGCCTGGGATATGCAGCAAGATACTGTCACCAAACAACAACACAAATCTTTGTAGATATCAATGGGCCCACAGGGATTAAGAGCTGTGCCTTTATTCTATCTTTAGTTTTGCCATAAGGCTTATGCTGTCATCCTGATATCACCCTGACCCATGTCTATTAATGTTTGTTGTTTTTCTTATGGGAGTTCTACATGAAAGGGAGATGTGACAATCACCAGGAAGTTACATCACAGAAGGCCAGGTTCCCTGATCTGTTCAGATACATTGCACTGTACCCACCTTGGCTGAGTCAAGCTGCTCCCCCAAATGGTTTCTCTGCTTTGGTTCCATAGTGACATGCCATGTGATTATGGGTGGGTTTTTTTTTTTTTTGTCTGACTTCAGTTCTTGGGCTTGAATCTACAGGCTCATACATGCTAGGCAGATGTGCTACTCCTGAAGTATAACCCCAAATTATATATATATATATATTTGCCTTGGGAGTATATGCTATCATGCTCAACTTTTAAAGATGGTTTCTGGAGATTGAACGCAAGTCTTATGTTTTCCTGGCAAGCCCTTCACCTCCCTTGCTGTTGTTCTGGCCCATTTTTAAGTAAGAGAGAACAGTTCAACTCAGAGAACTCACACTCAGTTCAGATGACTGGCATAAGTGTGTTAGTAAATTATCAGAGTGACTCCGGGTTGAGTACTTCCTGTGGCTAATGGAGACCAGACAGTGGTCTTCAAAGAGGAAATGAAGTTGGTGCCTAAGAACAGTGCTTCACTAAGTCTTTCCACCCCCTAGCTGAAAAAGAAGGCAGTTCCTGGCTTCCCTCATAGTCTGGGTGGAGCCCTAACTGACAGCTACCCAGCTGAGGAAAACAAGAGACCTGGAGGTATCCCCACTGACCTCAGGCTCTGTGCTCTCTGGCATGTACCTGGAGCTGTGTGCTACATGCTGGAACTCCTGTTATCTTGTATAAACTACTATAGAATGTGGCAGCAGCACTCTAGGGTGGGCTGGGGAGTGTGAATTGGGCTGTAATTGGGAAAGCTGCAATGAGAATGTATTTAAACAGCATCTTGCAGGCTGAATGGGAGGAAGCCAGGTGAGAAGGAGGCAGGCACTTTAAACAAGAAATATCATTCACACAACTCAGGAGACCTTGGGACCTTCTCCAAACATGGTAGAGGAGAGTCCAGTGTGACTGGAACTGAAGGTCAAAGGTATAGAGAGTCCCAGGGGAGGGCTAGAGAAGGAAAGAGATGGCAGTTCCGTTTTAGTCTCTTGCTGCCAATAGTGAAGTAGCAACGCGACATACTGCTGGTTGCCTGGGGGAATCAGAACTGTTCTCAAAGTTCCCCTTTAGACACATGGCAGTAACTTTGTGATTATTAGCTCCTTAGCCTGCCTTGTCTACTTATTACATCTTTACACAGTTCCACATCACCTCATGATCGCCTCACACCTCAGGGCAAACACACTTCCAGAGATCAAAGTTTGACAAAGGCATTAAGTAGGTAACTGGAGACCTCTGAACTGTGGGGTCACACTGTACCCCATAGCCTTGAAGATGGCTACCCGCCCCCAGTACTTAACCCAGTGCTATGCAGCAGCAGCCTGGCTTGAATCTAAACACAGTACTTCTTTCTATGTGAGTCCCAGGGGTGCTGATTTCCATCCTGGCCCTGGCCCAACTCTCTAGGGAGCCAGGGAAATTCTGTACTCCTTTCTTAGGAGAAATTTATCATCAAGGGAGCATGCTAAGCAGAATTTCTTTACTAGGTATTTTGGTTTCCTTCCTTGAATTTGCTCATTGGATTCTCAAATGTTCCCACTTTGAGATTCTTGACGTCTTTTTTTTTCCCCCCTCAATGAAATAAAGCCATTTCACAACAGCCACAATGAGAAGCAATGGTCGAGAATACGACAAAAACCGAATCAAAATAAGCTCTATCAAGAAGTTGGAGAGGGTGCAAACCTTTGTGGAAATTACATTAAAGCAAAAATGACTGAAACATATAGTTTCCCCAGTATCCTTCGTGGAAAGTACCCTTTTGAGGTGCATTTAAAAAGATACATTTTTATTTGTCTTTTGAGAACTTAATACAGGTATGCAATGTTTCAATCATATTCATTTTCCACTCTCAGGACCACTATCCCAGGAAACCCCTACATCTTTCTTCCAACCTCATGTCATTTCTGTGATTATTTTTTTATAAAACATTTCATATTAATTGAAGGGTTTATTTTCTTCTCTCATTTAGATGAAGTCTAATGGTGTAAAAGCAGTACACTAGACCATAGGAACACCCCATGGAAACACCCCCCCTCGTCTACCCGGTGCCACCCCCCACCCCAATTCTTGACCCTGTTTTAGGAGGTAGCCATTATAGGGTACCCAAAGGAATTAGACTCAGGATTGAGTTTCATGGATTAATATTTCCCTTTTTCAAGTCTGTCAACTGCTCAAACATGCTTGTAGTAACAGGAACACAGTGGGATACAGTCCCTAGCCAAAGGATCCCTCACACCTTTAAATGCAGTTCCACCTCTGTCCCCACATTCAACTTCCATGGGGACACCATCCAGCCTCCAGTGAGCGACCGTTTTCTGGGACTCGAGACTCCTCTTAACGCTCAGGCCCCGCGACGCTCGCCAGCTCTCCTGGACCAAGTCAGTGTGACCCGTGGCTGGACCCCTCGTTCTCAGCCTTCCTTCCCGGTAGAGCTCCCAGACTGGCTCTCAGTAGCCCCCTCTGGCGCCCGAGACCTTCAGGAAAGTTGCTTCGGGCGGTGGAGGGGCGTCATCGCCTCCTAGCAACGCTCCTAGCAACCGGATAACAGCTGCTCCCTTTGGTCCAATGCGCGCCTAGAAAAGCCGCGCGCCCGCCTCGCGTTCTGAGCCGGAGCGAGAGGCGCTTCAGAGAAGGAGGGACCGACCTGCAGGAGCCGGCCGCCCCGCCGAGCTGCAGTCGCTGCCGCCACCGCTGTCGCTGTCAGAACCCGTCCGAAGAGTGACACCTTCGCGGAAAAAACAGGAGCTGTGAAACATTTGCACACGCAGTCTTCGGGTGAGTGGACCCCTCTCAAGGTTTGCCAGGACCCCTCCAGCCAGGCATCTGACCCGAGGCCCAGAGAAGACAGACGCGTTCTCTACCGCTGGAGGATAGGGACTTGGCCTCGGATCCCACCCCGCCCCCAGCCATTGAAAAGTGACCAGCCACTGGTCCAGAATAACTTGATTTGTTTTTTTTTTAAATGCCAGGATTGGATATTGAGACTCCCCCTCTCTTCGCTACTGTCTGTTAGTGCTCAGAAGTTTTCCACCCTCCTTGATTTTGTTTTGCCTGGCTGCCCGAGGCTGGAGAGCCGGAGGCAGCTCTCAAAGGCAGCCCGTGGTTATGGATAAAAAGGGCATGAAGTAGGCTCCACTAAATTCAGTCAACACGTATGGAAAGCGGGCTTCTGTTTTAGGTCCTCATCTGGAAAGGGTCCAGCTGGCCAGGAGCAGTGGTTCACTGGTCCTCAGCCTCCTGAGCAGTAACCATAGTAACTCACCTCTCTAGATGGGATCGTCCTTATTGGATGCCCGTCTTCCCTTGGAAAGCCCGTCTCTCTAAATATAGAAGATGATGAGATCTGTGAGCACACAGCCATGCAGACTAGGTGTGGTTAAACGGAACCCTTTGCTGAGAACTATCTTCAAACGTGGAGCAGCTACTTCAGACCTTGCCAGAAAGAGTCAGTATGTCAGAGAAAGACCAAGTTATGGTGTTTTGAGTCAATTGCTTTGTTATTTAAGAGGGTGATGCAGCCTAAAATTATACAAGAGCTGGCTGTGATTTTTTTATATCAAATTTCCCCAAAATAACCACTCTAGAAAATCACTGGCAAGATGAATTATTGGGCACTTTTCAGGTCTCTTAGGGGGAGTTGACGTCGTTCCCACTTAAACTTAAGTGATCCTGTGAGTTTGAAGGTTTATCTTTCTTTCTAAACCATGTCCCAGATCCGCCCCACCTCAAACGTCTCAGTGCCGCCCCCCACCCCACCCCGCCTGCCTTCTCCTGCCCTGATAACTAATTCATGTCCCCGTACTCCTGATTCTTTAGAGGTGTCTTATGCCAGTATGTCTCCTTGTTTCAAGATCCCAGGTCCCCATTCATGAGCCCGAGGCTGTGAGACATGTTCCATGTGCCAAGGGGAGTTTTCACCAAATCTTCCGAGGCTGTCGTAGACATACACTGTTCCCTCTGAGTCAGCATTACCAGGTAATCACCCTCCGAAGAGAAATTACTTTTTAAATATGTATCCAGAGAAATAAATGCTAATGTAGCATCACAGCAACTTACAGGATCAATAGAAGGGGTTGTTTATATGGGCAGTTGCTGGGGAGAAGTCAATAAAGGTTTTCTGTAAAAAGGACATTTGTAGGCTGGCAGACTTTCCTCTCTTAGACCCCTGTGAATTGGGTGGGTCAAGTGAGGGGGCCTGGCTCCTGGAAGATGGCAAGTGGAAGCTTTCTGAGCACACTGGCAGTATGGGCCTGGGGTGAAAGAAACCAAGAGAGAATCCTTCAAGTTGCCATAGGAGGTAGTGGGGACTTTTGGAATGCTAATTTACATGGAGACTTATGGTAGAGACCATGGAGAATTAACTACTTTCTTCCCAATTGTAAGACTGAATTTGATGCATAAACAAATGTTTAGCTCCCTAGCACCTTGGAACTTAGTGTACTGAGGTATCTCTGGGCAGTACCTTGCCAGAGGTGACTAGCCCATCGAATGACAATGACAAATTCCAAAAGATGTACCCTCCAGTTGGAGAGGATCCAATTCAGATTCCTATTCAAAAACTTGTTCATATGGCTTTATGAATGTCATGAGACCTTGAAATCATCCATTTGATATTAGAGGCTAAGATAATATATATACATACAACACCAAAAACTGTTCATTAGCTCTTAGTACCAGCCACCCTCCTCTCTTCTTCCATGATAATTACCATGTTTTATTGTGAGGAACTAATTTGTGGAGACAGATGAGACTTACTGCGGTCTTCCAGGGGTGTGTGTAAGTGTTTTGTGTATGGTTCATTCTCAGCCATGATAATTGGTTCCTATATATATGTATTAGTCTTATAATTTATACACATATATTATATATATATATATATATCCCATTTCTTATGCAGTATACGTAGAAGTTTAAAACCCCTATGTCCTTTAATGCTTGTGAATGTCACTAGCTAGCCCATTGAGACGACTGTCACAATCAAAAAGTCAAAGGGCTTCTCAAAATTTAGTCTTGACTTTCATCATAAAAGTCCAACATGTAGAATATGTACTGTGCAGATTTTGGTGAACATGCCTGTTTTAAAATTATCCTAGTATTTAGTCCTTAATTAAAAAAAAAAGTAAATGCTATGAAGATAGCAAATACTTAATCCTAGTGATGTTGGTGGATTCACAGCTACAATGAATCTGTAGTGACCCTCATTCCTGCAGCTGCCTTCCATGCTAGCACACTCTGGGTTATAAAGAGGATGTGTGTCTGGGATGTGATACCCAGATCAAGCTCAGGGCAGACAAGGGCTTAGGGATGAGACCAGGATCTGGTGACAGCCTTTGGACCTCCAGCTGCTCACTCTGTGCCAAAGTTTTTAGGAGCACATGTTCGGATTCATGTCATGAAACTTCTGTAAAGCCTCGAAGATGCCTTGAGACACAACGGAGTCCTTGAAATCTACATCAAGGCTTCTATTCCCTGGCTCTTCTGCTCATGTCTTGGTTTCAACGGGGTAAACATTGGAGTCCAAAGTGTCCCTGAAGGCCAGCGCAGAGGCAGTTTAGACCGCCTGCCCGGGCAGCGCATGCTTCTGAAATCAACATGACAACACACATATGAAGCGAAATATAAAATATATAAAAATGTAAACATAAAAATGAAAAACAGCTTTTTCACAAACAGAGGCAAACATGAACTGACCAAACTCAGAATTGAGGCTAAGGGAGAGAAACCTGCCTTCATGTTGGGCCTGGGGGCCTGCAGAAACCAGTCTTGTTAAGGTTTTTTATTTACATTTAATTTTGGAAAAATGAGTTGTCTATTTAAATACTTCTAGTACTTTATCTCCCCCTATTACTCTAACACAATTACTTTAAATTTTTTTCCCCAGTCAAAATTATACAAAGATACCAATACAGACCCATCCAGTTTCTGCTATTAATTCTCAGTGGGAATAATGAGGGGGTGGTATTAGTGAAAGGCAGTAAGCGTTTACTACTGCTGTGTTCAGTACTGTAAGAGCCTTATATTTAGGGGGAAAAAAGCCCAATTATTTGCTTTTATATTCTCATCTTAAGAGAGTGTCTTCCCAACGGCAGAGAGATAGGAGACTTCTAAATACTCATGGTTGAATGGGAGGGGAAGAGATACAAGTTTGAGGCTGGGAACTCTACAGGGATGTAGTAGAGAGTCTGTGAGACTTCAGGCGCTCATCCAAAGGGCCAGGACATGAAAAAACTGGGGATATTATAGAAGAGGCCTGTCTGTACATGCTACTTGTCATGTTGGGGTGAGACAGCCAGTGGCTTTGGAGGACTGCCTGAGCTTGAATACTCAAGGATGCCCCATACCCATAGAAGGAAAGCACCTCACTGGTAAAGACCATTTTCTTGCTAGAGAACCTCTAGCTGGGAACCCAAATCAGACACCTTAAGATCAAGGGTAAAGCCCCATAAGAGCAGAGCAAAGGCTCCCGGAGAAGTGAATGGGGGGTGGACTTGAGTTTCACACTGACCTTAGACAACAGAAGCAAAGCTGGCCTTGGTCGGGGCAGCCCAAATAAAATATGGATGGGTGATATATAAACAAAAGATGGTGTGAATGATACCGCTTAGGACTCTCTAAAAGGCTCTGTTACCCACAGGTCAGGGGTCAAAACTGTCCTCTCTGAGCACTGGCCCTGGGTACACACAAGAATTAAAGTGTTTCTCTCTAGATATTATCAGTTAGATATTTTTTTGGATATTTCATATTCAGTTGCTTGGCCAATTTTCATTCTCTGTCAATCCTGTGTTGCAAAGTGAAGGATGCAGGGATGGGGGAGGGGCACCGTTCCCCCAGAAAGCTGTTAATCTTAAGGCGTGCTCTGCAAGCTCGCTGGTTTTGGCTTCGGTCATTGGCGAGGCCTGGCTGTGGTGCCTCGTAACTTCCTTATTGCCCGGCCGATCACCTCTTGTTTAATGGTGTTCTCTCTGGCTCAGTGATCAGTAGAACAGGATGGGCTTGTGGGATTGCTGGTGCTCTGTTCAATAGTCCATGTCTGTGCTTTGGCTCAGAGCAGACAGCGCTGCTGGTACCTGGAGAAATCACTGGCCATCAGTATCTCTGGAAGTCCCCTAAGAAAGCCTTCCAGAATCTGCAACTTGTTGGGAATCTGAAACTGCCAATAAAAATCAATATTGTGCCTGGAGTAGACGATAAATCTGAAGAAACAGATTGCTCTATTGATTCAGAGCTAAACACCGACACTGAATTCTGCTGTTGTAGAGCATATCACACAGAAAGGTACTGGGTGTTTGTGGGGGTACTGACAGAATGAAGGTAGCTGATAGAGCACTGTCAAATACCAGCAAAGCTATAGGTCCATGAGAAGCGGGGCAGTGCCGCCTTGGACTTTGTTCCCATCTGCCTTCATGAACATACTCATGAATGTATTACGTAACCCATGGTTCACACCAATGAGGACATAAATGCCCTACATATAATAGGATGCTTCTGAGTCAGATATATATCCATGTTTTCTTTTGAAAAAGGGTCATTGCAATAATGATACATAACAGCGATTGAACTGAAATTATGAGCTCATGTGACAGATGCCAATGAAAGTGATTTTTAAGCATCATCTCAGCTAAATGACATACAAATCAGTACTTTGAAAATTGTTCCCTGACCCCAACACCATGAAAAAAAAAAAAGCCAGCCTCTTTTCCAAAGGCGCAGAACAAATTACAGAGTTGGGTTTTGTCCCGCTGGAGTGCTTTAAGCCCATGCAGAAAGACTGCAGAGCACGGCTAACGGGTCAGATGAGATAATTCTCGTTGTTGCTGTTTGTTTTATGTTTTCCTGACTACCCTGAGGATCGAACCCAAGTCCTGTGTGTGCAAGCTAGAAGCTCTACTACCAAGTTACATCACCGGCCCTAGATTAGATAATTTGAAACCAAAGTATTTACAGCCTTGGGATAAAAACTGTCATGTGTGATACTTTTCCTATTGGCTAAGCAGAGTTTAGACAGACAGGTATACTTTCAAAGGCCAATGCCAGGCTAACATCACAAAAGGAGAATGGAATAGACCATGCTTTATCTACGATGGGCATCGCCTGTGGCTAGTGTGTACTTTCCCCACAGATCAACCTCCGCTGCTCCTGTCCATGGCTGGGATGCACATCTCTAACCAGGTGGCTTCAGCTTGCCTTTTTAAAACCATGTGTTCTTTAGAACACTGGGAAAATTAAGGACTACTAAGATAAAAATACTAAATGCACCAGCTCCTAACTCTTTCTTGGGTATCTCCTTTGACCTAAAAAGAAAAAATTACTGACGTGGAGATTGTTCTTTCGCAGCTGTCTGCCCTTTCAAAGTGTTTATAAATTAATTTGCCGATGATGTTTCTTTAATGTACTGTCCCTGGGCCTCCTACCAAATGAAATCGCTTGAACGCTCCCAGGATCCCAGTTGCCTGGGGGGGGCAAAGGCAGAACAATAAGGAAACAATCGTTTGTAATTGCGTTTTAAGCATTTATTTAAAGGCCTATGTAATGAACTGCCCTTCCAGGGCTCTAATAACCGGCAGGTCACTCTGATCTGTGGCTTTTGTTGCGTTACTTGTTGAGCTCTTATGTTGTGACATTCATGGAGCCTGGCACAGACATTTTGTGTAACCCAGAGGTTACAACATTAAAAGTAATTTTTATGTTCAAACTGGTATTAGCTATTTTGCTTCAGAAAAAAAAGAAAAGAATTCCAGCTCAGCTCAATTCAGTTTTGTAGCTTATGTATTATTATCCCCAGGCCCTAGAATGCTGACTCTAAAGGCATATAGCCATTTTGGTCTTGTTTATTTCATTGGATTTTGGGTGAATTACAAGCTTTTTTTTTTTTTTGGCTGCTGGAACTTAAGCACATTTATCTCTGTCAACTCAATCTCGACAAGTGAACATCTTTGATTATTCAGATTAGCACTGATGAATCATCCAGGAGATGAACTAAATGTTTACAGGACAGCCCTCTTTTCCTTTAGCCACAAATGCATAACCATTAAGTAATACACCAGAAACACAGTCTCAGAGCTGGTGTGGGATTTGTATAATGAGCTATCTTCCTGGAGGTTTTCAACTAGTAACTCTCCTCTCCAGGTGGCTGGGTGGTGGAAATGATCTTTAGGTCAGGGCAGGTAGGGTGGGGAGAACTTGGCTTTTATGAGACTACTCTGGGTCTATTAGATCATTATTCGACCAGTGGTTTGATGTAAGGCTTACCGTGTATTAGTTGTGATGTCACAGTGCATGATCAAGCCCACTAAACAAATGAGACTTGTGATGAGTTTAGGCAATTGGTTTAAAGTCACACAGCTAAGAAGTAAGAATGCCTGAGAGTAGATCTATGCCTCCACCCACTCGCAGACCCCCCCAAGTCTTAGCTACACAACTGGCTGTCAGCTAGAGTCTCTTCTGGGCCCCGGTTTGCTCCTCTGTGCTCAGAGGAGGCTGAAAGGCACGGCCAACGCATAGCTGCCAGCTCAGAAGATGTTGAGTTTTAATCTAGCAAGTAACAGATGTAGCAACTTACGCTGGTTACGTGCTTTAGCCTCAAAATGGCTAAAACCATCCTCTGAAAAGTGATGTGGAAAACATTGCAAAGAGCCAGGGAGCCCGCATGGAGGGGCTTGCTAAACTGACAGCAGCTGCAAAGGTGCTCAGCAAGTCACCAGTGGTGTGTGTTTGTTTGTGTGTGTGTGTGTGTGTGTGTGTATGTGTGTATGTGTGTCTGTTTTTGTGTGTGTGTGTGTATGTATGTGTATATGTGTGTGTATGTGTGTGTGTATGTGTGTCTGTTTTTTTTTTGTGTGTGTGTATGTGTGTGTATATGTGTGTGTATGTATATGTGTGTGTGTGTGTGTGTATGTGTGTGGGGGTATTCCTCAAGAACAATAAACTGGGTGACTAAGAGCCTCCCTTGTCCAGGAGAAACAGGCTCAGGTCTAGACCTCTGAGTATTTGCTTTGTATTTTCAGGGTCTGATGCAGTCTTTATTTTAGTGTAACCTCTGGAATATAGTGACCCAGAATCAGTCAATCTGTCTGTCTGTCCATCCATCCATGCATGAATTCATGAATGCACGTATTCATGTATCCACCCATCTGTGCATCCATCCATGCATCTATGCATCATCCATGCATCTCGTATATATATATATATATATATATATATATATATATATATATATAAAATCTGTTAAATTGAAATAACTTCCCTGGAGGATGAGTGGGGAGCAGAGGACAGAACAGAACAGTAAATTTGACATCTGGTGCTCCAGGCTGCAATTTGCAGTCCATTGTGCTTCTCACAAGTGGCTACATAGTTAAGATGGCAAAGCAAGCCAATACGTAATAAAGGACACATGTATAGATGGAAACAATGTTACTTACAGCAAGGCTGTGCTTCTAATTTCCAAGTCTTTCCTCACTCTTTTCCCTTCAACAGAGTAATTCATTAGATTTTGCCAAGAAACACTGCGACCTGCCCAAGTGCCAGTGTTAGTAATAGGCAGTGATCCTCTTAAGGTGAACCCGGGGACTGCTGTTGGAAATGGACTTTATTCTTTACTGTGTAATTACAGTGTGAGCTGGCTTTGTTCGTGGTGCAAAAAAAAGAAAGCACCCAAGCTGATAAAGGGAGGCAGAAATCACAATAACAATATCAATCAACCCAGTTGTTTGGTTGTCAGTTGATTGACTGAGTTCAACTATTAGGGCCTGCTAGTACAGTTGCTTGGTGCTGTAACACTGAGGATATCAAAATGTGGTTCCAGGCTAGCTGGTATAGATCTCAGTTGGATTCGGTGCAAAAGTTCCCCTCTGGACCCACTGGAAAGGTGAGGGAAGGGCTCAGTAGTTCAGAAGTCCTGCAGGAGATTCTAGTGTGTGTTAACATTTGAGAACCACTATTAGATCAGTCAGTCAGACAATTAATTAAAGAGGAAGAGAAGACATTCATGGCTCAGCATGTAAAGTGCTTGCTGTATAAGCAGGAGAACCTGGGTTTGGAGCCCAAGCACCTGTGTAAAAGCCAGGCTGTGGTAAGGATCTATAATCTGAATGCTAATAAGTCAAGGGCAAGAGGCTTCCTAGGGGTCACTGGCTAGCTAGTCTACCCAATTGTGAATCTAGGGTCAGTGAGAGCCCCCATCTCAGATGAGTAGGGTGGAGATCAATCGTGGAAGAAAACCCATGTTGACCTCTGGACTCTGCTTGCATGTGCACATTGGTGTGTGTACCTGTATGTAGACGTACACAGACAGGAACCCATACATACCCATATACTACACACACACACACACACACACACACCCCACATGTTCACATGCACATATATTCATACATGTGTGCACGTACACAATAGGAGTCATTAATACAAGGAATAAGCAAAAGTTTTGTTATCTAGTTATCCGATGAATAGCTTTCAGTGCAACCCTAGCAGTCTCTGTACCTTAAAAAAGAAACAACAAACAAAAACAAAAGAAAAAGAAAAGGAGAGAAAACTGGGCTTGGGGGACAGATGGATTTGTTTTATTTATTTGATCAGTTTTATTTTTTTCCCCTAACCCTTTCAAGTAAGTGAGAAACTTCCTTGAAACAAAACTGTGTCTTGTTCATCAAATCCTGGCACTGTGTGCACGGAGCTTCAGTCACGTGTCCTTATCGCATCACCTTCTCCTTTTGGTCAGATGTACACGTGCTTTGAATCCTGGATCCCTTAGTAAAACACTCGCACACTAGCTTAGGGCGCTCTTGGGTTTCTAACCCACAGTGAAGTGAGGTTTTGGGATGCTTGAGGTGAGGTATGTGGGTTTCCTTACTGGCTCAGGGAGAGCATCCAGCTGCAGGAGGGCTGTGTGAAGCTAGGCAGGCGTGGCTCCAAGATGCAGGAGGTTGTTGAAGAGCACATTTTCAATATTTAAGCCTATAAAAACTCTAGAGTTTAGAGGAAAAGCATCAAGTGTCTGTAAATTTATTAAACCTACATGTCCTTATATGCTAATTATTTTGTGAATCATCTGGTTCTAACAGAACTATTGGGTTAGGGTGAAGGAAACAAAGTTCGAATGTAAGCTTTCTTTCCCCTCCTGTTTTCTACATTCTCTCTGCTTTGAATTGAAAACCGATGTGTTGGGAGTTTGAGCTTGCTTCCTTTCTGTGGCCACAGCGCCATCTAGCGCGCATTCTGGGAACTCCTTCGGAAATCTGCCACCTCCAAATGGTTTTTCCTTAAAGTCAGAATCTTCAGCTGCAGTCATATTTTCAAGGAAACAAAGATTTTCTACTCTCACATATTACACTACAATCAATTGATATATATATATATATATATATATATATATATATATATATATATATATATATATATATATATATATATATATAAAATTTTATATATATATAATTTCTCTCATTTCCTCATCAGTAACCTCAATTATGCTAAATGTCAGGACCATTACATCAATTAGTTAAAATTAGTTTATTTTTGAAATTGTATTTTAATTACATTTCCCCCTTCTTTTTCTTTCCTCTAAACTCTCCCAAACACCTCCCGCTCTTCTTCAAATTCACGGTCTCTCTCTCTCTTTATCAGTTGATTTTGCATGGCGTATACATATTTGTGTATTTCTCTATATAGCTCTCTTAGTCCATATGATGTCACTTGTGTTTCTATTTTCATGACTGACAAACTTGGCACTGGACAATTGGTGTGCTCTCCCCTAGGGAGGATCATGGATCCCACTCCCAGCGTTCCTAAGTTGCCCGTAGCTCTTTGTGTAGAGTTGATGCCTCTTGGGCTTCTTTCTGTCCAGTTTGATCTGTCTGTCCTCGCTCAGCTCACATCTGGGCGGTCGTGTCTGTGAGACTTTGTGTAGCTTCCGATGTTACTAGGAGACACTATCTCACAGCAAACTCCCTGATCCTCTGGCTCTAACTATCTTTCTGCCCCCTGTTCTGCAATGTTCCCTGAACATTGTGTATGGGCACATCTGGTAGATGTGTCCTTTGGCTCTACGGCTCTGCACTTGGATGGGCTGTGGTTTTCTGTAACGGTTTCCACTTGTTACAAAGAGAAGTTTCCTTCGCACACAAAATTAAACCGCACTTGAATTTGATTTCTGGAACTGCATAAGGAAATGGACATAGAACCTTAAACTCGACCATCTATTTTGTGTCTGAAACGGCATTTCTCTGCCAATAGAGTTGTGATCTTAAGACAATTTCCAGCGATTGTGCTGTCTGGAGAACAGGTGGCAATCTCTGGGGTGGCTGGGTTTCTGCTTACGAATGGTCTCTAGATGATGAAATGCTCTTTGCCACAGTGCCACCTGACCTTTCTCCAACTGTTTTTCTGTTTTAGCTTATCCAAGAGAAGTCCTATCATATTCATTAACAACGTCGAAAGTAGCCTACTTTAAGAGAAAATATGCAGAAGAAGAAGATTTACATCAAGATTACCATGGGTATTTTCCAAAAGTAAGGGTTTACTTTTTTCCCAAGTCTCCCTCCCGAATGTCGTTGGTAGCACAAAGCTCTAGTTTTTAGTGTCCTGTGTGGAGAATAACGGCTCTGTTTTCTTCCTAGCACCTGATATTACCCGAAGACAGGACTTGTATCCTCAAACTTTCTCTGGAGAAGCTCAGGTTTCTTGAAGACCCAGAAACCTACCTAAGAAGGTCTGTGTTAATTAACAATTTGCTGAGGAAGATACACCTAGAGACGGAGAAAGAGAGCTATGAATACTTCAAGGAAGCTCCCTGCTATAAGACTGCTTATTCTGATACGAGAAAACGGCTGAAGTTTATGGTACAGGAGTGCTGTTCTCAGTCTCTCTACTATGAAGAGCTGCACTCCTACCACATTGTGCCTTACACTTCGGAGAGCGCCATCTATGGGATGGGCTACACTGCTGACCACTTGGAGCAAAATTCTCAGTTGCTCATTTATAAAATGAATTAAAAAGTAACTGTTAAGTTCATTGATAACTTTGTTTCTAAATGCCTGAACTGTTTATAGTGAAGATGTTAATAGAAAACACTCATTACCAGTGCACTTGATCTCAGTGATGAGATGCATGCTGAACCAAGGAGAGAGGATAATGGGTATTACCCAGCACCCCCTAGTGCCATCACCTTGAATGGAAATATACCCATTTTATCTTAAGCAGAGGACTGATGCATTAGAAGGAAGTTTTTTTTTTGTTTGTTTGTTTGTTTTGTTTTGTTTTGTTTTGTTGTTGGTGGTTTTTTGTTTTGTTTGTTTGGTTTGGTTACTTTTTTGTTGTTCTTTTGTTTGTTTTAGATAGAAATGGATTGATCTTTAGTCAACCTATTAGATTAAAATTCCTTCACCTAAATTCCGTTGCTCTTATTGAAAAGTAGCAAAAAAAGAAAGAAAGAAAGAAAGAAAGAAGAAAAGCATATTAAATTGATAATGCTGTGACCCTGAGGGTTAAAGGTGGAATGAATCTAATTTTCTAGACTCCATGAGATTCGTTCCTTCGGAAATGCTTTGGATGGTCAAACACTGTGCCTGATGGTTGTTTGTCATTAGTGTCCTTAACCACGAGTGGTGTCCAAGAAGGGTCAGCACAGCTTGCGTGCTGACTGTAACAGCTGGACCCTCCTCCCTGCCCCTCCCCCCAAGCTCATTTACTTTTTTTTTTTTTTTTGTCGTTGATGATTATTCTTATTTGGTCTGAGCAGACTTTTTCTCTAAGAATGAGCTGTAATAAGTTAGCATTGCATATAGGATCATCTTTAAGTTCTAAGGGTTGATTAAAACTTGTGATAGGCCTTTAAGAGTTTAAACTTTATTATGAGCTTTTTTTTCCCTTATAGGCTGTGAAGCTCAGGAAATGGGTAGGCAGGAAGAACGTGTTTGTTTTTTTGTTTATTTGTTTGTTTGTTTTTAGTTTTTGTCTTTTAGTAGGTTTATACATTTAAAAAAAAAACCTGCTCTGGAAAGTTGGTGAGAATAAGAGAATTTGGACATGATGATATTGCTTCACCTTGCTAAGAGCTCACGCAAGGTGTGCCGGAGTGAGCGAAACATTGCACTGAGTTTTGTACAGCAGTCGATCGCTTACCACTTAACAAAATGTCAGAGAATGCCTTTGGGGAGAATTCTAGATAACTTCCTATGTTTTACAGTTTGAAGGGCGATGATTTAACAAGTTGGATAGGTTTATGAAATTGCTGGAAGTGATTCATCGTGTTTTTTGAGGTTTGAGTGAGACGTCTGAACCCAGGGTCTGAAGTTTTTGTCCTATGGAGTATTTCATTTAAAGAACTGTTACTGATAAAAATCGACTGGGGAAACTAGGTGCCAAAGGTGTATTTAAGAAAATACCAAAGACTCAAAGATTAGGGTTAGGGGGACTATGGCCGAGAAGCCAGCAAAGGCAAGATTCTAAACCAAGGAGTGCAGGGGTGGTGTGGAAATCCCGCTAAGGGCTTCACGACGGTTCACTTACTGGTCTGCTCTCTGAGCTTTGTTCAGAACGATGACAGACAGGAATATGACACTAGACCAAGATAATCAAGCTTTTGCCACTCAAATATGGCCACTGTCCACACAGTGCCATCCCCAGCTGAGGCTCTGACTTGCAATGAGGCTGGCCACATCTCACTGTTTGGATACCACACTTGGCCGCTTGGTGAATCACTACAGTGATTTGTTCAAAGAATACAGGGGCTCTAACTGCTTTGTATGTGCAAGACTACAAAGATACCCAATTGATCCACGTGTCAGATTTATCAATCAACATTAAGAAAATTACTTTAGGATAAAGTACCATTTATAACAAGAGGTAAAGACTTACAAATCAGTATGAATGGCGAGATGTCTTTGAAATTCATGTGTAAATATTTAAATTATTTTGGATTTATTTGGAGAGCAAGATTTGGCACAGACTTTTAATATTTTTATTTCATTGCTATATAAAAGGCTGCATTTCTCAGAAAACTTGTTTCAAAAAATATTGATTTATTTAAAATAGAGACTTAGTTAAAAAGTCCAAATTTGATAGGATTAGTATGCCATTGTAAGTCTAAAAATAGAATCAATTATCTAATGCTTTTTAAGTTTTTACTGAAATGCACACCTGGTGTGGCTTATGTCAAGGCCACCAATGGTAACAGGCATGACATTGTGAAAATGCACATGCTTACAGAGGCTAAGTATAGAAAGATGCTTATTTTGGGATAGAAGGGAAAGGAGGAGGAAAAATCATCAAGAAAGTGTAAATTTGTAAAAATTTCCTGTGTGTCAGAAACATTAAACAAAGCCAGAACTCCCGGACAAAGAACCAGTAACAGATGTAAAAATCCATTTTATTTCAAGACATCATACCTGAGTGCTTTGATCTATACATTCGTATATAAGCTGTCTTAGAAGCCAGTGGTATTTGTGATTCTACTTTTATTTAAATATGCATTGATTTAAAAACAGATTATTTAAAAATTACTTTTTAGTGGAAATAATTTCCCCTAATAAACAGCTCATAGATACGGAGTTGACAAGTGTTATCTTGATTTTTTTTTTTTCTAACTTGTATTTAAATTCTTCAGACTTTCCCGGGTTAACCCGTGGATAGCTGTGATTTCACCAGGGCATGCTGGGATATAGGGAGATTCTATTCAGGTTTGCTTTGATCATGACTTCTGCATGTTTCAATACGGATGGTGCCAGCATCTGTTAACAGCTCTTTTGTCTCTAGGCATCCTTCCTTTGGAGACAGAAGTCATCCATGGGATGAGGGACCTGAGATGAGCAATCTGAGCGTTATTGATGTACAGCTCTCCTGAGGGTAGTGTGAACTACCCTGGCAGAAAGAACATACACAGAGATCCACACACACATACACATGGAGAGACAGAGACACATGCAAGTATGCACACACAAACACACAGACATACAGATATACACACACACATATACATACATGAGAGAAACAGACACAAAGAAATGGAGAAGCAGAGATACTCATGGATACACACACATGCTCACACACACAGAGAGACACACATACACAGACATATGCAGACACACACAGATATATACACAGATATGCATGTACAGACACCCTCCCAACACACACACATACACACACACACACACACACACACACACACACACACACGGAAAGGAGATGAAAAACAGAGAAAATCAAGGGCCAGGGGAACAGTGACAGGCAGGGTCCCCAAGTGAAAGAATAGATTGTCCCATTCCAGGGTCTTTTGTTTGTTGTGCTCTTGTTCTCCTTCCTGTGTCCACTGTACATAAAACACCTGCCGCCTGAGTGGATGGATTCAGAAACGATGCCTAACCTTAGATTCGACTCAGCACAGATGAGATTTGAACAGTCTGAAATATGGGATGGATTACCTCCAAACACTGCTGAACCTGGACTCTGGACAGACTAGTGAAGAAAAAACAAACAAACAAACAAACCAGAAACTACAGCTGGAGGAGATGCTAAATCCTGAGGCTGTGTACAAATGCATATGTTCAAATGCATGGGCCACATCTCAAGATTAAGCAAGCCGGTGCCAGGGGACTCAGACAGACAGGGTACAGTTCAGCACTCACTGAGACAGTCCTCGGGTTGAGCACTGTGCCAGACCTGGGGAACATGACGTGAGTGATACATAGCCACCTTGCTCACTTTTCCTAGAAGATGACTGAGAGAACTTGGCACTTGCCTCCTCTTTTCCAATTTGGAATGTTTATCCAACATCTTTCTCCAAAAGTGTTTGCGGGTGATAAGATGCATAGGGAAGAGGGAGCTTTGCTCACACAGAGCAGGTCACGAAAGGGATACGCACACTGTGCTTCACAACCTATTTTATGCTGGCGGGCATAGGATGCTTGTGTTGTGTGGGGTACTGAGGCTAGTCTACGCTCACCTCAGATGTTTGCTTGGGAGGTGGCAGGGAAACAAATTCAAGTATACAACAACCCCTCCATCTCTCTAGTCTCTTGTTCTTTTTATAGGGTGAATCAGGTTAATGTTGATGTCAAGGAAAGCCGTAAAGGACAATCATAATGGGTAGACCACGGCCTAAAAGCTGGGTCTGGCACGAATAAGGTCAGAGAGACAGCCTTTGTTCGTTTGTCTTTTGATTTGAATGGATTTGGTTTTTTTTTTTTTTTTAAACACCTGCTACTGAAACCATCTTCTCTCTGTCCCATGAGCTGCCTCTCTCACTTGCAGTCTGTCCCTAATCCCCAGTCTTCTGTCCATTCTCTCTTGCATGGACATTGATCTGCCCAGAGATAGTCATAGGAGGATAATAGCTTAAAAATCCTGGCTGAGTTCCTCTGAGAAAGAGTTCCAGATGGTAACACTATTGATTGAACACAATTCTTGTTAAAAAGTGACCACTGAGTCACTGAGTGCTTGTGAGGTGAGGTAGTTTTCTTGTTTCTAGAATTCAGTGTAATAGTTACGCTTTGCTAAGAAAAAAAATCCCTGTGTTGGAAACAAAGATTGTATATAATTAATTCAAATACTTTTATGTAATATATGTCAACTTTCATATTCTTAAACTTTATTACTATACGTTAGCAACATGACAAGTGCCATTTTTTGAACGAGTGAATCATGTCTAAAAATTGTTACATTTTGGGACAAAATTTCCACATGAAGATAATTCTGTCTTTCCTCAAGGCTTGCTTTATACAGTTGTCTGAGTTAAGAACATTCCTCTGAGTGGGGACTTCTGAAATCCCCTTGGACAACATTCAGTTTCTTGTTAAAAAACGCAGGAGGTTCTTTTTTTTTTTTGTAAGTCTTCAATGGAACCCATGTCCTCATTTGTCAATATTTCTGAGTAAATGCTATTTTGAATAGAAAGGTTATTTGTAATTTCAAGATGGAATTGCTAATGTAAGTGTACACGTAGATGCTCCTGTCTGTTTTCCATAGCACATTTTTTTTTGTTTTTTTGTTTTCCTTTTAAGAAACATAAAACACAGATGGGCGTGGGTCTTCCACGTCTGCAATCCCAGTGCCTACGAGGTAGAGGCAAGAGGGTCAGGTGCTCAAGGTCTTCCTCAGCTGTATAGTGACTTTGAGATCAGCCCTGGACCACATGCAACAGCCTTGTCTGAAAGGGGGAAAAAAAACAGGGGGAGAGAAATAAATGGCAAAAAGAAATATCACAAAGCCATAAAGCATTTGTCCCAAATAGTCACAAATATAACCAGTGCTACATGCGTGGAAATTGAATTTGATGGTTGGAAGTTTGGGTCCAAATTAAATGCATAGGTGGAGCATGGGTAAGAGTTCTGTCACTGTCTTAACCAGTCAGGGCATTTCTCCCCTCAGGGGGAGCTCCACATGACCACAATGGAGCAAGTGTAAAAGCTTCCAGAGTCCACAAGACTTTGACAATCTCTTTGCTTGGTCAAATCTGTAGCAGTATTTCAAAATACTCCATGTTAAACCCAAGATTCTAGGTGTTGGCAACTCCAAGCTAGAAAGTGACTCCGGGTTGTTTTCTTTACCCCTTGACTCAAACTCCATTTGAGCTCTGTTCTTTACAAGATCCTGCCCCTGCCAGGGATCCCCCTCCCCAGGTATAGGGGTGGGGAAGGATCAATGTAAATGAAGAGTTGTATAAGTTGTCTAGTTTGACCATGGCAAGCGGTTTTGTCAGGCTCTCTTCTGGTCATGAGTTCTTGGTGTTGCTTTTGTGAAATCCTGTGTCATAATAACCCGTTAATGAAGGGAGATCAGCAGAAGTCTGGATCCCTGGGAACGCACTCAGATGCGGAGCAGATGGTGTTCTACAACATTTATTTTGGGGAAATGTGTATCTGTTACATAACCTAAAATATGTCTTTTTCACATTTAAGAATATTTGGGTCATGGTTTGAAGTTTTGATTTGATTTTTTTTTTAAGCTGGGAGGAAGAAGAAAGGTAACTGTATTTTACGACATATTTGACATGTTACTAATAAAATTTGATTACTGGCAAAATATGGAACCCTTTGTGAAGCAGGAGAGGTGGATACCTGGAGGCGGCAGCTGCGGGATGTCTCTGAATTCCAGAGGTCATATTTTAAAAGTGGGACATTTTGCTTCTTTTTTGATGCAACATTTGTTTAATGGCTTGGAAGATGCACCCTCCTCATGGTGCATTTTCTTTACTAAAGCTGACCCATGAAAGTCAGGTAGCCGAAGTGTTCTATAGATACACTCTGTTCAAGGATAGCTGCTGTCTTTCCAACTAACTCAACAGCTGTGCTCGCTGTTTCTTGATGGTAGATTTACCTAGAGAAATAGGCAGGTGGAAGCCACCAGAGAGGCATTCTTGCTCTAAGTGTTATGACCATTGCAAATAAATGACAGCCAAGTCCCCCGTAAGCCATAGTTGTGTGTGGCACACAAATAACCGGTAAGGTGTTTGCAATAAAACACAACATTTATTTTTTTTTTCTGCCCACATCTAGTTAGACATCCTGCTTAAATGTATGGCTATTTTAGTAATCCAAGAACAAACTGACCCATACAAATGGTCAGGGATCTGGGAAAGTCTGCATAATTTGGACCAGTGAGCATATCACTGAAGATGTTTCTTCATGCTGGGATAGGCTGGACCTGGCGAGAGAGTTTCTACCTCAGGGGCTTTTTGCAATGAGAGTGGCCAAACAAGCAATTCACCAAGGGATGGAGGTCGACTTAGTAACAGGGCTAGCCATAGAAGAAGCCTGCTATGCGCAGACCATCTCAACAAAAGACAGACTGGAAGGTCTTCTTGCTTTTAAGGAGAAAAGACCCCCTTGCTACAAGGGAGAATAGGAGAAAAGCCCGCCGCACCCTCCCATAGTGCTGGAAGCTGCCCTGTGCCGTCACGGGGAATCTCAGTGACCAAAGTGGAGAGTGGGTTCTCACTACGCCCGGAGCAGGCCCATCTGTACTCAAGCCACTGTGCACCATGTCATATTTATTCAGATTTATAAAGCTAGCAATGTCCGTGGTCAAAACATAAAAATTAGGTGTATGTTTTTTAATATTTCCAGCATATCAGGCTCTGTCATTAATTTTTTAATGTAAATAATTTATATTGTACACCCTAGCGAATAATTGATTGTATGTCTACCATGCTGCATTAAGGAAATAAAACTATTTATGCATCCCCCCCCCCCAAAAAAATACCCCACAAAAACCCAAAAAAACAATGTTCCCATGAGTTCCACACACTGATAACAATCTTCAAGCATTCATTTACCTCATGAATGTGATGACTGGAATGCAATGTTTGATAATGGTGTTGTATAAATGCAAGCATCACAGAATCCTTAGGACAAATGAAGATAAAGAAGTATTATTATTAAAATGCAGAGTCACTCAGGGCGACTCTTGCCATAGTGTTTTGATAGCTCATAAGGAAGGCAAACATAGAGGCTTACTCCACTGCCTCATAACCTCCATTTCACCTGTTAGTCCTATAAAATACATGACGATTATTTAATTATCAAATTAAAATGACGTCATCCCCCCACTTGGCTTCTTTCTGGAAAGATTTTGGTCCAAGGTGCTTCAGGGCCATGTCTACTGGTGACTAGCCAGATGTACATGCCCGATGGTCAACATCACTCCTGGAGTCAGCTGTGTCTCAACTGCCTATATAATCACCAGGAGCATCTGGGGCAAGACTGGGGTCACTGTGGAGAGGGAAACTGTCCTGGTTGTAGACCTTTATCCCCACTGTCCTATTTTTTATGCAATCTGCCTAGGCTAAACCTTCCTTTTCATGTCAAATTCTCAAAGGATATTTTCTGTACTGATAGTGAGTAATTAAGGGTCTTAAATAAACTAGCAAGTGCTTTTCAAGATGAAGCAACCATAGAAACTCCCCACTTTGATGTCATTGATGAGCCATTAGGATCTGGAAAGCATTCTAAAATGCCAAGCGGCTTGCTGTGTCTGGTCTGAATGCTGTACCCTTACCCGGATCCCTGCATAACTGAATGGAGCCAAACTGATCGCATTCCCGTAGGTGGTAGGTGATGCCCAGGGAGGAGCAGCAGGTGACTTGTGGGAAGGTAGAACCACAGGAGTGACCCGGACAGCTGGTGCAAAGGCACCGGGGATTTAAATATTTGTTTCTATATTTAGAAGAAAAGAATCCTGGGCATGATCCCAAAACTTAGTGTTTTTCCTTCTTTGGATGTTGAGTGCCTTTCAGACAGATGGCTGAAATGATTGCTACTCTCACTTCGTGTATTTTCATTGGGTTTTGGTTTCAGCTGAAGGATATTTTAGATGATTTTACACATTCCTGCCTGCCTACTGCTTCATAAACTTGTGACCCATTATCCTGAAACAATGGATGAAGAAATGGTCCCAGACGAGGGAGGAGACATCACCCGAGAGAATTTAGGTGATGCTCACAGACAAAAGCACAATTGTGGTATTGAACACAGGTTCCTTGTGGTTTGAATAGGTATGGCCCCATAGAGTCTTGTGCTGGAATGCTTGGCGCATAGAAGTAATACTATCATGAGATGTGGCCTTGTTGAAATAGGTTTAGTCTTAGAGGTAGTGTGTCACTGTGAGAGTGGGCTTTGAGGTCTCCTATGCACAAGCCATGACCAGCGTGACACACAGTTTCCCTCTGCTGCCTGCATATCAAGATGTAGAACTCTCAGCTCCTTCTCTTAACACCATGTGTGCCTGCACGCTGCCATGCTTCCCACCAGGATGATAATGGACTAAACCTCTGCAACTGTAAGCCAGCGCCAATTCAATGGTTTTCTTTATAAGAGTTGACATGGTCATGGCGTCTTTTTGCAGCACTAGGAACCCTAGCTAAGACACTCCTGGAGGGAATGACAACATCCAGTTTGCATCCTGATTAGAACATCATAGCTTCCCGGTCATCTCTCTAGCCCTCTCTGTCTCTTAGACAGCTTTTCCAAAAAAACAATTATCTCTAAAACACATTCTCCTAAAAGAGAGTTTGGGGTTAGAGGGGATGGCTCAGTTGGTAAAGTGCTTGCCGTGCAGGCATAACCCAGCTTTGCAGTCCTAGTATCCATGTAAACATCTGGTGTAGCAGCACATGTGTGTAATACCCAGTGTTGGGAGGAAGAGACAGGGGCTTGCTGGGGCTTGCTGACTTCCCAAGGAGCAAGAAAGCTTGTCTCAAAAACTTAAAGTGGGGAAATTGAGGAAGACACCTATAGTCGGCCTCTACCTTCTGTGCACGCTGCTTTCCAAAGAAATAAGTGTTGGCTCCCTGTAAACGCCTAGCATTTGCATCATTTTGTAGCTCTGACACGATTCATCCACAGGGACACTGGAATGACCTGCTGTTCCAGCCCCCTGCTTCCTGATGCTGTCCAGAGTCTTGCTTCCAAAACAGCATCAGAAACTGCTGATTCCCTGTGGACTCGCTTCATCCAGCCTTTAAGACAGATCCAGTCAGAACCTGTCAAGCTCTGAGCCTTCTAAGCATACAGAGGCTGAGTAACAGATGCTAAAGCTAGCTTTATGAGGTCTAACCAAATTTTCTTATTTTCCTACCCCTTCCCACTCCTTTTAAGAAGGATTTATCACCTGCATTCAGCAGGAAGAAGTTGTCATCCTGATCTCTTGGGTTTGGGTGTCTGGTTATGGCTATTTTATATATCATAGATAGATTGTCATTTTACAGAATAACTTAAAAATTGTTACTATGAAAGGGAGAGATGTTTTCTTCACTAGTGTAGTCATAGACAAGTTGCTTGTGTTTCTATAACCCCTTACTCATGGTCACATAACAATATTGCAATAAATTGGTAAGACATTCTGAGCTCCCAGTGGGTGGACGCGTGCTTCCCAGTGTAAACAAACAAACAAACAAACACACAAACACAAACAAACAAAATCTTTCAGCAATGTAATTGTAATGCATTGGTTAATGGATGAAAATATGGGCACCATAGGTGATGCCCAGGGAGAAGCAGCAGTTGACTTGTAGGAAGGTAGAACCACCCAATAATATATATAAATATATATGTATATATGTATGTACCTGTATATATGTATATATATGTATATATATACATATATATACAAATATATATGTGTATATATATATATACATATATATTTATACACACACGTGTGTGTATGTGTGAGTGCACATATATTTGTTTATAATTGTTTATTTACTAGTCTTACAAATCACCACATCTGTATTTATTTGGGTTGTTTATGACACAGGGTCCCATGTTGCTCTTGCTGGCTTAGAAATTACTATGTGACTCAGAATGGTGCTGAACTCAGGATCACTTCCACTTCACAAATGCTGTGATCAAGACATGTGCCACCGCACCCAGCTGAACATGCTCTTTTTAATGTCTGTGATATAGTATCATCCAGCAAGAGGCTCTACTAGTTTCTTCTTGCCTTCACATTTCAAAACTTCATTGGGTGTCACTGAATAGGTTGGGGAGTTGGGCAGAGAGGGTGAGCACAGGCCAAAGCTTTCTGAGTCACACAGACTGAAAGTGGGGGAATTTTCAAATGAAAGTGGCTTTCAAACAGAAGAGAAACAAACATCCCAAGAAGGGAGATGGTAGAAAGCGAAAACCAAAGAACAGGCTGAGCTGTGAAGGTTGAGGCTGAACCAGACATGGAGCCTTCCCAGAAGACAAATTCACTCAGAATGTAAAATGAGCTATACACAAGAGAGAAAAGCCATCAGCTTGGTCAGACAGTGGCCACCTGGGTCTCTACATTCTCCTGACACAGTTGGTCCAGCTTCGGAGCTCAGATGCTCAGGGGAGACCCAGACAGATGAACTTACTCCTGCCTTGTCTTGGAGTAAGGCAAGGCAGGAATGTGGTAGCAGGCAATCCCTCCTTGATCTCTAGACAACAGTGTTGGGAGGCGGAGCCTAATGGAAGGTGTTATATCACAAAGACTCATTGTGAACTAATGGTACTACAAGGAAATCATATGGGTAGCTGTCATTCTTTTATCTGTGCTCCTGCTATGTGAAGACACACATCCTCCTCTTTGGAAGAGGACAGACTCCACAGTAAAGGCACTACCTTGGAACCAGAGACTGAATTGACCAGTGGTTTTATCTTCTATTTCACTGCCTCTATCACTGTAAGGAATACATTTCTGTTTCTAAGTTATTCCGTCTCAGATATTTTGTTATGGTAGAATGAAACACTCTCAGATAGCAGACATGATGACAGAGTTCTTAACAGTAGACGAAGCTGACCTCGTCAAACCCACAGAGATCTGCCTGCCTCTGCCTCCCAAGTGCTGGGATTAAAAGCATGTGCCAACACTACCCTGCTGTCAGTCTTATAATATTGCTTGAAATAAAATCTTTCCTCTATCCAGTTGTCTGGAACAAAGGCCCCATCTCCTGCCCTCCTGCATGCACAAATATGGCTTCCCTCCCCAGCCTTCCCATGCTCCTGTCTTGATGTGTGGCCTCAGCCAGAAGACCTTCAGTTAGGGAGTTCAACATGGAGGTATATCAAAGATGACTCGCCTTGTATGAAAACAGAAAGACTCAAACACCCACCAGTGTTTGTGTGTGTGTGGGGAGTGGAAGGCCAGCTCTGAAATCCTGTGATTCTCACTCTACCGAGTCTCCCACAGCTCAGGGATCTTCCCCTCAAATGGGCTGTTTAGGTTCACTAGTGCCCACTCAATGAGTGGATTTCACTGGCTATGGGTTTTGTGGCAATCAGTGTGTAAGACAGGAAAACCACCGCCCTGAAAGCCAGCAAGGGATGGAGTGAAGATTCCCTCAGAAAGGCGGTAAGGGATGGAGAGAGGATGCCCAGCGAAAGGTGGAAATGTTTCCTGAGGGTCAATGTCATGGTGTAGGGCTGAGCTCAGCCATGGAGAGCATTTACCTCCTGTAAGATCCTGGATTTGGTCTCTAATACCGGAAAAAATTAATGGTTTGCAAGCTCCTCGTCCTCCCCATTCCTTCTGCCCCTCCATTCCTCCGTTCGTTCGTCTGTCTCTCCCTCTTGTGCACACTCTGAGATTGAACTGGGGAGTAAACACTTTACTGATCAAGCCCTCTCTGCAGTCCTCCCTTTGGGCTTTTGTGTGTGCGTGCGCGCTCTTCTGTCTCAGGGCTCTCTTTTTTTTTTTCTCTCCTACCTTGGCTACTGCTTTTGCTTTCCTGGGACTAAACCCTTACCGTGTGCTGAGTTTACCAGTTAATTTAGAAATTGTTGGTAGAAATATATTCAAAACAGTGAAAAAACAACAAACAAACAGCTCAAGTGACAAATCGCAGAATTGTCGCTGGATTTCAGTGAGCTGGGTGGGGCTCCGACAATCCCTCAGGCATCAGGTTTTTCTCAGCTGCTAAGCAGCTTCGTTCCTTCCTGCTTTCTCTGAGCTTCCGTACCTGCCCCCTTGTGGCTGCAAGAGGCATCACAGTTCCAATCTTAAATGTCCTGCCTCTCTTCCCAGGATCCTCTTTAAGTTAAAACCAAGTTTGGAAACTGCACAGTTAGGTGCGTCTATGGGCCAGGGTGGGCGGTTACCCGGGGTGGCGGGGGGAGGAGAAGAAAAGGGGAGGGAGTGGGGGTAGAGACTTTGTGGGGGGTGGGACCCGGAGGAGAGGGCAGTTTGGTATGTAAGTGAATAAGTGAATAAGAAAGAGAAAGTTTGGAAACTGAGTCTTAAGGGATCATGAATCCAACTGAGAACTCATCTCTAAGCACACGAGAGCAAACGATCTCACTGGCTCAGCCTTAAGGTATGGATCCTTCTTGGAGCAGATCTTTGGCAGAAAATCGGGGGTGGGATGGGGGTGGGAGGGGGCGCGGCGGCTGTTACTAAATAACAGTCCCCGGTAATGGTGTCTGTCATTCCAACTCTTTCATCAGCAGGCCATTTACCCAATCCTCGTGACTACAGGGACGGTGTCTGCCCCGTTCTTCACTCATTTCTTGCATATAGTTAGTAAAGAGATTCTTTTTAAGTGAATGTGTAGAACCAGTTGCCAATTTCTCGCAATTTAACCTTACATCTTTTGTGATGATTATAAAATGGTGGTGGTAGGTCTCTTGAAATTACCTGTACAAACTATTAGACTGAAAACTTTACAGGGCTCCTCTGCAACCTCACGTGACTCATTATAAAATGTGATTCTTTGAATAGGCGTTCAGCCTCATTGCAGCCTGACTTTTAGCCTTTCCCCCCTTGCAGTGTTTGTGTTCTGTGAATCCAGTTTCTGAGACTTTCCTCCCAGCCTCTCAAAATGCCAATATCTAATCATGGCCAATCATCAGTGACAGCTTCCTTAGGCATCCGAGGTGTTGGGAATTAAACTCAGAGTCTGAATGACCTTCCCAGAATGCAACAGTACAGAGTATGCTGAATGCTGGTTCCTTAGAGCCTATATGGCAAGTTTTGAGAGATTAAATAATTGGAAGGTCAGTAAAATACTATGATCTTTCTAATGCAAAAAAGCAACATGAGATGACACCATTAAAAACATACCAATGATAAGAAGAAAGAATTTAAAAATTTTGGGTAAACATCCCCCTTCCTAGGGTTGGCGGCCTAGGAAGAGCCACCCAACTTCTCTAGTTTACTGAGCTGTCTTGCAAGTTTCTTTGGTGTGATGTTGGAGAATGCTCCTGTCACTAAGCCAATTGAGACAGAATAGCTGTCCCTGACACATGTAGAGCCAGGTTAGAGCTCAATGCAATATTTCATCCATAGGTTGACTGTATTTGAGACATTGGTATAACAGAAAATGACAGTCTACATTGCAGATAGGGATCAGGATAAAATACTAGGCATGCGTTTAAAAAAAAANTGATGTTGGAGAATGCTCCTGTCACTAAGCCAATTGAGACAGAATAGCTGTCCCTGACACATGTAGAGCCAGGTTAGAGCTCAATGCAATATTTCATCCATAGGTTGACTGTATTTGAGACATTGGTATAACAGAAAATGACAGTCTACATTGCAGATAGGGATCAGGATAAAATACTAGGCATGCGTTTAAAAAAAAAGAAGAGGGAAAAGATTTCTATTGGCTTTGAAATGGGGATAGAAGTTTATTCAGTCCAGAAAAGAGCAGGCCAGGGCACAGAATTTAGTGGGCAAGTGTCAGTGGCCACAGGAAGCCCCAGCTGTGCCAGATATACCCATGTCCTGAGATAGCTGGCTATGAAGAGACCACCTATGCTAGGACAGGTCTCAGCTCTGATGTAGCTGGAGGGACCTTGATGCATTTGTCACTACCTATGATCCTGAAACTGTTTGGGTACAGCTGTGTGTATGTGTGTGCGTGTGCCTGCATATACTGCACAGGTATATGTCTGAGTAGGCACACATAAATGTACTGCACATATTAATGCATGTATCTATCACATGTGCTTGTACATGTGCACAGTGCATGTGCGAATGTGAATACACTGTGTATACAGTTCTCTGTGTATGAATATCTGTGGACACTTGAGCATATAAGTGGGTATGTGTGCACATGAACATGTGAATATGTACACATAACTACGTGTGTTGGGGACATGTGAGTGTAAATGTGTATATGTCCATGTGTTTACACTTGTATGTGCATTGGAGTGTTCATGTATTTGTCTATGGGCATGTGCGTGTTGTCTCTGAGGACATGTGGCTCTGTCTTCCTAGAATAACTTAGATACAGATGAGGGTCTAGAGTTGCAATAAAGTTATGTAACTGTAACTTTGTCACACAATATAAAACAATATACTGATGACATTAACATTTGTACAGGAAAAGCTGCTCAAATGTATGGGAAAATATATAATACATTATATATAATTTTAATGATATAACAATTATAATTAAAATATAAAAATAATCTATAGCTATGTAAACATATAATGATAACCAGTATTTATTTATTCATTTAAATCTATTTATTTCATTCTATGCATACTGTGTGTATGCTCACCATGTGTCCTGGAACCATGTGTCCGTTATGAGTGCTTGTGGGCTACCAAGTAGGTACTGGGATCCAAACCAAGGTCTTTTGCAAGAGCAACACGTGGTTTTTTGCTGAGCTGTCTCTCTTGCCCCATGAAAGGCACATTTAAAACATTTTAAAAAAATGAAATGCTATTGCAAATTTAAATTGTATTATAATTGTGTGTTCAAACTGTACTCTCTGCGGCTAGCAGACAGCTTGCAGGCTGTCAGCTCTCTCCTTCCTCCATGTGGGTCCCAGGGATCAAACACATAATTAGACTTGAGAGCGAGCACCTTTCCCTGATGACCCTAAAATGTACCTTCAATGCACTGCTCAGTAATAAACTCCATTGCCATGTACAAATAGATTTATACTCTTCCCTCCTCCCTCCAAGTCTACTGAATAGACTGATGTCTTTTAAACCTGCATTTTACACTTATATTCCATACTTGAATGTACACATGCTTATTATATATGTTGTAAAACTGTCTTAAGGTCCATTAAGTATTTTAAAAGCCATGACATCGGTTTTGGTGATTGTGAAGTGCTCTGCCTCTGTCTTAACAAATCTCTTACTGTGGTCTTCACCCTTACTTCACGCCTTTAGTTGAATTGAGCATCCCTCTGATAAATACACCAACCCTTTGGTGCATCCATTTGTTTTGAAGACGTATTTCTGCAAACTTTAGAATTTTAAGCCAGCAGTGTCTCTAACGACTCCTGGTGATTTGTTAGCTTTTGTTTGGGAACGGATTCATTTGAATA
>LR750613.1:112349-183217 GCA_902729485.2 Mus minutoides
CATTCATTCTGGAAATCATTCGAAGAATGGTTCCTGGTATGGGTGTGGGAGGCTGGTGGGGAAGGCAGGCACTATTCAGATGTATGATTTTGGTGATAGTGGTGATGTTGAAGGATGTGGAGATGTAAGAGCAGAGGAACAGATGTTAGGAACTATTTGAGGATGAGCCAGGGGTAGTGAACAGTCGAAGGAGGCTTCAAGTTTCTGACTTCAGTAAGCAGCTCATTTTATTGTCTGGAAAAGAAACAGGTAAGGTACAAAATCATGAAGTCAGGGTTGGATAATGGGGCACTGATATACCTGGGGAGTATTCAAATAGAATTGTCAACATTTAGGTCAGGAGTCTGAAAGTGTGTTTTGGACAATGAACTAGGACAGTGGCCCTCAGCCTATGATCCTGGGGCCAACTGTATCTCCTCTAGGAACTTGTTAGGAATGTAAATCCTCAGTCTCTATTGGGAGACTCTGGTTTGCGGTGCACTTTGAAGGCTACTATAATCTATCTTTAACACTTTGGAGATTTGTAGAGCAGGATGAATCAATGTAGAATCCAGATATTGGTAAGAGTGATAACACTGTGTGTGTGTGTGTGTGAAAAGTGCACACATTGCACACACAGAACTCAAATGCCACAAGAATGGAGAGCAGCAGTGAGTGAGCTGTCTTTTTCCAGGAGCTCAGTCTTCTGACCATAGCTTTGCCAGCCCAAGCCTGCTTAAGACAGGCTGCTGGAGAACGAGCCCACTTTTGACCACTCCCCTTCCCACAGGATCCAGCAAGTGGCTGGTGACATTGTCTCACCTGAGCCCTTCACCTGAAAGGTATCTATCTTTGCCCTGGGAAGCTGATAAGACTCTCTGGCTCGGGTCCTTGCTTCTAGCTCCAGGCACACATCTACTTAGCTTAAAGAAGTAACTGCAGCATGAGCCTTCTCAGTACTGATTCAGTCGGTGCCTAGGTCTTGTCCAATCCGAGAAAATGTGTGCTCAGTGTAAAGGATGAGCCAGCGCCAGTGCAGTGCCCCCAGATCAGTCTGAACACACCTTGTCGTTCTTCAAAAACACTTTTCATTGTATGCATTCACTATGCGTGGTACAGTGTTAAATACGGACCCTTTCATATCTGTGTGCAGTGAAGATATCTTCTATGCTTCCTGTTCTCTTGCTTCTCCTCATCTCTGCTAGTCATTTTTCTCTTAGACAGTTTCCACTCTCATGTTGGGTATACATACATGAATTTTTGGATATAAGCTCTGGAACCACATAATAAGACTATAGGATATTTGTCTTTCTGAGGCTGGCTTAATTCACCTAATACAACCGACTCTAGTTACATTCGTTTTTCCTGCAATTGACATAAACTTTATTGTTCTTTATAGCTGAAAAATATATTATGTATATTTAAATATTTATATCTATTATTTCTATCATATACATGACAAATAAAATTTGATATATCCACATCCATCCATCTCTCTCTCTCTCTCCCTCTCTCTCTCTCTCTCTCTCTTATTTCCTCACTCTTTTTTTAGAGAGGCTCCTGTCTCTGACAGCTGTCGTGTCTCTACAAACTGCTGATCTGTCTTTATTGGAGACTCAGCAAAAACAAACAAGTAAAAACAAGCAAATAAAAAAAATACCTAAATGATACACTGAGATAGGATAACTACTAAGGGTCCTTTGAAATTTGTGGGCAGCACTAAGGGAAAACAAGGCAAATTAGGCTCCCCAGAGTTAGCAACAGATGAGCATCCTTTCAGATCTTAGAGCTGAAGGGAAGAGCAGGGAGGCAGGGGAAAGCTAGGAGACACTGGAGAGAACTGAGGCCACCTCGTGAGAGGTCTCATGTGATAGTTTCTTCAGAGGACAGTAGCCCTGGTCCCAGCCATGGCCAGCCTACAAGGGAGCCAGGTCACATAGATTGTCATTGACTCTTGTGTTCACATTCGCTCTCCTAGGGCTGAAAAGTCAGCAGGCAAAGGAGGCTGGAGGATGTAGTCCACAGGAAGGCAGAAAGGCAGACATGACATCTGGAAGCGGCAACAGAAGATTTCTCAGCCCAAGAAGGCCTGCCACTTCCCGCCCACCAGTTTCTCAATTATATAGACTGGTTAAACCAGGAAATGGGCTCTGAGGAGATTGCCTTAGGTCAGAGCATCTGATAGATATCAGGTACTTAGGCAATAAATATCTGTGAAAGGAAGAGAAGGAAGTACAGTTGACCACAGAAGATGAGCTATAACACCCTACCACAAAAGCCCCTCAGCTAATCTCCTGGGAGCCATAGGTCACGGGCTGACTCTTTAGAATTCTCTGGAGCTGAGGTGTAAGAATTCTGTTGGCCAGTCATTCATGTAGACTGAACATTTAAACTTAGTATTACATCAGAGCCTGATGTTTTCCTATCTTCTGTGTAGTTGCTTAAGTCTCTTTCGGAAGAGACTGGGACACTTATTCCTGGTAAAGGTTCTACTGCATTCTTCCACCTGGAGGACTGGTGTCTCCTTCATCAGTAGTTTCTCTCATTGTAGAGCCCGGATCAGATCTGGAGACTGTGGAAGACAGCCTTCCGACTCTTGATTAGCCCAGCTTGGGTTTCCTCTGGCGGTACAGCTAGAGAATCCCTGTGGACTGGCACCTGGTGCTGTCTCAGGAAGCTGTTCTTGAGTGACTATGTCCATAGGTCTGGATCTCTATTGTCTGTACTTTGTTGTCACCAATTACAATAATTTATATGCCTCCTTCTTGTTAAGTGCTGAGCAATATGGCCTCCACCATTCCAAAGATGGAGAATGCTTTTGGTATTGGTAGGCCTTAGGTAGGAATCAATTGTTGCACTGGGCTATGGCCTATGTGGAGATACCAGGATCAAGCTATTGCCCATTGAACTAGAAGTTTCTTATTGCTTTGTTATAGAACCTTCCTATGAAACAAAGCATCCCGTTAGATTTTTCTGGCTCTGCGTTCCCATTTTGATAATCCCATCTCCATGCCTTTGCATCTCTCCTGCCATTGCCTTATGGTAGTTATGATGTTATTTCACTGTGGGCTCCTAACCATGTTCGTGTTCTGAGAAGGTATCTTAGTCACACATCTGCACCGTTTCCGAGGTATCCTTGCCAAGGTATTAAATGCTGTGTCATAACAAATTGCTCTCAATTTAATAAGTGTTTATTCAAATTTGTTTTATCCATCTTGGTCTAGAGCATCCAAAACCTTGTCCTATTTCTAGGTTTCTGGCGACTTCCACATCACGCAGTTAGCTCGGGGTAAACTTCCTGCTTTATTGCACCATGTTCTCAACTGAGCTATGCTGTGACTTGACCATATTTATCGACCAAGTGGGAAGGAAGGAGCATGGGGCAAATCCCGAGAGGGCCTATGTTCCATTGTGTGAACAGGATCTCTACCGTGGTCCTTAAGCAAAACTGAGTGACACCCCATAACTGAGGGGTTGAGCCACTTTCGTAGGCACAGGATTGCATGGGTATGGAGACCCGAGACCTTGTAGTCCATTAACCTGATGTCCCTGTCCCATGTGCCTGCATCCTGTTCTTTTCTAAGTCGATACTTAGATTGTGGAATAGCAGAGTTTTCTTCCTTGGCTTTCGTCTTCTGTGGACACTGCTTATTCCACTGCAGGGATCACAGCTTTTTCTGTCCCCCTTCTGAGGCGATAAGAATCTATTTTGCCACCAAGTATTTTGCCTTTTATATTTAGCCATTGTCAATTTATTCATCTCGGCTTTTTGCGATTTCTTTTCTAGGGCATCAACAGATGGCAGTAGCTACCGAATTCTCCTGTCCTTATGGTAGCTATTTCCTCAAAATCTACGCATCCCAGCCACTTTAGTTTCAGAAATTATGCTGTTCCCTGGGGGCAGAAAGTAACAGACATTTGTTCAAATGTTTCTCAGACCTACTCTGTGTCCCAGGTGCTGTTCCAGGTGCTGTTCCAGGTGCTGTTCCAGGTGCTGTTCCAGGTGCTGTTCCAGGTGCTGTTCCAGGTGCTAGGGGCAGAGTCATCCACACAGCATTCAGAAAGTACTGTACTCAAGAGTCTTTGATACAGCAGAGAGGCACCGTCCTCACTCTGCACACAGTCCTAGATTTCTCACCCTTAAAGGCAGGAAAGGTTGTCAGAAATTCTCACCTTGGCATTTCTGCCATCAGCATCGCTCCTTGGACTGAGGGCTTGCAAAGTGATCCCCCTGGAAAGTTGGTTGTTAGGTGAGAGAGAGAGAGAGAGAGAGAGAGAGAGAGAGAGAGAGAGAGATACAGAGGCTTATTATTAAAGAATGCTTTTGGTAATGGCCTTGAGATTGTTCTTTGTGGACAAAATGGAGAGAGGGGAAGAAGGAGGAAGGGATGGAGGAGATGTGAGTGAACCAGAGACAGAGGGACACAAAGAGTCTCTGATGAGCATGGTTCTTCTGAGGCCTGTATGGACCAGCACCCATCTGGGCTGGACTCAAGCGAGGTCTGGCTCTAGCAGACCTCCCTTCCCAAAAGCTTATCCACTCTCTAGAGCAGGCTGGCAGTAGGACTTGTCCTTTGTTCCTGAGGGAGGATCTGACGGGTCCACAGGGACATCTTCTCCATCCAAACATGCCCCACTCTAGGGTGGGTGAGCAAGCTGGCCAGAGAAGGAGAAACAACCTGGAATCACAGGGGTGAGAAAGCTTGGGAGATGAGCCACATGGGGACAGTTCTTTCTGTATGATGGGTACATACATGAGCACTCTGTGCTCAGCCCCATTGTGATACCTGGCATGTGGAATGGGCTCTAGAAACATTTGAGCAGACAGATCCTGACAGAGTGGGGAATATGTTTCCACCCTTTTTAATGAGAGACCATTTCTTCTAAATAAGTCATTAAAATTGACAAATTATGGCCTTAATGTTAAAATGATTGGATTTTGCTGTTAGTTATTTAGTATTTATCAAGTAGTGTTAAACTGGAAAAAATAATTGCTCTCTTTTCCTGAGACCTATTCACATAAACAACAGTTTTGTTCCTAACTCACATTTATTTTGGACATGTATGTGTGTGCACATGTCTGTTTTCTTTCATAGATCTGGCAGCATGCCCTCAATGGAAAGCACTCACTTTGCCTAAAGTGTTTAAATAGCTGAACTTTTTTGGGGGGGGGATGCTAAATAATAGCATTGTGTAATTAAAGGGAGGACACCCACACCAGCCAGTATAGAAAGTGCTTTCTTGCTAGATATTGTCCTACTAATAAGAATTTATAGTAAAAAAAATCGCTCCTAAATACATCACTAAAACCAAACCACACCTATATATGTACACTGTTTTTCATTATTGCAACAGTATAGATAGAAATACACACACATGTGAGTATACATTATATAATAACATATAACATTGAGTTTTGACAGTTTGCAGATTTGTTCACTCACATTCTTGTGGAATTGAAAGTTTTAATGGATGGCAGGGTTCATAAGTATAGTACTGGTGTGGCTTATACCTCTGGCGCATCTTATTAAGGTAGGCAGAAATCGTGTCTGGGGTCTGAGCATCTTAGTTGCCATTGTACAAGATGTCTCGGTGTTGCTGTCCTGAGGGTGCTCATCCCCACCTTGTCTTCCTACTCAACCCTCCGAAGAGTATTCTTTGCTGCTTTAGCTCTGTGAGTCCAGCGACAACCACACAGGTCACCTTATGAGGACAGCTATCCTGGTCCACTGTCCCCACTTGATTACTTGGGTAAATGCATCTCTATGAAGTGAACTGTCGTCCAAGTTTCCACTAGCAAAGAAATACGAAAATGTGGGCAGCCGCAGACAGTGTGCCCGGTGCCTCTGCTGTCTCAGGCTTTTAGAACATGTCATTCACCTGCTTTCGCATGTTCTGCCCTGGCTCACCCGGCAGGTTTCCCTTCAAATGCTCCATCCTGTGTCTGCAGCACCTTCTGGATGTTCCAGGCCAACAGAATTTACTGTGTGTACTTAATTCTCACCCCTACCCTGTGTGTGTGTGTGTGTGTGTGTGTGTGTGTGTGTGTGTGTGTGATATGTGTATGTTTGTATACACATTCAGTATAGGAGTTTTTTTCCTTCTAAAATGGAAGCTTTGTTAGAGTTTAGCTACTTGGGGAATGATCTAAGTCTTTATTGAAAATAGATTTTTTCATACCATATATTCTGATTGTGACTGCTCCCCCAATTTCTCTTATTTCCTCCCTATATCTCCACCCACAAAATTCACATCTTTTCTTTCTCTCTCCTTAGATTACAAATAGGCATTAAACAAAAAAAAACTCCAAAAACTCAGAAAAGGACACAACAAACAGAAAAAAAAAAAAACCCAGACCCCAAGAAAAAGCACAAAAAAACCACATACAGGTGCTAAGATACATATATTCTCACACAACAGGAATCCCATTAGCAGCAAAATCAGAAACCATAACATATAAGCAAAATATCTGTCAGGTAAAAAATAAAATGCTCAGTCCAAGTACTGAAACTCAGACTGTGCAGTACACCGCTCAGCGCCGTGCACACTCACTGGTTGAATAAACAAGTGCACACCCAGATGGAAGAAGCTTCAGGAAGTGGAGGGTGGGAAGGGACAGTCGGGTGCAAATAGCCATCTTATGGGATAAAAATTTAGGCCATGTGGCTTGCTTCACAGTGGCTGGCTCCACAGACTGGATCTTCCAGGAGCGTTCTTTCCCCGCGCCGGGGAGGAGGTACTGTTGCTCCTGTTTGTAACCTGGGTGCCCTGTCCTCCGAATTAAAGTAGGAATTCCCTTTCTATCATAGTCCATATGCACCATGGACAAGACACCAAGCGTCAGTGTTGGCTGTCATCCACGAGCCACCCCCAGCTGATTCACTGGGAATTTATAAATACCATTCGGTGCAGAATTTATCTTTTGCCTCCAACACTGGTAAAGGAACAGAAAAATTCTTTCTTGTTTCCCAGTGCCCCCCATCAAATACCTTTAGAGCATACCTTATCCTGTAGGTTCTGTTGGACACTTATAGCTGTGGCATGTTTTCCTCCCTCTGCTCCCCGTGAAAATATTTTCACCAGGAGAACTACTTCCACTTATCTTGCAGGTCCCCGAGGTGTGCATGGTCCCCGAGGTGTGCAGGTCCCCGAGGTGTGCATGGTCCCCGAGGTGTGCATGGGTCCCAAAGGACCGCTCCCGCCTCTCCTGAGGTTAGAGTCCCCTGCCTTGCCCCAAGTTTACTCCAGGAGGCAAGAATTGGCTCATGAGAAAAAGCAAGGCCATGGAAAAAGCTCTTTAAAAAGTAGAGTGATCTAGAATAGGAAACCTCGAAGGGCTTCTAGGGGTCACATTCCCTGTACAGTTCACATCAGGCCACTGCTGGAACTCTGCCAGCAGTGACAGAGTGGCTGTGTGAGAGAGGCTGAGACGAGAAGCTCTTTTTTTCTTCCACGGAAATGTTTCCCTCTCAGCATCTTTTAAGGGAGCAGCACTGAGTCTGAGGTCTCCCCGGGCCTCCGTTTGTCTTCACTTCTAACGACCTCATTGTGACACATGTCCTCTCAGATCTGACATGTAGGTGCCCAAGGGCCTTTCCTGAGGGATTCATCTGTGACGTGCAGGGCAGTTGTCCAGGTGATTTTTTAGCTAGATTCTATGTAGGTCAGGAAAGAAATGCTAGCCCAATATCTGCTCGGTTCTGCTTCAGGTCAAGTGTGTTCACCAGTCCAGCAGCTCATTAGCAGACAGTTCTAGCATCCCCCGACCATCGGGTTGGGTTTTCCTGCTCAGTCTAAATTGAAAGCACTTCTTCCCTCTTCCTGCATTATTTTAAATGAACATGAATTAGGATGACCTGGGTCCTTGGAGCCACACTAGGTTCCCTTTCTGATAAAACATGAGGACTAGGAGACTGACAGCTTTCCCTAATTCTAAGAGGCCGTTATTGGATAGACCAGCACTGCCTTGGTTGATGTGGATTTGGGGATAAATTTTTCTAGTTAGATGATACCACTCAATAGTACAGGGCGTGTCTAATAGGTACAAGGCCCTGGGCTTGATCATCACCGTGAAGAGAAGACAGCCCAGACCACATGACGTCAGAAGAGGTATAAACCAGGATCTTCGCTTTAAAATTTACCATAAAATATAGAACATAACAGAACACAAAGGCAGCAAGCATCTGGGAACTGTCTGTTCAGGAAGTTCAATAGACATGGGAATGAAAAGCTTATATATCATGCTTCTCCCAGTGAGTCAGGAAACGGCTTTGCTGTGTTACATAGAAACTGCATCTGACCAAATTGTTGAAACATTAATATTGAGCCTCAAGCTACGCAACTGATTTTTGACACTTTAATTTATATTTTTTTTCTTTTGGTGTCATTTTGACGACTAATTTCTACGATGCTCACTGGATCAGAAACTCAACATCATTAACTGAGTCATTAAGATTTGTTTATCAGTTTGATCATCTAAAAATTGCATTTGGTGAATAAACATATTGATAGGAAGGCATGTGTAATGTCCCTCCACGTGCAAACAGGAGTGGGCTGACTGTAGTGATCCTTTTCAATTTAGAAATGTTATTTTAATAATTGAGATCTTATATAGAGCATATCAATGGTAAATTAAGATTTAAAGAGATATTGGAAAGGACTACGTTTAATTTCTTTAATGGATTTAAATTCACCCACAAAACACATTATAGATAACATATACATACAACGGTGGTATCTTTTCTCATCGAGGTTGAGCACAATCCCCTCATCCCTGGCTTTGTGTGCAGCTGTTAATTGTTGTGGTCACAGTGTTACCACCCCATTCTCTCCTGCATTTCCTTCACCTGTTTGGATTAGAGCATGCGTTACAAAGCTCACAATAGTCTTTATATGACTGTCTATGGTTGTTTGATGTTTTAAGCTATACGTTTAGTATTTTGCCAACTGTTTTCAGTGCAAACCGTCTGTTTGCAGTGCAGAGTTGGGGATTCCCAGACATGGCCTCCCTGATTGTATAACATGCTTACAGTAGCTACTGCCTACAGAATTTACTTGGTGCAAATGCAGACCAGCTTGCCAGGCCTTCATGACTTTCGGAGTAGGTGTGGGGAAAGGGTCTGACTTCCAACAGAATACATCTAAAACAGCCTCTCCCATTCCTGAAGTCATGACTCCATAATTTACTTTTGTTTTGCTTTTGCACTTTACCCAACTGTCACCAGGAGTAGAAATGGCCCATTTGTTACTTTGTGGGGTTTGCTCCTGGCTCAGCTCAATGAGGCCTGTGTTTGTGCTCCACAAACTCATAAAAAAAAAAAAAAAATCTCCCTGGAGACAAGCAACGGATCTTATTGTAGATAACAGGCCGAGCTCCCTTGACAACTGCAGCCAAAGCCCCTTGACTGTTGATTGTACAGGGTTCCTGAATCCTCATAGGAACTGGAATTTAGCCCTTGACCATCTGATTGCAAGCACCTGGCAGAAGAGGTGACCAGGGACACAGAAGTGGGCAGGCACACTCTCCAGGGGACATCACTGTGCATCACACGCTGCTGTGTATTACGTGGTTAATTGCTCAGACTTATGTTGTCTCTTCATAGTGGGTAGAAATAGAATCAGAAGGTGAGAGGTCATAAGGAAAAGAGAAGGTAGAGGAATGGATATTTCCCACGGTCATCTCCTCTGTGACATTTTAATGGTTTTCCAAGCAAACGGAGAAGCTCCCAGAGCACACACTTCTTCCTTGGGACGTTCCTAAGCAGTCCAGTGTACCAAGGGGCTAAACTCTTTTTCTGGAAGCTATGAAAATGAAGCAGGTGAAATCTTAGCCCCAGTCTTCCGTCTCCCTCTTTTCTCAGCATGATGGCTTCTGGTGAAATAGATTCAAGTTCATGACGCGGGGGCATTTCATTCTAATCATCCATCTCCCCCGTGGATTAGGGCACCGACGACTTAGAGCAAAAGCTCCTTAAATCAGTGCTCGAAGTGAAGCTTCCCTGGTTATCTCTGACCCGAAGCGCCTTCGAGCACAGCTGCTGTCCTCTTGTTACCGAGGACACCTGCCAGCAGGGGGCAGTAAACCTTCGCATTTGCTCCTCTCCGGCAAGTGATGAGTTGTGGGCCGGCCGATCTTGAGGCTCATGGGTGGTGCGGTTCCCATTTCATGCCCCTAGATCCAGCTTTTTAAAGACAGTCGCCTCCATCGACATCATTCCCGACTAACAGATATAGGAGATACTTGATTTTAGGAGAAAGAAGTCAATTAGTTTTCTTCACCAGTTGTTTGAAGGCCCCTATTCCGGTGATGGGGGCGACACTGGGAAGATACTGCTGTGGTATCTGGAAGTGGATGGGTGAATGTGGTTGGAAACCCCACAAGGAGAGCATTGCCTTCATTTCCCTGTCTCCACGTGAAAACTGGGCTACAGAGAAACTTAAGGTAGAATACATGGAAATGACCTAGGGAAGTCCTTCTACCCCCATCCACACCATGCCCCGTGCAATTCCTAAATTCCTTTGAGGCTTGGAGAAACCTTTTTTTTTTTTTTTTCCTTTACCTCCCCAAATTGGATGCTTGCACAGTAAGACAATGAAGGAAGTAGGACTTTTGCTCAGTCCTTCACTGTGCTCCACCAAGCCTCTTTCCTTCTCCTGAAGACACCCTGGTATATATGCTTCAGGTCTGATAGAGTATTTTCTCCAGTGGCGAGGAGAATTAACGTTCCACTGTGAAAGACGGAGGGCCGCCGCGGAGGTGCGCAGCAGTGTGCATATCCACACATGCAGATAGAGAGGCCAAGAGAGCGAAACAGGCACAGGGGTGGAATCTGCTCTTGGCAGAGGCTTCTCCACAGAGCTGCAGCCCAGCACAGAACGCGCTTGTTAGGTAAAGCATGGCGGCGTTCTAAGTGGTGGCGTCTGTCCAGATGTTCTTAGGAGGGTCTACTCTGAGTGTGGAAGGGGATGAGCTAGATCCCTACGGTCACTTGTTCGCTGCATCCCTAGGGACGCATAACTTCTTGGTGTCCTCATTTCTAAAACGGGCAAAACCACATTCTTAGCACAGTGCTTTTCACGTGGCGAGTATGAATAAAATGTACTTGTTAAAGCAGATTCCATAAGGTGTGTGTGTGTATGTGAAGCTCGTGTGTGCATAGAGCACGCTCATAAACTATGTGCGTGCAGAGGCTAGAGATCGATGGATGTCAGACATTTATCTCCATCTCCTTCTACCTTATGTTTTTGAAGTAGGGCATCTCACTAAACCTGGAACTCATCACGTTGGATGAACTGGCTGGGCACCCAGTCCCCGGGATCTACTTACTTCCGCTCCCTAATGCTCAGGTCACAGACGTATGTGGACATTTTAGTAAGGGTCTAGAGATCCAAACTCAAGTCTGCATGCTTTCTGCTTTCCCTGCAAGCATTTTCCCCACTGGATCGTCTCCCCAGTTCAAGCATTTTAAAATGTGAAGAAGGTAGGTTGTAGTCCTCCGTTGCTTTCATAGTGAATGTTAGAGAAACAGAGAGCTGAATCTGGGAATCAGATCTTGGGCACCGCCTTGGCTCTGCCGCTAAGTAGGTATGTGTGCTGGGACAGGTTTTGATTCTCCTGACTTGCAGGACAGTGTGGGGGGTTGATTATGGGGCATCAATACCTTTTGATAGTAACCAGCCCACGGTTTCACAGGACCTTTACAAAGTGCAATGTGTAGTTCTGCCCCAGCTGGATGGTTTGGTTAGGGGATCCTGGGGTCTCTGAGAGGCCGGGCTCAGTGGCTTGGTTCTTAGCGACTTGATTCTTCTGTGAGTCTTCCTATGTCTCACAGTCTTCTTTCACACCCTTGTCTGATTTGTGTCCCATGAAGACAAGCAAGGATTTCTACAAACAGGAGGCAATCAGCTGCTCAGGGTCCCATGAAGACAAGGAAAGACACCCACAAACCGGAAGCAACCAACCAGCCATGCCATAGGAACTGTTGGAGATGAATGACTGTTAGGTGAAATGATTTTGGAAAAAAAAAAAAAAAAAAGTGATCACCTGGAATTTCTCCCAGGCCTGTTAAAACGAGTTCTGTCCTCGGGAGCTCTGTCAGTTTTTGCTTCAAGTAAATCATCCTAAGTTGGATGAGATACTTTCCCACTAACAGTGAGGTGCTTGTTTATTAAAATAAGGGAAACCTGCCAGAGATACGATTTGTGACCATTTAGGAAACTGACTTTAAAATGGGGGAAGAAAAGGGTTTCAACTTCCACATGGCCTAGAGCCAACCGGACATGGAGATGGTTGGTCAGGCCTTGGGTTTGGGATCTGTCAGTTCAAGGCAGGCAAGCTTTTAAGCAGTATTTGACTTCCTAACTGAACAGGTGCTCTCTGTAGCTAGAAAGCCATTTGATCAAGGCATTCGTGGCAGTGCCATGATGCTGGTTAGCTACCCATCAAGTTCTATAGGAGGGACATAAATGTGGGAGGAAGGCCTAGGGAAAGCTGTTGCCTGCTGCCTACTTCTGTCTTCCTTGGAATGTAGCTTTTTTCTTTTAATGATTAAAAAAAAATCTGATTTGTCAAGCATCAAGAAAATCTACAAGCATGGGAGGTGAGGGTTTTTACAATTGATGAGCCCTGACTTTGGTTGTATGTGTACAGGTCTTTCAGACCAACATGCACTTAGAAGGGGAAGGGGAAGGGGGAAAGGGGGGAAGGGAAAAAGGNGGAAGAGAGCCTTCACATTTGGGTGATATTTTATACTCACACAGGCTAGCATGAGACCTTTAAAAGCTTCAGGCTATGAAAAGAATGTTGAACTTACCTTTGTCATATAATTAAAGACTACAGGAAAAGTTTTGGACCATAATATAAGTCAACAAACAAACAAACAAACAAATCAAAAGCAAAAGCAAAAACAAAAACCAAAAAACCCTACAGTTGTGACTCCTTAGAAGATGATGGTGACTGACATGGTTTGAATATGCTTGGTCCAGGGAATGGCCCTATTTGGAGGTGTGGCCTTGTTGGAGTAGTCACTGTGGTGTGGGCTTTAAGATTCTCAACCTAACTGCTTGGAAGCAGTCTTCCACTAGCAGCCTTCAGATGAAGAGGAACTCCCAGCTCCTCCTGCACCACGCCTGCCTGGATGCTGGCACACTATTGCCTTGATGATAATGGACTGAACCTCTGAACCTGTAAGTCAGCCCCAATTAAATGTTGCCCTTATAAGAGTTGACTTGGTCATGGTGTCCGTTCACAGCAGTAAAAGCTTAACTAAGACAGTGATACTGTTGTACTCTCAATTACCCAATCAAAGCCTATGACACATGTGATGTAAAATTTGTTTATTTGTTTTGTTGTTGTTTTTCAAGACAGGGTTTTTCTGTGTAACAACCCTGGTTGTCCTGAAACTTGCTCTATAGATCATGTTGGCCTTGAACTCACAGAGATCCTCTTGCTTCTGCCTCCCAAGTGCTGGGATTAAATGCCTGTGTGCCATCACCGCCGGCTAGAATACCAAATTCTTCAATGGTGTTCCTCACTTTCCTCTCCTGCTCTTTCTTGGCTGGCCCATGCTGGACAGGCTCAATCTGTCTGCACAGCTCTCATCCTCATGTCGGTGTTTGTTCAGGTGTAGTCCTCAGTCACCTGCCTCAGAGCTTGTGGAGAACTTGATAAGTGGATATTCCAGGCAGTTTCTGGTCCTTCTCCGGCATGACACATTGGATTCTCTGGGGCTGAAATTTGGTATGTAATGAGCTCCCCAAACAGAGCTGTATAAACTGAAATAAAGCTGAGGTAGTTTACTAACAATGTACAACTGCAGAAATTCTATGTCCCTAGTAATGACTGGGGAACTTTAAAAATCTTTCACAGTTCCTCACAGTTTCTGGAAAGACCCTTGGGTGTCTAGATGGGACAGAGGGCCTTTGTGATTCTATTTAGATCCATATATTAGACCAACAAAATTCTACAGAAATAAAATTTCAACCACAGCTGCATTAAAACTTTTCCACTAACCATATTAAAACAGTGAAATGGATTAAATAACCAAAACAGTTGCTATTTAACTCAATGTACTCCAAATAATACTTTAACGTACAACCAATGAAGAATTATTACAATTCTTTACATTCTTTTTTTTTTTATATTTGATTTTTGAAAGCATATCTTGCTTCATGTAGGCTGTAGCGGTCACTGCCTGCAGAGAAGAGAAAGCCTCTAATTTCATATGTCAGCATAGCTAGTGTTGACAGACACACTTCTAACAGTAGAAGGTCCCTGCATTGAGAGTAAGTGCATTGCTGTTGATAGCTGACATTGAATCCTGTGGCATTCAGAGTTAAGTATTACAGCAGATGTGCTCTACAGCTGGGCACAAAATTGTGCTTTCAACTCTGTCTCACTTTCTTCAGCCATAGGGCATGATGTTGACTCTGGTCCACACACTTTAACTAGCTTCTTGGTTATCTTCCTTAGTTCAGACTCCTCCTCCTCTTCCTCTTCCTCCTCCTCCTCCTCCTCCTCCTCCTCCTCCTCCTCCCCCTCCCTCCTCTGGAATTACCTCTGAGCCATATTTGCCTACAGGAAATTAGGGAGGAGGGCTCTTCCAGGTCACTGGCCACATACTATCTGCTTTTGGATTTATTTAATGGTAGAATACATAGTTCTTCTAGTATTAATGATAAAAATCCTCTTCAGATCAATGTAGAAGTTGACATCTTTGTTGTAGCTTGACAGAAGGTGTTATATATGGCATGTTATGTGTGACAAAATGTACCTTCTACTCCAAACTATGTCCGAATCCCTGAATCACTCACCTGTGGATAGGAGCTGGTTTGTTTTCATAAACCATGAGGACCTGTGTACCAGATCCTTTGATGTCAACTTGACACAAGCTAAAGTCATCTGAGAGGAGGGGCCATCAATTAAGAGAATGGCTTTATAAGATCACTCTGTAAGCAAGCTCGTGGGACATTTTCTCATAGTGATTGATATGGGGGACAGGTACCCCACTGCGGGTGGTGCCACCTCTGGCCTGGTGGTCCTGCATTTTATAAGAAAGCAGACTGAGCAAGCCATGTGGAGCAAGCCAGTAAGCAGCACCCCTCCGTGGCCTCTGCATCAGCTCCTGCCTCCAGATTCCTGACTTCTTTTGTCATTGAACAGTGCTGTGGAAGTGTAAGCCAAAGAAACCCCTTCCTCTCCAAGTTGCTTTGGTCATGGTGTTTCAGCACAGCCATAGAAACCCTAAGACAAGCTGCAAGTGTTAAAGCCGTGCAGGGAGGCTGTAATCTGATGCCAATTTTGGTGACGGATAGCTACATGTATTGACGCTGTACACCGTGCTTCCCGGAAAGTGTGATCCTCAAGGTTGGGTGACTGTCACAGATAAGGTGACCTGGATTGATGAGATCAATAAGAGTTTCAGGCCTAGCACCCTGCATCTGAGAGAGCCAACAGTTTAGCTGTTAGGAACAGGGCCTGACCTGACTCTTCAGGGAAACCTCCCTGCAGAGACAGTGAGGTTAGTTACAGGCAGACGTTTAGGTATTTGTGCTGAGACAACTCAGTGCCCTGGGAAACACTCAAGAGCGCTTTCTTCTAAGGAAAGTGGGAATCACTAACATTGGAGTGTCAAAGGGAGAAGGCAACACAAACCCCTGGGAAATCTTTTTTTATTAGCTCTATAGTTGTGCCACTTCTATGCCATTTAATTGTTCTGAATTAAAATAACTCTGTGTTGACTGTGAGAGGCATTGCTGGATATACTGAAAAGGAATTTCACATATCTGCCATCAAGAAGTTCATGTAAAATTGGAGGTGACAGAATTTTGGTGTAGCTGGATGGGATGCTCAGAGGAGAAAAGTAAAAGTTGGGAAGGATTCAGGCTATGCCATCAGGCCTTCGTTAGATATGGACGATGAATCATAGAAAGGGGATTTTTTGGCTCCTTCATCTAACTTACAGCCGACGTAGTTGAGTTTCAAGGGAAGGGACATCTTGATGGTGGAAAGAATGTAGTAGAAGAAGCAAAGTATGTTTGTTTTGTCTGGAGACAACACAAAGCACAGATACCTGTAACATAAACAACCTTTACTTAGCTAGCTTGCCTCATAGAGCAAGAGAAAGAGGACCATGCATCCTTCTGGGGCCTTTTAGTGTGAATCATAAAGGCCAGAGTACATTCTTCTTCGTGAAGTGCCTCATACCGCTGAGGCACCCAAACTACAGTGGCACCAAAACTCCTACACTTCATGCCCAGCAGTATCAAATGCAACCCTGCAACACTCTGTGGCTGTTCCTGCTGTTCCAGCCCCACTCACTCTCTTCAAGCCTGCAGTTATATTTACATCTCAATTCTAAGGGTAAGAGCTCCTGGGTGACCGCATCCCTCCCTGTGAGTTGTTGGTGTGCAGACACCCTCTTAAGTGGGACAAAGGGTCAAGCATTCTTGGTGTTTAAGAATCTGTAAGCCAGCTACTCAGAAGTTTCAAACAGCGTGGATTTGTATACAGCAGTGATATTGCTTCTAATGTGATAGGTTACTATTGGCTCTAGACAAACCCTCTGGCCTAGAAATGGTTTCTCTTAGTATACATAGTCTAAACATGCCAAACTAGACATTGTCTCTAGGACCCAACCCTACCAGTTGCTGTTCTGAAAGAAAACAGGTTTCCCAGACTCCATAGCACTTCCTGGAGAGCCACAGAAAATGAGCAAGGCCTGATAAGCTTCAGAGATGACATCCATCTTCACTCCATCTGCTCTGGCCATAGCTAGAAGGCAAGTACTGGGCTAATTTCTTTCTTGGTCTCTTATAATGGTCAATTATTATTTTGCGCTCGGAGGAAGCTGTAGTGAAGTTGGAAGATAGGGTGGCAGGTGGTCAGGAGATGAGTTGCGGACTTTCTGTGAGGCATGCTCATCCCAGGTGAAATATATCCTACATCCCTGTGCAACCTGTGTTGTGCACCGCTCCTCACTGATGAAATGAGATCAGCTGTGGGGTTCTGTAACTCTGGGTAGCTACTTTCGCATCTGTTCAGACACGGTTCATGGAAAGTGTGGTTAAGCACAGCAGCAGTATCAACAAACACAGGGACAGAGGAGCCTTAGGAGTGCAGTTTCTAGAGTCAGCATGTCTTTGCTCAGAACCAGAACCAGAACCAGAACCAGAACCAGAACCAGAACCAGAACCAGAACCAGAACCAGACATCACCGGCTTGCTCTGTGTGTAACGTCTCCATTACTTGCCATTCAACTTCTGTTATCTAGAAGACAGGATATGTAAGTATAGTTGTGACACTTGAGTAATTTTAGGTACAGTATTTTCTGTGTCGCAGCCTATGGTATATGCACCAGATATTAGCTATTATGGTTGTGATTATAGCTGACCTCTGCAGAAGCTTGGCTTCTTAGTCTATGTAAAACGAAAGGTCTCGATGCCTCTCTTGCAGAAGCCAGGTTTTCAGAAACACCTATGGGTCGCTGGACGGTGGTCGCTCTGTGGCACGGTCCTTTGTTGGTTTGTTTGTGCGCATCTCTTTCAACATCTAGGAGAGGCTTCAATCTTCTAATACCTGTGTGAGTATTTGTGACACCCTGGTAGGCAATGGCTTCATTATAACCCTACACACAGAAGATATTCTCCACATTTCCAGATCTCTGTCCATTCTTGTTCACCCAGAGTTTTGATGACCTCTAAGGATTCTGCAGATTTCATGTTTTCTGTGTTATGGATTGGTGCAGCCAAATAGAGGATGCATATAGCAGAAGGGGGAATAGGTCTACCTCTTTCCTTCAACTCTGTGGCTCTTGTCTCCCTCTACTAAAGGCCCCAGTGACTCCTTCCAGCTTAGACCTCTCCTACAGCTTCTCACTGGCTTCATTGTCTTCCTTTTCCTCTTCAGAACAACGTTCATGCAAGCAACTGTGACTAAACCCAGTGGGACACATATACATGCATGCACACATGCACACATGTAGGAGGGGGAGTTGAAAGAAGAAGAATTTCAAGAGGAGAGAAGAGGGTATCTGGGTGAAAATGACTAAAATTCATATATGCACTTGTAGGACTGTCAAAGGATAAAAATGACTCCTAAGTGTTTCTAGTTGTATACACCATCCTTTGCTTGCTCCTCTACCTCCAGCTGCATCTTAAATTCAAATGTGCCATACATACCTGGTTTGTAACCTGGGACAGACTAAAAAGGCAGATGCTGCCCTACTCACATGCTAGAGGGGGGAGAGACCTGGAATGTCTTAACCTGACCTTACAGTTTCAAGGTAAGGTTCCACAGACTATGGGAGTACTGTTTGGAACTGGGCATGAGTTCACTAGATCATGGAATTTGATTCTCATCAGTATGAAAGCTCACAAGGGAAAGGGAGTTAAATAAGTTAGAGTGTGTATGAGTTTTATTGTGATCCCTAGAACATTCTGGGTAATAAAAATGACAACAACATATATTGTTTATATAATTATATATGTGTATGTGTTTTTGCATGTGTGTGTTTGCAAGCATGTGTGTGTGTGTATGAGTGCATGTGTGCACATGCGTGTGCTTATGTGTGCATTTGTGTGTGTGTATAAGAGAGAGAGAGAGAGAGAGAGAGAGAGAGAGAGAGAGAGAGAGAGAGAGGAGAGACAGAGCAACAGAGACAGAGAGAAATGACTGATACCATAGTGGAGAGAGACATCCACTCAAGGAATCTAGATCTTGCTTTTTGACAGTTCTTTGGAAAAACCTCTTTGGTGACTGAATATGTTTGAAAGATATGAGAGCTCTAACTTAGCAGAAGGCAATGTACCTATAACAAGTCAATAGTTTGTAAGAGCTTAACTGTATTTCCCATCCAAAAGAGGAGAAGACATAAATCCTTCAGTCGGAAGTTTTTATGAGAAGTACTTTCCTTGATGGATTGTTTATGTAAAAAGCTCCCGTGAAGGGTAGCATAGAAACTTCTGCCTTTGTAGGGTGATTTTACTGTTAGAATTGTATTACTTATGGCCTGCGGGGGTGAGCTGGTCCAACACAGGATGTTTTTCTGAGGTTGAAGGCCCATGTGTCTTCTGTGATTTTCCAACTTGGGGTCTATATTTCAAACGCGGAGATTAAATTTCTTTTCCTCTGTGCTTGTGGGCCTCTCTGAACTCCACCCTTAGAATCAGCATCATGGTTCCCATAGCAACTAATGTACCTGGAAGAGAGAATGAAAGGAAAGGGACCAAATAAAAAATGATAGTGCTATAGCTTAAAGCAGGAATTAATGGTAAAACTGGAACATGGGGTCATGAAGAGTGTGTGTCGGGAGAGGGGTGTAGAGGATATAAAGTCTGTGTTTAGGGCCTCTGTGGCTACCCTGTCACCAGTGCTCTCCCAGGCTCACTGCTCGCTTCTTTATGCATTGTTCTCACCTGAGCCTCAGCTTCAGTAGAGAATATGACAGGGCTGGCATGGTATGCAGTCTGTGAAGCACTTACCATATCTTACTTTTTCTAAGACTCCTATCCACATCACAGGAAACCTGTGGTTCATGTTTTAGTGTCTTTATCCTGCAATAATAAATAGCAATCCACAGCCTTGGTGGTTTAAACAACAGGAATTTATACTCCACACTTTTAGGAGCTGGGGCGTCCATCACCAAGGGCCTACCTGATTTGGTTATTGCTAAATTGTCTTATTTTGGTTTGTTGATGGATCCTTTCTTGCTATTGCATTCACATGTTGGAGCAAGAGATTTGCCACCCTATCACTTGAGATTATGGCAATAATTTTATAAGAGAATGATTCCTTTGACCTGTTCTAATCCAAAAGATACTTTCCAAAAGTCCACTTCTAAGATTAGGCCTTCAGCTAATGAAGTGCAGAGGGACACAGTGCTCATAACCTGCTCTATCCTTGCCTCAGACCACACCTCTCAGAATTGCAAAATACATTTATTTTGTCTGAAGGGCTGCCATGGTGTTAAACTCATTCCAAATAAACTCTAAATTCTAAAGTTGAACTTTCATTTAAACATTATTAAAATCAGGCATAAGTGAGTTTCTCTGTGTGATTGCTTCACACAATTGTTCAACCGTGAAACCAGACTGGGTATGAACTTCTCAAATACACTGATGGATCAAACATGCTCTTTCTGAAATGAAGAGAGAGGGGAAATGAGGCTGTGGGTCCCAAGGCTGCCCTAAACATGACAAATTCCTTGAGGTCTTAGTAGGAATAGTTGGGAGAGGAGGTAGATGCCGGGTAACCAAGGAAACAGAAGCTGCCTCTTAATGCTTAAAATGTCCTTTGTAGTAAAACATCCTTGAAACTGTGGTGAGGTTCTTTCCACTCTATTGGGAGCTAAGACAACAGGCTAGGTGTTACTAACCATAATGCTAAATACTGGGAAAGGTTTGTAACCTCCAAAGAGCTTAGATTATAATTAATTTCGTGGTTTTGATCCTCCTTGTTGGCCTTTCTAAAGAATCATGGAAAATAAATCCAGAAAGGATATCTGGCTTGCAAAGTTTGGGGAAGAAAAGGGGTCACCTCACCTCCATGAATATACTACCCATTCTACAAATATTCATAAAAACCTCTTACAAAATTACAAGCCCAAAGTCTCTTGCTATTGCCCACTCCATGAGTCAGCCCACTCCACAGGCTACCCCACTCCATGGATCAACCCACCCCACAAGCCAGTCTACTCCACAAGCCAGCGCACTCCATGGGTCAGCCCTCCCAACAGGTCAGTACACTCCACAGGTCAGCGCACTCCATGGGTCAGCCCTCCCCACAGGTCAGCCTGCCCCACAGATCAGCCCGCTCTGCAGATCATCCCACTCTTCCATCTTTGGAGTACGTTATGACTATGTCTGTTTAATAAGATTTTAGACATTAAAGTTTGCTCCCTCTTAACCTTTTTTGGTCTCCTTTGCTCCCGATCCTAATTATTTCCTCAGTGGATCAAGACCCTCCACCTCCTTTATCCTTCTGTTCCTTCATGCAAGACCATTCCCTTCCTACTCCCCAGCCCTCAAGAATCTCTGTTCCATCAGGGCTCACAAAGAGCTCCTGGACCCCAAGAGAAACCACCTTGAAACTAATTGGAAACAGGCTAAGCATTGTGTCTCCTCAGACAAGGATGGCGTACACCTACAGATGCTTCATAACCTCTTGGTCTCTTGCTTAAATGTAATCCACAGCCTTTGTCAGATTGGATGTCAGGCTAAATGAAAATCTCAAGTCTCTGCCACCAATGTCGGTAAAACACATTTAGCCTCATATTGAGTAGAAACACAGTATCGATGAAAGGGGTAAATGAAACAAAACTGAGAGCCAACTCATGTATCTGAGCTCTCTTAGTGAGCTTCATGCTATAAGTATACTTGATCAATAGCCACAGTTTAGAAAATTAGACTATAGGCCTATTTTCATCTTCTTGTGCATTAGGGTGTATGTGTATCATATATATGCTATTTCCCTATTTCCAGATGCTATTACCAAATCGATTGGTAAAATCCTATAGAGATCTAAGTAAGTTTTCATATAAAATGCATTGGAAGTACGGAAACTAACTCGGATGTTTTTCGTATCCACACGAGCTGGGTGAATCTTACTCAATATGACTAGCTTAGTATTATTGGTTTAATAAAATCAGTCATACATCTTGAATTTTCAGCATAAACATAAATATACACGTTTGATCTACTTGAGTTATCTGATAAAGGAGATTAAAAGTAGTTGACAGGGCTGGGGAAATGTTGCTGGAGAGATGGCTCATCCAGGAAGAACATTTATGGTTCTTAGAGGACCCTGGTTCCGTTTCTAGAATCCACTTGCTGGCTCCCAATGGTAACTCAGCTTCAGGGATCCAGCATGCCTTTATAATAAGCTCATTAGACACCAGAAACACAGGCAGTGTACTTCCAAAAATTCAGGTGAAAGACTCATATACATTAAACAAAAATAAATCTTTGGAGGTTCGGGCAGGTTGTGCCAATGTGAGTCTGCGGCTGTAGTCGTTTCAGCCGCTCAAGAGTTATACCCTGACTGTAAATTGGAGAAGCCAGTGGTGCTGCTGGTGTTTTTCAGAGGCAGTTCAACTCAAATCATCCATTCTACTAAGGTGTAAACTCTTCCAAGATGTCAAAAACAAACAAATCCAAGTCTGGGTCTCGCTCTTCTAGTTCAAGATCTGCATTCAGGTCTTAGTCTCATTCGTTTTCAAAGTCTCGGTCCCAAAGCGATCTATCTCTCATTCAAAGGAAGCATAGACTGAGTTCTAGGTCTCGTTCCAGATTATATTCTCCAGCTCATAACAGAGAAAGGAATCATGCCAGAGTGTATCAGAACGAGGTCACAACAGAGGTTACAGGAGACCCTATTACTTCCGTGGGTGAAAGCAAAGCTTTTATCCATGGGGCCAGTATAACCAAGATGGCTATGGAAACTACCATTCCAATTGGCAGAACTACTGGCAAGCATACAGCCCTTGTCAGGGCCATTCTTGATCCCGGTCCACAAAAAGAAGGTCCCCTTCACCACGGACCAGGAGCCATTCTAGGAGCTCTAAGTCATCCTCTGACAAGTCAAGATGCTGTCCATACTCCCGCTTATCCTCCAACCACAGCAGAGTTGAGTTGTCTAAGCAAAAGTCTACAAAAGAGAAAAAGTCCTCTTCCAAGGTTAGCCGGCCATCTCAGGCAGTTGGTGATAACCAGGGAGATGAAGCTAAGGAGCAGACATTCTCTAGAGGCACCTCTCAAGATATAAAAGGATCTGAGAGCTCAAAGCCATGGCCAGATCCACTACGTATGGCATTGGTTCTGCATCATGGGCCTCAGTTTCTGATCTGAGTCCCCGGGAGAGAAGCCTAGCTCTCAAAAGCGCCCTCCAGTCTGTGGTGGTTAGGCGCAGGTCACCACACCCTAGCCCTGTGCCAAAACCTAGTCCTCTACTTTCTAATGCATCCCAGATGGGCTCATCTATGTCAGGCGGTGCTGGATATCAATCTGGAGCACACCGAGGCCAGTTCGACCATGGCTCTGGGTCTTTGAGTCCATCCAAAAAGAGCCCTGTGGGTAGGAGTCCACCAGCCACTGGCTCTGCATGTGGTTCATCTCAGAAAGAGGAGAGTGCTGCTTCAGGAGGAGCAGCATACTCAAAAAGGTATCTGGAAGAGCAGAAGACAGAGAATGGGAAGGATAAGGAGCAGAAACAAACAAATGCCGATAAAGAGAAGCTGAAGGAGAAAGGGGGCTTCTCTGATGCTGATGTCAAAATGAAATCTGATCCATTTGCTCCCAAGATGGACATTGAGTTGCCCAAAAGGGACTTCGGGATGAGTTTGAGAAAACGATGGCTGACTTCCACAAGGAAGAGATGAATGAGCAAGATAAGGACAAAAGTAAGGGAAGGAATGAACCGGAGTTTGATGATGAGCCCAAATTTATGTCTAAAGTCATAGCCGGTGCAAGCAAAAGCCAGGAGGAAGAGAGGTCAGGCAAGTGGGAGAGCTTGCATGCAGGGAAGGAAAAGCAGAGGAAGGCAGAGGAACTGGAGCCTTTCACAGAGAGATCCCGAAAGGAAGAGTGTCGAGGGTTCAAGAGGAGCGAAAGTGGGCACAGGGGCTTTGTGCCAGGAAAGAATTTCCGGATGACTGCATACAAGGCGGTCCAGGAGAAAAGTTCATCCCTGCCCTCAAGGAAGACCTCTGAGAGCCGTGACAAGCTGAGAAACAAAGGAGACTTTTCCTGAGCGAAGTCTTCCTTTTCCATTACCAGGGAGGCCCAGGTCAATGTCCGGATGGACTCCTTCGATGAGGACCTTGCACGGCCCAGTGGCTTATTGGCTCAGGAATGAAAGCTTTGTCTGGATATAGTCCATAGCAACAAAGAGGAGCAGGAATTCCGTTCCATTTTGCAGCACTTACAGTCAGCTCAGTCTCAGCGTATCCCCTCAGAATTGTTTGCCCAGCACATAGTGACCAATGTTCATCATGTTAAAGAGCATCGCTTTGGATCCTCTGGAATGACATTGCACGAACGCTTTACTAAATACCTAAAGAGAGGAAATGAGCAAGAAGCAACTAAAAATATGAAAAGCCCAGAGATACACAGGAGGATAGACATTTCCCCAGTACATTCAGAACGCATGATTCGACTCATGAGGAATTAAAATGTCCACGGGAACCTGGCTACAAGGCTGAGGGAAAACACAAAGATGATCCTGTTGATTTTCGTTCGCCTTGATATTGAACGTTGTAAAAAACATAAGGAGAGAGATCTTAAGCGAGGTAAATCAAGAGAGTCAGTGGATTCTAGAGCCTCTAGCCACTCAAGAGAAAGATATACTGAAAAGACAGAGAAAACCACAAAGGGTCAAAGAAGCAGAGAAGCACTGCAGAGCAAGAGACCTGTCTTGGTCCTCCTCCTCCTCTCCCCAGTCCTCTCAATTCTACAAAGCAGAGAAGTACCCCGAAGAAGCAGAGGAGAGAGAGGAGAGCACCTCAGGTTTTGACAAATCCAGATTGTGGACCAAACACTTTGTGGGTCCGAATGAAAGAGAGCTCTGGGAACCTTTCAATTTCCCAGGAGCAGGAGGGAGAGGTTGGGGGCAGAGGAAACTATTCTGGTAACAATAACAACAGCAACAAGGATTTTCAAAAGAAAAGCCGGGAAGAAGAATGGGATCCAGAGTACACACCGAAGAGCAAGAAGTATTACTTGCATGATGACCGGGTAGGCAAGGGCAACAAGTGGATGAGCGGAGGCCGTGGCTGAGGAGCCTTTCCCCAGGCCGGTTCATGTTCTGGAAGTCCAGTAGCAGCACCAAGTGGGCCCATGACAAGTTTAGTGGGGAGGAGGGTGTGATAGAAGACGATGACAGTTGGGACAGAGAACAGAGAAGAGGACAGTTTACAGCCCTCAGCTGAGTAGGGGCCATTCTTGCTGGAGCCTTTGCCCTGGGGGAGAAAGGCGCTGGGAGAGTCTAGTGGAGCTAAACAAGGAGCCTCATGAAGATCCTGAAAACCCCACCCCACAACCCACTAGTCACACAGAGTCCCACGACGGCAGAGTGTGTCGCGGGTGCCCTCTCACTGGACAGGATGATGCCTAGATCAGGACCACACACTGGGCTCCTGCTGCTGTTGGTGTGTGGGGGTGGGGCAGGGTAGGGTGAAGGATGTAGATGCTTGAACTTTGTTTTGTTTTGTCGTCCCACCCCTAACCACCCACAATTAGAAACCAAGTTTTCTTAAGTTACTCTAGAAGGCTGGTTCCTCCTAAGTGTGAAGTGATCGAGTAGTAAAAGTTACTATATAAGGCTGGTTTCTCCTAGCCACCACGTGAACATCTAAGTCTTGGTTTTCTTGGTTCACGGTAACCTACTTCCCAGTTTTCTTTGAAAAACTGTTATTAATGGTTAATAGTTGTGATCAATACATTAATGTGTCTAAAATAGTAAGTGAAATGACTCTGTGGCAAATGAATATTTCTTTCTGAGAGGAAAATCTATACAAGAATGTGGCTGGCTTTTTTTCCTTCTTTTCTTTTTGGTTCTTATGACTGTTTTTTAAATTTTATTTATTTATTTATTTATTTATTTATCACTCCACATTTTATCCCCCCCCCCGCCCCATCTACCCTCCGACTGCTCCACATCCCACATCTCCTCCCCCCACTCCCGTCTTCATATGGATGTCCCCCACCCCCACCCCACCTGACCTCTAAGCTCCCTGGGTCCTCTAGTCTCTTGAGGGTTAGGTGCATCATTTCTGAGTGAACACAGACCCAGCAGTCCTCTACTGTATGTGTGTTGGGGGCCTCATATCAGTTGGTGTATGTTGTCTGTTTGGTAGTCCAGTGTTTGAGAGATCTCAGGGGTCTAGATTAATTGAGACTGCTGGTTCTCCTACAGGATCGCCCTTCTCCTCAGCTTCTTTTAGCCTTTCCTAATTCAACAACAGGGGTCAGCTGCTTCTGTCCATTGGTTGGGTGCAACTATCTGCTGCCTCTGACTCTTTCAGCTGCTTGTTGGGTCTTCTGGAGTTTGCTCATGACAGGTCCCTTTTTGTGAGTGCTCCATAGCCTCAGTAATAGTGTCAGGCTTCAGGACCTCCCCTTGAGCTGGATCCCACTTTGGGCCTGTTGCTGGACCTTCTTTTCCTCAGTCTCCTCTTCATTTCTATCTCTGTAATTCTTTCATACAGGAACAATCATGGGTCAGAATTGTGACTGTGGGATTCCACCCCCCCCCCCCCCCCCCCGCCACAATTTGATGCCCTCTCTTCCTGCTGGAAGTTCCCTCTCCCTATTGTCAGGCATTTCATCTAAGATCTCTCCCTTTGAGTCCTGAGGGTCTCTCATCCTCCAGGTCTCTAGGACCCAAAAGAACATGCAAGGTATGAATTCACTAATAAGTGGTTATTAGCTAACAATAACAACAAAAAGGACAGATACAGTCCACAGAACTCAAAAAGGTTATCAAGCCCAAGTGAGGATGCCTCAGTCCCACTTGGAAGGGAGATGAAAGCAAACACAAGTGGTTAGGGAGGGAGGAACCTGGGAGGAAAAGTGGATGGGAGAGGGGGCTGGGGGGGGAGAGGGGAACCTGATCTGGTATTAGGTGAGGGAAAAGGACTGAAGCCCTGAGGGCCAGCAGAAAGAATGGAAACAGGCAACCTCGGGAGGTAGGAAGTTGGGGGGCCATCCAGAAAGACTCTGTTTTTTAAAATTCACTTTACACCCCACTCACTGCCTCCCCTTCAGGTCACCACCTCTCACAACCTTTCCCCCTTCCCTTCTCCTTTGAGAGGGTGAAGCCCCCTCCCCCCACCCTGGCACATCAAATCTCTTGTGGGGCTAGGCGCAACTTCTACTGAAGCCAGACAAGGCAGCCCAGCTAGAACATAGTCAACAGAAAGGGTCTCACTGCTGTGTATGTAGCCCAAACTAGTCTCAAACAGTGTCTTGCCTCAGTCTCCCAAGTAGTAGAATGATAGGGTCAAGACACAAAACTTGGTTGGAGGTGTTTCTGTTAAGAGAGAAGGTGAGTAATTCTTCTGTAAAGTAACTGGGGTCCAGAAGGAGAAACAGGAGAGAGAATCCTTGATCAATTCAGGGAGTAGGCTGGGAGAGAAGTAGCTTTATAAGTGGTCACCCTTGTTAACAGTGGGTGCATTTATTTATAAGGTTAAAAAAAAAAAACCATAAACCTAGTTTCAAAATCTACACTGATGCAAAGCCAGAGCCTGCGTTTCTGTTGAAATGAAGCTTTTTTGAATTATTGTCTTGTTCTTTTTTGTTTATTGAAGACCCATTCTTTTCTCACATAACACATTCTGATTATAGTTTCCTTTCCCTCTGCTCACTCCCCATTTCTCTTCCCATTCAGATCCATTCCCTTTCTGTCTCTCAATAGATTAAAGCAGGCTAGCTGACCTTGATCTTCCCCACAACTCTTCTGTCTCTACCTCCTGTCTCATTACAGGCATGTGCCACCTCATCTTGCCTTTTATTTTTTATTTTTTTCATATTTTAATTATTTTATTTTATTAGATATTTTCTTAATTTACATTTCAAATGCTATTCCGAAAGTCCCCTCCCCCCTCCCCCCTCCCTGCTCCCCTGCCCACCCACTCCCACTTCTTGGCCCTGGCGTTCCCCTGTATTGGGGCATATAAAGATTGCAGTACCAAGGGGCCTCTCCTCCCAATGATGGCCGACTAGGCCATCTTCTGTTACATATGATGCTAGAGACACGAGTTCTGGGGGTTCTGATTAGTTCATATTGTTGTTCCTCTTCTATAGTTGCAGACCCCTTCAGCTCCTGGTGTTCTTAATAGTTTTTGCATGGTAATTTCTAGTTGAGAAAGCTACAAATTAACCTAATTTCTGTAATAGCGTCATACTTAATATTTTTGTTTTTTTTCATGTCGCCTTTGATAAATTATATCTTTTATGGAATTAGTAAATTTCAACTAATTATGGAATTTGTGGACATAGAGTTATTCTGTGTATTTTTATCATACACAGCATATATAGACTGTTCGATTCTGATGATAGTACTTAGTATTCCTTTATTTCTTTTAGTTTATCTTTCTAGAGGTTTATCAATTTTATTATCTTTTCAAGGTCCATAAAGCTAATTTAGATTCATTGGTTTTCAGTGTTTATTTTTGTTTCTAATTTCACTGATTGATGCTCCATCGAATTTTCTTTTTTTTTCTTCTTTATGTGTTTACTTTGCATTTTCTAGTTTCCAAAGACAATATTTTTTTCCAACAAGTTATGAGTATTCCACCTACAAATTTCGATATACTAGGCTTTTATTTTCACTATATTCAAAAATATTTAGAAACGTGTTTTCTGAGGCGGTATTTAGACACATGTGTTTCGGTCTCTGTGGGTTTGGTTGGTTTTGTTTCTTTAAGTTACTTTTCTGTGGCTGATTCTAGCTTAGTTTCTGTGCGGTGTGTGGACAGGCATCTGCATTTCTGTTCCTGTACACTTGCTAAGGTCTGTCTGATGGCTTAGCACGAGACCTATGTTTGTAAATGTTCTGTGTGAGGTAGTAATGTGCATCTTTCTGTGGTTATTTAGAGCTGTCCATCGACATCTGTCACATTGGTTGGTTGTGTGAGGCTCAACTTATAGTTGCTGGGTCTTTTGCCTACTTGACCTATCCATTGATGAGCAGGGTTATTGATGACTGACATTATGATAGTGGGCTTTGCTGTTGCTCCTTTCAGTTATTCATTGTTTTGTTTTTATTTCATTTCTAATTTTTGGTCTTGTTCCTTATCTTTCTTTGAGTGGTTTCAATAGAACATTTTTATAATACCATGCTCTCATTGTCCTTCACATATCAGTGATATTTCTTTATGGTGTTTTTAGGTAGTTTCTCTATAGCTTGATGTATATACATGTGCAATATATATATATATATATATATATATATATATATATATATATATATATATATATATATATATATATATATATATATATATATATATATATATATATATATATATATGCTAGTATAGGTCTACCTCAAATAGCACTCCATATTATTAACAGAGTATTTCTTTCCTCTTGTATTTTTATCAGTTATTATTCACTCCTCTCATATATAAGCAGATATAAGCAGATATACACATATGAACAAGATATATGTCAACAGGTACATAGTCAGAGGCATTGTAGCTATTATTGTCATTTTGAAAAGAAACTTCTTTGTTAAATCAACTAAGAATAAAAAATGCATTTTCACTTACTTCTGTGTTCTTCATCTCATTTGTTTTTGTTTTAGAGTTATGTGTGGTGAATGTGTATTTGTGTGATATATTCAGGTGTGTGCAGGTGTGTGTGTGTGTGTGTGTGTGTGTGTGTGTGTGTGTGTTTGAGTGTGTGTGTAGTTGCAGTTGTACTCATCCACTTTGGTATGTGGAGGCCGGAGGAAGACATCTTGTATTCTTTTAGATCACTTCCTGTCTTACTCCCTTGAGGTAGGGTCTCTGAACCCAGAGTTTGCCATTTTTTCTGCTAGTCTGGCCAGCTCTGGAGTTACAGGCGTGTACTGCCATGCTCAAGTGACTCCTTTAAATGAGCCTCGAGGTCCAAATGCAAACTCTCGTTGTTTTGAGAATGCTCTTATCCGTTCATCCCCAGCCCTGCTCTTCATGTCTTAACTTAAGCCTGAGTTTTGACCCATACCACCATCCCTTGCTCTGAAGAATGAAACGTTTGCCGAGTAGGGATCCTGCTCGGATCCCTACTTTAGGGGATCCCTACAAAGGCTTTAATTGTCTTTCAGAGGATTCACAGGATACAGGGGCATAGAATTCCATTCTCTCTCTCTCTCTCTCTCTCTCTCTCCCTCCTCTCCCTCCTTTCCTCCCTCCCTCCCTCCCTCCCTCCCTCTCTTTAAAGCATTTTCTCCTTGATTATACACACAGGACATAATCAGAAGCTTTGCTTATATCACCCCAGCTCTGACTAGCACGTCACTTTTGAGGATGGGGTGCATTGAATCAGACAGTTTCAGAGAGTGCTGAGAAACTAAGATTGGCCTATTAACTCAGTGCTTGCAGAGCACAGTTCCACAAATGGGCCTGTTGGCTGATTTATGGCGCTGCGAGCCTCACAGCTAAGGAGAGCACAGTTCCCGGCTGGACTAAAAGTCTCAGAAAGATACAAATTTACTGAACTCTCTGGATGCAGAGATGTCACAAGGAATGAGCTCATGACTTTGCTTTTCAACTTTAAGACTTTTAAAAGTGTAGCCTTGGATCCATTATTAACGGCTGTAGCATAGCAGCCATAAAAGGTGTGGTCGGTCACTACCCTCAGCATATTTATATAGATAATTAGGCCAGGTTTAATGAGATCACTTTAGTTTTGTCTTTGACATGAATAGGGGGACCTTAGAGATATTTTATCTTTAATGGAAAGCTATAATCAGTGCTCTGGAAGTTTCTCCCACAATCCAAGCTATTTCTTTTCTTCTTCAGTTTTTAAAAATTAATTATTTTATTTATTATGAGCTGTTTCTTACCTCATGGAAAATTTGATTTTATTTTTCATTTTTTCTTCTGTCTTTAAACTAAACTAGATCGATTCTTTACTTTTCTCCAATATTTAGTTACAACCCTGCCACACTAATATTTCAGATTTTTGCCTCTGAGTAAAAGCCTGCTTGCTTAGGTTTTGGTTTTTTTTTTTTTTTTTTTTTGAGGGGCGGGGGCTGGGAGCATCTGAAGAAGGTGCTCTCACTGCTGGAGAGATCGCTGCTGTGATTTTATAAAACCCCAGGCTATTGGTGGCAACTTTCCCTCCTCTTCTGTCTATATCTTTCAGTTCTGACAGGCAGCCTTACTGCTGACCTCACGGCCACACTGATAATCACAGCAAAGGGCCATTTGATTACACTGATAGCAGTGTAGCCAAACCCAACTCACTTCTTCAAGAATGGGAGAACTGGATGATGGGTCATGGAAATAGGACACACGGACCAAGCTGCCTTTTGACCCAATACTTAGAGAACTCTCTTTAGCTAAACACCTAAGTTATTACATGTCTTTCCTCTCCTAAAAGTCCCCTTGCTATTTCATAACCAAGGTCTCTTATGTTCCTGTCTCTGAAGCATGCTGCTCACGAAGAGCGCAGATCGACCCCTCCCACTCGTGTCTACCAACACTCACTTACGATGATTCCTGTCTTCTCTAAGAAGACAGCTCTATTTTGAACTCTATTTCTATCTTTTCCTTAGCCCTCACCAGAACCACCGTTCCGGGTTCTTCCGACAGGGCCGGCTGTTTCAGGAAGTCACCCCCATACTCACTGAGCCTTTACTGTTAGCCAGTCATAACCGCGTTCACACTCTATGCATTTGTTTTTTTGTCTTTGTTTTTTGTTTTTTGTTTTTTTTTCATTCAGCCAATGTGTTTATTTCTTAAATACCATTTTTTCCAATTTTTATTAGATATTTTCTTCACTTACATTTCAAATGTTATCCCGAAAGTCCCCTATACCCTCCCCCATCCCCCGCCCTGCTCCCCTACCCACCCACTCCCACATCTTGGCCCTGGTGTTCCCCTGTACTGGGGCATATAAAGTTTGCATGACCAAGGGGACTCTCTTCCCAATGATGGCCAACTAGGCCATCTTCTACTACATATGCAGCTAGAGACACGAGCTATTGCATATGCCAGCAAGATATTGCTGAAAGGGTCCTGATATAGCTGTCTCATGTGAGGCTATGCCAGTGCCTGGCAAACACAGAAGTGGATGCTCACAGTCAGCTATTAGATGGAACACAGGGTTCCCAAGGGAGGAGCTAGAGAAAGTACCCAAGGAGCCGAAGGGGTCTCCAACCCTACAGGTAGAAGAACAATATGAACTAACTAGTACCCTCTATGCAATCGTTAAAGCAGCACCTCACCTCTCAGGATTAAATTCGGCTTCTATAACCAACTGTCATCTTATTGCTCATGCTTCTGGAGCTAAGGTCTTGGTTGCATGGGGACATGAACTTTGCTTGGCGAATGTATGCAGAGCATGCTCGCTCACACACTTTATTGTCTTTTTACAGCGGCACTATCCCAGGGGTTCCACCTAGTGACCCACATTAACCTAGTCACTTTCCAATTGTCGCCCACCCACATACTATCCCACTGGGGTTGGGACTTGCATGCCTGAATTTTAGGCAATGTGTAAACAGCCTGTCTGGGACAGCTGCTCCTCAAACAGGACTCTGGGCTTTGGCAGTGTACACGCCCCGTTTCACTCGCTGTCAGTTGTTTATCATGAGTAGTGCGCATGTAGAGAGGTGAATGGGAGGGGCGCAGATAGAAACAGGCAGCATGCTTTAGAGACCAGAATGCAAGGTAATGGTCTTTCGCTGTGCAACGACAAAGAACTGGACACACGGGCTTGTTCTGTGTTTCCCATAGAAAAATTCAAGAGCTCTGGGGGTACTGGTGGGAAGAGAGGCCCCTTGGTCTTGCAAACTTTATATGCCTCAGTACAGGGGAATGCCAGGGCCAAGATGTGGGAGTGGGTGGGTAGGGGAGCAGGGCGGGGAATGGGGGAGGGTATAGGGGACTTTTGGGATAGCATTTGAAATGTAAATAAAGAAATATCTAATAAAAATTAGAAAAAAAAAAGAAAAATTCAACAGCTTCTTTCTTCCCTAGCCTCATTTCAAATACAAGTAAAAACTAGATAAGGAGAACGGTCTAGAATGTTCTAAATTTCCAAAGTCGTATTTTCTCTGCATTTGTGTCCGGCCTGGATTCCCAGGTATTCAGATCTCCAGCAGTCTTGAAAATCAATTTACAAATTAAAAGTGCTGACGCAGGAATTTTGCACCTGCCTTGTGTTGGCCTGATTCTCCTTCTATATTAATGCTCATTAATTTGAGGTTTAACGATTCTGCCTTTATTTCACGACTCAGCATGCCTGCTAACTCAGCCCATACAGGCTCATCCTCCTTTCTAACAGAATCCTCAGACCTACAGTAAAGCAAGAACAAGTTCAGTTTCCAAAATAATTTGGGAACTCACATAGGGCTGCTAGCTTTTTAGTTTGTTTAATAAGGTCAGCAGAGGGAAAATCAACTATTTACAGAACCATATACTTTATATAACATTTTTTTTGAACAAAAATGTTAGACAGCCTAGGGTCAGACTAAAGGATGAGTTTCCCAGAATTCTTTGAAGCCTCATCCAAAATTCCATATGCTTGCCCCCTCTCATGTATACACATCTAATTCTTTTGTCTTACCATGAGCCTGGGGAAACTGGCACATAAAACAATTTAACAAACCACTCTGTTTAGGTTAGTCTCTTCTAGCATGGCTTCTACTGTTTGGCTTAAGATAGTTCATGTCTTAATATCTCTCACTGTGTGTGTGTGTGTGTGTGTGTGTGTGTGTGTATATATATATATATATATATATATATATATATATATATATATATATAAAACATTTACCATATTCAGGTAAACAGTCTACAATAGGAGCTTAGCCTTATTTATTAATATAAACCTCAGCCCCTAACACATGCCTGACACATAGCACTTTCTCAGAAGGATTTCGCCGATGGCACAGGTAGAGGCCATATGTGCTCATCTGCTAACTTCGCCTATGGTTATTCTCTGCAAATATTTCAATATTAACAAATAGCTCAGAAGTCCATTTGTCCTTGTGTTGGGAGCCCAGCTATTTGCGATATGAATACAAGTTTCAAAATGAAAAGAAAAAAATCCATTAGAGTAATAGGTATGAGCAAAATGCATGATATAGATAAATGCTATTTTTGAATGCACCATGTTTTCATAGAGGGCAGAATTATAAATTACAACTTCATGTTGCTCTTGAATGCTCAATTAGTCTGTTAAAAATGATTTAACATTTACCTTCTCTGGACTTTTTTTGTTAAGTTGATAATGATGGTAAATGGCTCTGAATGTTTTAACCTATTTTTTCAGTTGTTCACATTGTTGAATGTCAGTGGCATTTGACATAAGTAGAACGTGGGCTATCTCAGGAAGGAAGCCAGTGCAGGAGATTAAGGTTTTGAAGCTGAAAGAAGCAGGAGGAGAGCCCACTGGGTCTCTAGTCACCCAAATGCTGGCAATAGTCTCTTCTACAGATTATGAGGTCAGCCTGAACAGCTAATACCAAATTTAGAACCATATGATACCCTAAAGATGAGGAAATGAAGCCGAAGCTGAGGAAGGTAAACGGTCCTTTGTCAACTGTACAGAGCTGTGTAGGTAAAGACTGGGTCAAAAGTGAGAGCTCTCAGACCTCTGTCAGGAAGGACATACTTCCGACACACTCTGTCTGCCTCCTTCACTCGTAGTGTTTGTTATCTGGGGCGCTGTGAACAGGAGCTGCGCATGCTCAGGCTGCTGCCGTTCCTGCATGCGTTCTTTGTGGGATTTTCTGTTTCTAGGAAAGAGGCTATTTGTCATAAACCTTAGCGCTATATGTTTATGGGGCAACCCTCAAAATACAGGCCTGTGCTTTCAGTACAGCCTATATTTGGGCTTGCAAAGATGTGCACTCTGGGCCTTCTGTGTCAAATCTCAACTTTAGCCCCATCTAAGCCGTGTGTTCCAATGGCTGTCTGAAAGATCAATCTTGCTTGCTGACTTTCATCTCTTTATCTCCTCACTCACTTGAGATTTTTAAACACAGTCACGGAAGGAGAATGAATCCTTTAAAAAAAAAACAAACTCCCACAAGCCCTGAGATAAATCTGTTGTCTAATGGAGGGACAGATATACTCATGTTAAACAAACAAACAAACAAACAAACAAGCCATCTATACTATTTAAAGTTCCAGTGTCCCGCCTAAGTCAGGCTGGGGCCACTCCCTTGTATTCTCTGTAGGCAGTTTTGTGATCAAAGTAGCTTCCTACTTTGTAAGGTCTGGGCTGGAGGAGAGCCAACGCATTGATAATTCTGCAGTCTGTAGCAGGCAATCAAACAGGCAGTTAAGGTGTGAAGTGGATAAAACCTTCCTTCTCGTGGGACTTGCTGAGATACACTGAGGGTTTTCTCTGATTGTTAGTGTTTCTCTCACTGGATCTTTCTGCGAACATCACACACACACACACACACACACACACACACACACACACTCTCTCGAGTGTGCGCTCGTGGGAGAGAGAGCGACAGAGAGATTATCTACAATTATGATGAACAACTCTAGCCTATCAAACATGCTATGTAATTGTTGATGCTTTGCAGTCCCTCTGCCTTTCTGATTAAAGTTCAGTTAAAAATCAAACCAGAAAGCAGACTCACTTCGAGTATAAATTTTAGCAAGTGAATTGGAGTAGGCAAAGGGCAAAGCATCATGCCTGCCAATTCCAAATTAAAGGTGGGTTGGACTGACATCTGTTTGTTGTAGCCTTGTAAAAGTTCTGCTGTGCTCATGAATTTATGGCAGATGTGGTCACCTGCACAGGATCAAACCAGTTAACATTGTAGTATGGGATTATTAAAGATACAAAAAGCATGAACTTCAGAGGTAGGGTAGATTGGAGGAATCTGCAAGGAGTTACGGGGAGAGATAGGGGAAAAAATGAGCAAAATATATTGTATATGTAAATTAGCTTTGTTATTTTTATGTGATGAAAGACTGTATACACCCATGAGTGTGTGTATCTCTCTCTCACTCTCTCTCTCTCTTTCTCTCTCTCTCTCTCTTCTGGAAAGGATATGTATCAGCCTAAGCCCAGTGTAGATGGCCACACAGCTAATGACTGGATAGTGACCCACAGCGTAAGACCAACGATGACTACCCTGCACGGATGATACTCGTGATCAGATCCTACCTGTTTTCCTAGCCTTCCTGCCACTCGCGTGCGTACTCACGTTGAAGGGCTCACTGCTCAGAGAGGCTTTTGTAACCTGTTTTTCCTCCATGACCCAATTTTAATGCTTCTCCTGGGAGAGAACGTCAAGCACATTTCTGCATATCAAGATGCAGCTGGGCACCAGCAGCCTTAGAATAATGCTTCTAGAAAAAGCCCAGGCTGCGCTGCTTAACAAAGCTCACTCCGCGCACAGTGACCGGAGAGCTAAGCCTCTCTCGGCATCAAAAACCACCCAAGCAAATGCCAATTTGGGCAAGGCGGATAAAGGGCTGTATTAGAGGAGCTACCCTCTTCATTTTAATTAACTCTTTCCTGAGGTTAAGCTGGCCAAACAGCATAGTACCTAGAAGCAGGAACCTTTCCTTCCACTGTTCCCGAATCGCTGTCAAACGCGGGTGATCAGGAGGGAAAACGAGTTGTAATTGCAGTTTGAAGATCTTCGTGCTAAGTCTCACAGGCAATGCCGGCATTACGCTAGAATTCCTTCATCAGCAACTGCAAAGCACTGCACTCTCCTTTCCCTCCACGAGTCAAATGTTAAAGCCTGATCCTTAACACACTTAATTCACTAGCATGGAGAGGGCGGGCTGTAAGAGGTGAATAGGTTATGAAGGTTGGGCCCTTATGAACAGGATTAGTCCTTATCCTCAAATATTTTGGATCATATGACAAAAATACCCTAGGCTTGGTTAGTTATAGGAAAACACACTTATGTGCCTCACTTTTCTAGAGGCTGGATGGTCCAGAAAGCATGACAACAACCTTCTAGTGAGACCCCCTTGGCTATATCACAGCACGGCAGAGTCAGAAAAGAGATGTGTACAGAAGAGTGTCCATGAACATATAGGGTCTACAACAATCAGTCATTTATAAGGATGAATCCAGGCACTCGTGGCTTGGTCCACTTCTTTGAGAAGTATCGATTCCTCTATGCGCTTGGAGCCTCTAGTACCGAATTATGCTCCAAGAAGCTCTCGTCTTCAGGTCCCACCACATCACTACCAGCATGACTACACTGAGTGAGGACCAGGCCTACAACACACAGCCCCAGGGGACAAGCTATCTTAACACCTTAACAGTATCTTTAATAGAAGCAGAGTGGATTTGTTTTTGTTTTTTCTATGATGTGAGGATACCAGGCCTCACCAGAGACTGGCCAGGGCTTTGATTGAGCTTTCCAACCACCAGAACTGTCAAATATGAAATTATCTTGTTTACAAGTTACTCAGACTAAATTATGTTATTAAATATCCCTGGATTGCTTAATACAAATACCAAACATAACCTAAGAGTGTCCCACATGTTTAAACCACTAGTACAGGAAGAGGAGGAATGCACTAATGTCTATGGAACCAATATCAGCATCATCAATTCCTGACTTTTCAGAAATTACCAAACAAGGGGCTGGTGAGGGCACAGAGGTTAGTAGCACACAGTGTTTGTGCAGGGCACCTGAGTTTGCTTCTCATTCCCCAAGTCTTGAAGCTCACAACGTGTGACTCCATCTCCAGTGGGTCCCATTCGCTCCTCTGGACTCCCTGGGCACCTGCTTGCACTTCAGACATCACCATGTGCAGTATACATAGTTAAAAACAAATATCTTAAAAAGCAGAAGTTACCAGACAAAGCAACTAGTGGTTTGGCTAAAACTACTCATATATATTTTTAAAGGTTATGTTTTCTTACTTCTAAAAAGAAATGGACTTATTATAAATTTACAATCATACCACACTGGTAGATGGGAAAAATTCCAACAATATTGGAGAGTATAAAATAAATAACAATAATAATTATTTCTTCCCTCACTGATCACAGGCATGTGCTTTCCTCAATCAATACTGTTTTTAAAAAATTATTATTAAATGAAAACATTTAGACCTAATCATACCATTTTGTAACTCAGTCTTTATAAGGCCACTTTAGGTGATCATCTTCAACTCTTATTAGTGTGATTTTGTGAGTATTGCTTCATATTTTGAAATGTATTTGCAAGATGGGAAAATTTGAAAGATAGAATCATCTTTAGTTCCCTTCCCTTCCCTTCCCTTCCCTTCCCTTCCCTTCCCTTCCCTTCCCTTCCCTTCCCTTCCCTTCCCTTCNCTTCCCCTTCCTTCCTTCCTTCCTTCCTTCCTTCCTTCCTTCCTTCCTTCCTTCCTTCCTAATTTCTAAAACAATATTTATTTATTTATTTATTTATTTATTTATTTATGATATTTTTAAAATTTACATTTCAAATGTTATCCACTTTCCTGGTTTCCCCTCTGAAAACCCCCTAACACCTCTCTTTCCCCCTCCTTACCAACCCACCCACTCCTGCTTCCTGGTCTTGGCATTCCCATACACTGGAGCATTGAGCTTTCACAGCACCAAGGGCCTCTCCTTTCATCGATGACTGACAAGGCCATCCTCTGCTACATAAGCAGCTAGAGCCATGGCTTCCTCCATGTGTGCTCTTTGGTTGGCAGTTTAATCCCAGGGAGCTCTCGGGGTACTGGTTGATTCATATTGTTGTTCCTCCTATGGGGCTGCAAACCCCTTCAGCACCTTCAGTCCTTTCTCTAGCTTCTGTACTGGGGATCCTGTGCTCAGTCCAATGGATAGCTGTGAGCACTCACTTCTGTCAGGCACTGGCAGAACCTCTCAGGAGACAGCTATATCAGGCTCCTGTCAGCAAGTACTTGTTGGCATCTACAATAGTGTCTGGGTTAGGTAACTCTGTATGGAGTGGATCCCCAGGTGGGGCAGTCTCTGGATGGCCTTTCCTTTAGTTTCTGCTCCACACTTTGTCTCTGCATCTCCTCCCATTGGTACTCTGACCCCTCTTCTAAGAAGGGCTAAAGTATTCAAACTTTGGTCTTCCTTCTTCTTGAGCTTCATGTGATCTGTAAATTGTATCTTGGGTATTCTGAACTTCTGGGTTAATATACACTTATCAGTGAGTGCATACCATGTGTGTTCTTTTGTGATTGGGGTACTTCACTCAGAATATTTTCTAGTTCCATCCATTTGCCTAAGAATTTCATGAATTCATTGTTTTTAATAGCTGAGTAGTACTCCATTGTGTAAATGTACCACATTTTCTGTATCCATTCCTCTGTTGAGGGACATCTGGGTTCTTTCCATCTTCTGGCTATTATATATAAGGCTGTTATGAACATAGTGGGGCATGTGTCCTTATTACATGTTAGAGCATCTTCTGAGTATATGCTCAGGAGTAGTAGAGCTGGGTCCTCGGGTAGTAATATATCGAATTTTCTGAGGAACCACCAAACTGATATCCAGGACAGTGACCCGTGAGTGATGAAAGCTAGCAGCAGAGAAAATAAACAGGATTGCGTGTAGTGGTGGTCCATGTGTGCTCCCTCCTTCCCAGGAACTAACACCAGGGCCACTCCATCACCCAGGGGCTCCCAAGCCCTGTGCCTACAACTTTCCAGGGTGTTTACTATAGTGGGACGCTACATCTGCTTTAGTTGTTATTTTTTTGCCATGAAATATAGACTTTTTAGGCCTCCTCAGAACAGAGTTACAGAATTATTTAGAACAGGATTATTATGACACCACACAGGCACACTGTGGGACATTGGGCTATACAAAGACAGTCTGGTCTCCAGTTGAGCTGAGGTCTGAACCCTGGGACCCAATGGTGATAATTCACTTACATGACATGGTAGGTGTTCCCTCATGCTCCTGAAACTCTGGCTCCTGTCAAAGTTACCGCCCCCATAGTCCCCATAGGAGAAGTGTGTGGCTAGTAGTCATGTCGACAATGTCCCAAGCTTTTGACCTTCAGGCTAGACTCTTCCCAGTTACCTCGCAACAGTAAATAAAGATAATAGCCTACCATAAGAGGGGCTGCTTGACCCTACCTCACTCTCTTACTCTCTTACTCCTCTCTCTCCTCTCCTCTCTTCTCTTCCTCTCTCCCTCTTACTTTAGTCTTTCTGCTCTCTCTCCTTTTCCCCCTTCTCTCCTCTTAGCCATGGCTGGTCTCTCTCTCTCTCTCTCTCTCTCTCTCTCTCTCTCTCTCTCCACCTTTTCTCTTTCCCCCTGCCTTTCTACAATAAAGCTCTAAAACCATAGATGTCTCTGTTCATCAAGGCTCGCTGAGCTTACTCTGGCCAGCGTGGGAACCTCTCTCCCTCTGCCCTCTCTCCTGTAACCCCGAGACTACAGAGTGTCACCCCAGGGCCCCTGGTGAGGGGCTGCTCCTTGTCTACCCCCCGTTGAGTGGGGTCAGTGGCTTAGATGCCCACCCAGGGCCTAGTGGCAGCCCTCCCATGTCTGCCTGCCCAGAGCATAAGAGGAACTCTGGCCTTTCCCCTCTTTCGCCCGACCCCTTTAGTTCCCACAGCACATGGACAGACACAGACGGAATTACCATATGTAAACACATGGACAGATTCATATATTTAGACAGACATTATTGAGATTGAGACCAGGTCAGGTTCTGGTGGTTTTGGAGTTCCCGGCCAACCCACCAATTTTTGTGCCAGGAAGCATTTGTGAACCCCAAAAGATCACCAAGGAGACAACTCTGATGTAATCACATTAGGGTTTCTTAATTATAAATTCAAGTTTAGGCCTACTCACCGCCGACCCACAGGATGTTTTGGTGAAGCAGCCCCGAGCTCTTCTGGACAAGGTTTTATAGAAAATAGGAGCAAGTGAGGGGTGTCCAGCCTGGTAAGCATCTAACTGAATGTCTATTGTAAGCTGACAGGTGGGTCCTCTGAAGCAAGACCATATACAATCACAAATGGTCTGAAAGTACATCTGAAACAATCAGACTAGTCTTTGATTAACTGTTGCTAGGAAGTAGCTAGGGAGTAAGTCTGTCCAAGGACAAGCTGTGAAGTCCTTCTTGGTACTTGGGTGCATCTTGGGTTCAGCTGCGGGCCAAGTTCTCAGGCCTTCTTTTCCTTTTTCTTTTAAGATAGTGGTTAGTCCCAAGATGGAGTAGGTTTGGCCTCTCACATTGTGGAAAAAATCCTATCATTTTGGTCCACTGGAATGAAATAATGTTCCCCATTTACAATGAATACTTGATTTCAAATTTTCAAATTTTAAAGTTATTCCTCCATCAAAGAAAACATCAGACTTTTATATCTCTCCTCCCATTTAATCTTGGGTCATGCCCTAATGTGGCAGAATTAAATCACATCTGTAATTTTCTGAATATCAACAACTACTTCTTACTTCAGTACTTCCAGGGAGAGAGATTAGATGAACAGGGGAAAATGTATTTATATAGTCTTCCATGAAGGTTTCCTCTTGGTTAGCACTGGGTGAATTAGGTTCTCTGGGAGGCATCCAAGATCTTGGTCTTTGCATGAGGGGATAGAGTCAGGGAGTTTCCACACCAGGACTCAAGCAATGGGTGATGTGCATTCTGGATGACATCACTAGCAACTTGGCCTTCCTGCCTTGCTGAATGTTGGTTCCTGTGATGTACAGCAGTTATTTCCTGGTGTTTACCTTTCTTTCATCCCATTGAAGATACTGATGGGATAATGTCATCTGTTTGGGTGATGCCATCTGTAGACTTTTATGGGATTTGCAGAAATGTATTTGAAAGGACTTTAAATTTGCCTTCAATCCTGGACCTTTAGTAGAAGTTTTAGATGATAATTAAAGTCCCATTCAAATATGGAGTTTTGTAGTCTTTGAGGTCAGTTAATCAGTATTCCCATGTGAATTTTTAAGCACTAGCTTAGGCAAGTTATTTCTCTCCCTGAAAGTTCACTTTCTCAACTGTAAAGTATGAGTCATGGTGGATGTCTTACAAAGCCATCCTGGTGATTGTCACACAATGCTTAATACTCAGTTTGAACTCTACAGCATGCGGCAAACATTATGGTCTTAGTGATCATATAAAATCCATAAATGATGAAGAAAACTTGAGTGGAAAGCTTTCAGAAGTGAGAAGTAATTATAAAAGGCTACGGAGTGGAAATAAATGTATTTTTGGACAAAAATCAAGGAAGTAGTCTCCTCAGAAACCAGAGCAGCAGTTCCAGGAGGTTATTCAGGTTACCACAAACAATGCTCAAAAGGAATGCCAGGATTTCCTCCTAGAAGTTAGGGTGAGCTTAGCATCCAGTCGAGATTTTCTTTCTAATTGTTGTCATTGCATGGTGCACGTGTACAAGCTGGAATGAGTAACTTTTCTTAGGCTATGCTAAAAATAGATTTCCTGTGTGCTCACATAAGGGACACACCATGATGGAACGAATGAGAGGGGGATTCAGACAGCAATGATTCAGACAGCAAGTGGCCATCCAGGCTGAGTCCCACTGTGCCTTAACTGACCCTCCTCCCCCAGACCTTCATCCTCAGATCCCCTGCTCTCCCAACCATGATTTTGTAATGTAAGAGATCTCTGCATCTGGAAAACAAAGGGCTCCTTGACAATCTGGAAAGGAGTGCTTGGCCAGAGCATGTCTGTGTCGTGTAACCCTTTAGTGTCTCCTCCAGAAGATGTGAAAGCAGTTGGTTATAGACATCAGGAAGGCTCATCTGCCTTGTGCAGGGAAGAAGTGGGGACACTCTGCAAGTGGCAACTCTCAGGCAGAGAAACTTGAAAAGAGATTGACTTCAGTAAAGCTTTCCCATCTTGCCCCATCCACCTCCTGCAACTTTTGAGGTTATGGTAGTTGATTACTGTTTGTCTGAGAGTATTCATTGGCCTTTTCAAGCCCCTTGGAGACAGGGCATCTATCTGTCCGACTCTTTGTGTAATCTATATAGCTTAGGTCCTATTAGTATGGGACTACTGAAAAACAAAAAAGCAAGAAACACACATTTCTCCACCTTTGTCTCCATATTTATAACAACAAAATCCATGCAACTCAGCAACTTATATGATTCCTGGAAGGGAGTTAATGACAGGAGTGTCTGGTTGTAAAAGAGAGTGTTATGGTTGATATCTGATCTTGTGATGGAAGCACATTTATTTTTTGGCACGTGTGACTGCGGGGAGGTGAGATTTCACAAGAGCCAGCAGAACATAGTCCTTCCTACAGCAGGGACACTGCTATGTGTCCCCACTCAGTGCCTTAAAATCCCTGCCTCATCTACCAATGATAACAAATCTATCTTATATGAAGTTTGAGTGTTCACAAGACAGTCTCTTACCTCCATCATCTGTGTGTCTGTCTGTCTGTCTCTCTCTCTCTCTCCTCTCTCCTACAACAGAATAGTTGGATCAACCAATATCTTCATCCCACCATCCATGCTGTCAAATCTTCTGGTGATGTCTCCTGGCCATTGATTTGTTACCTATAAATTATTAACTTTTCCTCAAATATTATAAATAGAACCACATGATATATAACACATTGGCACTGGATTTACTAAATGTCTTCAATATTTAACCATGTTGTTGAATATAAATCATTTATTCTTCTTATTGCTAAGTAGCACTTCACTTCATATAAATGCATATAAATATAACCCAGCATTAATCTGTTCTGTCATTGAATAGCACTTGTGATCAAACATGCACAATCTCTTGTCTCTAGCATCCATGTGTCTGTCTACCTGTTTTAGAATTAAGATTTTTTTTCTCTAGAGTCACTAGCAGGTGTTTTGGTTTGGAATTTCTCTATAAACTCTTTTTTTACAGGTGTGGTCATTGCTGGTAGACTTTGGGTCATGGACTAGACCTAATCAAGAGATTAATCTCTTGATGAATTTATGACACTATTATCAGGAGGTGGTGAAGGTTAGAGATAGGGCCCCATTGGGTTGGAAGTGGGTGACCAGCAGTGTGTCCCTAGGGTCTATTTATTACTCCAGGTTTTCCTGTGTGCCTTTTCTTTCTTCCTGGCTGCCATGATGTGATCAGGTGTACTCTACCCTGCCCTGCCTGCTGATATCTCTGGAACCATGAGCCAGATAACCCTTTTCCCACTTGGGTTGTTTCTATCAGTGCTTAGCTACAGAGATGGGAACGTCACAAACACAAGAATTGTAGATGCCAGGCTCATGTAGGTACACAGATTGTTATAAGAAGCACCAAGCTCTTTCCTAAAGGTAGTGTGGCCTTTGCACTTCCCCAGGCAATGCACCCGAGTTTCTTAGCAGCATCCTGTATTTATTGCCAATAGCTTTCCCTTCAGCCATTCTAATCAGTATGAAGTAGTGGCTGCTATGCTTTAGACTCCTCAGAATGGCATGCATGCCTGTGTGCGTGTGTGCGCTCGCGCGCGCGTGTGTGTGTGTGTGTGTGTGTGTGTGTGTGTGTGTGTGTGTGTGTGTGTGTGTGTGTATGTGTGCGCACGTGCTCCCACATGCTGTGGCATTGGGTGTAAAGATCAGAGGACAACCTTGTCCTCCCCTTCTACCTTGTTTGTTGTTTCTCTGCTGCATGTGCCAGACATGGATTCTCCTGTCTCTGTCTCCCACTCTCCCATAGCAATACTAGGATTATATAAGCGTGTTCTATTCATCCAACTCTGTGTAGGTCCTGGAGATTTGAATGCAGGTCCTCAGGCTTGTACAGCAACTCGCTTTACCCTGGGCCATTTCCCCAGCAGTCCTGATGTTGAATATTTTAATGGGTTTGTTGGGCTTCTGCATATGATCTTTATGGAAGTTTTTTGTTTATTTTTAAACTGGTCTGTTGTCTTAGACAGACTGTTGTGAGTTCGCGTTACATATCAGGACAGTCTTTAGTTGAATACATAGTTCTCACTTCCCACTCGCTGGCATCTTGTCCTTTAATTCTCTGTCATTTGAAAGGAAAGTATTTTGCTTTATGGGGCTCAATTTTTAATTTTTTTCACACCCCTTTTATACCTTTTTGTGTCCCATCTAAAAATGTTTTTATGTCCTTAATATTTTTCTCATGTTTCATTCTAAAGGATTTAAAGGGTGTATTTTATATTTACATATATAATTCATTTTGATATATGTTTCCTTCGCTCCCACTAACAATCAGTTGGGTGTAGCTCTAAGGGTTGGTTCTGGAACTCTCTTTTATTGATCATGAGTTTATTCCACAATCTCACACTGTCAGTTCTGTGGGTTTCTTGAAAAATCTTAAATCTAGTAGAGCAATTCCTTTAATTATAATCTCCTTTCTCAAAACTGTGACTCCCTTACTACTATTCCGTATAATTTTTTTGGAATCAGCTCACTTAATTCAATGCTATAAACCCTGGGTACTTTATAGTTTAATTTTTATTCTTTGACAGTTTCATATGTGTCTGTAATGAATTTGAGTTCTCATCTCCATCATTCTCTCCCCCCTGCCTCCAAGACCTCCAAGACTTTTCTTCTTCCCCACCGGTCTCCATTCTCTTCTCATGTCTTCCTTGTGTGTGTGTGCATGTGTGTGTGTGTGTGTGTGTGTGTGTGTGCTGTGTACATGTGTGTCCCACCAAGTATAATTAGGGTCTCTTGCATGAGTATCTATGGATGAGGCGCAGTATTTATAGGAACATAAGAAAATCATCATAATATTGAAGACAGTGACACTCCCTTCTCCAGCAACTGATAACCCTTAGTTAACAGTGGGAGAATCTTCCATATTTTATGTGAGTCGACTAAGAGTCTAGGTCACTGGGGATTGAGAATGAAGGTCTTTCCTGTGTCAGGTCTGATGACTCATGGATTCTTCTCTAAATTCTTTGACCATTGTTCCGTGGCTTTAGGATACGGATCTTGTCTTTATTTTGTTGACTTTATATCAAAACATTGCATTGTGGAAGCCGTTGTAATAGTATTTTTAATATTTTTTTCCAGTTGTTATTACTATGATTTCAATGGCAGTTCTAACTGCCTTCCAATGGTTCACGGGGAGCAGGTCTGTTGTTATCCCTGCCTTTCTTTTCACTTGAGACACTATTGTTCTGCCTGCTTCCCTTGGGAAGGATATTGTTGCGGGTTGTCATTTTCCTCTTGTAGTTTCTTGAGTATCTTAACAGTAACTGACTGCTTTGTGGCTTCTATCGTTTCTCTCGCTAGCTATTGTTTTCAGTACTGGGGATTGAATCTAGGGATTCATGCACATGAGGCAAGCATTCAGCCAGACCACTGAAATATATCTCCCACCCTTTTGTCAATTTATATTTTGAGACAAGGACTCATTAAGTTGCCTAGGCTGTTCTTGAACTCATGATCTTTTTGAGTATCTGGGATTACAGGCCTGAATCAGCAGGCATGGCTCATCATTATTATTACTATTATTATTTAAATGTGTAGTCATTCAATTAATTGTTATTTAAAGGTAATGGTACTTTTTTTTTTTTTTTTGGCTTGTGCTACATTTCCCCATTGTCTTTGAGTCTATAAAGTTTAATCATAATGTGTTTGGGTAGGTTAGTGTGTGTGTGTGTGTGTGTGTGTGTGTGTGTGTGTGTGTGTGTGTGTGTGTGAGTGTGTGTATCTTTTGGATATTTGCTTTACATTTACTTCAAATCCAGTTAACATCATTCCCCTTTGTTTTAGGTACAGTTTCTCTTGCTGTGATAAAACACTGAAAGGTATTTTCCCATATTACAAGTTGCCCATCATCCAGGGAAGTCAACAGGAACTGAAGGGTGGAGGTAGGAGCTGAAACAGAGACCATGCAGTGTAGCTGCCAGCTGCCACGGGTTACTGGTTCCTGAAAGGAAAGTGGGAGATGGATGGGAAGGATGGTGAGAGAAATAATGAGCCAAGACAAAGTTCTCTGATCAAGGCTCAATGTTTTAATTCTAGGGTCTAAATTTAAAGGGGGGAGACCCATCCCCCACTTTTCCAGGCACTCATCAGGAAGACAAGCTCAGTTACTCAGCAGGTAGTGGCTTCTTGCAGGAAGCTGCAGATGTGGCAGGACAATAGATTTCACCTAGGTCAGAAGACTCCACCGTAGGTGGAATGGCTGACTGTGGCAGGCAAGGTCTGATTCAGCCCGCTCAAGGTTGGGAGGAGTGCACAATGGAGGAGTACTGCCTACTGGATTGCTCCTCATGGGTTGCTTAGCTTGCTTCCTTGTACAACTCAGAGTGCTCCTACTTTGACCACTTATGGAAAAAAATGCCCCACAGACTTGTCTATTAGACAATCAGATGAAGGACATTCTTCTCAATGACTCTAACATGTGTCAAGTTGTCAAAAATCTAACCAGGATACCCTTAGCTAAATATAAGGAGAAACCCGAAATAGTCTGGAGTGCAGTGCTTTCTCTAGATCCCCATTGTATTTTCCCCATTAAACAATAGACTCAGTGTGGCTGTGGGCAGGAGTAGGGTGGATGGGTGTCAAAGGACTGCCCATCTAAAAGATGAGCAGCTTGCTTAGATGCTTTAATGTTCAGAAAATTAATTATAATGTCTTTGTGAGTATCAGAAATAAAGACAAATTAGTACAAATATCTGAAATTAGCTTAGAAATTATGACTTCAGTTTTTCATTGAAAAACTAGATAGGCTTAATAAAGTAAGTTTGTCTAGTATATGTCTGTTGAATTTGCATAATAAAAATAAAAAAATGTATAAATAATCAGATGATCTCAGGTATCGTGGATAAAAAGAGAACAAGTCTCATCTTCATACTTGAATCTGTTACATTATTTTGTAGTTTTTGTTTTTAAGAAATTGTTCTTAGATGGCTAGGCTTTGAATCTTCTCTTATTAGATGATTGGATGAGCCAAGAGATAGTACTTTATAGTATCTGGATTTTGTTAGAAGCCTTTAGTTGGCTAATAATTCAAACTTTCTGGACTAAGAATATATTTTTTGAAATGAGTTATTTTTTATGTAAAAATTTTGCCCAAATTTATATATAAATACCTTATGCATGGCTAGCGTTGCAGAGGTCAGGAGCAGAAATTGAATCACCTGGAACTAAAGTTACAGACAGTTGGAACCATATGTGGGTGCAGAGGACTAAATCCAGGTCTTCTGCCACAGCCACAAGTACTCTTAACTGGTGATCCATCTCTTTAGTTCTAGACTCTATTTCTAGACAAATGAACAATATTGATTAAGCAATTCTTGACTTACCAAAAAACTATTAGTGTTAATCAGTGCCATTAATTGGGTAAATAATCACATAGCTTTCACATCGGAATTCTAAAATTTACTGGTGCAAACATTCATTTCTGTATAATTGAGTTCTAGACACTTGGTCAAATTGTATAGTTCTCCTATTTGGCTTACTGATGGACAGGGCATATGTAGTTCTTTAAATTGCCCAGTTACTATGCTCATTTTAGTTAGATTATAATGGATTCTAATACTGGTAGGTTTCCCATTTCATAGGAAAAGTTAAGAAGTGGACACAGTGACTTCAAATATGCATGTCCTAAAGTTTATATGGCTCCTTTAGTCATAATAAAGTAGGTTTCTCTAGTTTTGACAAGGACTTTCAATGTATGATTAATTAAGTGAAATGGATGTTATCAGAACATGAGAAATGTTTGTAAGTTTGAGTAATTTACTCTCTCAGTTCATTGTTGAAGTTTAAAAACTTAGGATAGCTCAGAATTTGTGGCTTACCTTCTTCCAATAAAGCATAAAGGGCTCCAGTAACGTCTCATTTTTATTGGAATAAAAGAAGATACATCTTGTCACTTGATCAATAATTCCAACCTTTTGGAAAAGTCAATTGATTTAAAAGCTAAATTTAGTCTCTGTTCAGTATATGAGATTTATGAGTAGATTCTCTTTTTCTTTTCTTTTATTGGATATTTTCTTTTATTTACATTTCAAATGTTACCCACTTTCCTGGTTTTCCTTCCAGAAACCCCTTATTGCAGTTCCCTTCTGGCTGCTTCTATGAGGGTGCTCCCCAACCCACCTTCCCACTCCCACTTCCCTGCCCTGGCATTCCTCTATAGTAGGGCATTGAGTCTTCACAGAATCAAGTGCCTCTCCTCCCGTTAATGTGAAACAATGCCATCCTCTGCTACATATGTGGCTGGAGTCATGAGTCCCTCCAAGTGTACTCTTTGGTTGGTGGTTTATCCCTGGGAGGTCTGGGGGGGTACTGGTTGCTTCATATTGTTGTTGATCCTATGGGGTGCAAACCCCTGCAGCTCCTTGGGTCCTTTCTCTAGCTCCTTCACTGGGGACCCCATGCTCAGTCTAATGATTGGCTGCAAGCATCCATCTTTGTATTTGCCAGGCACTGGCAGAGCCTCTCAGGAGACAGCTATATCAGGCTCCTGTCAGCATGTACTTCCCAGCGTCCACAATAGTGTCTGGGTTTGGTGATTGTATATGGAATGGATCCCCAGGTGGAGCAGTCTCTGGATTGCCTTTCCTTCAATCTCTGCTCCACACTTTGTCTCCGTATTTCCTCCCATGAGTATTTTATTCCCCCTTCTAAGAAGGACTGCAGTATCTACACTTTGGTCTTCCTTCTTCTTGAGCTTCATGTGGTCTGTGAACTTGTATCTTGGGTATTCTGAGCTTTTGGGCTAATATCCACTTATCAGTGAGTGCATACTGTGTGTGTTCTTTTGTGATTGGGTTAAAATAATCATCCTCTCTCAGGATGATATTTTCCAGTTCCATCCATTTTGCTCTTTTCCTTGTTGATGTTACAACATACCTCTGCTTTTGGATTCTATGAAAACAAACAGTGAGAAGACACAAATTCATCAAGTCTTTAAAGTCACCCTGAGGTATGTGAGGACCTTCTAATGCATTTCCTTTGCAGGGATATTACCCTGTAGGTAATTTAATAGTACAACTAACACCAAAGAGGCTGAGGTTGTAGTGGGAGGAGGAACGTTTTCATAGAGACAAAACAGAAACTGGATAAATACCCTTCACTGTGTCTCCAAGAGTCAAAACATTATCAGCTGCATTTTCTCAAGAAAGAGTTAACAAAGTATGAAGGACTAATGAAAAATTAAAAGTCAGGGATTAGGATTAGGATTAAAAGTCCTTCAACCATCACTTGTGTGACATGCTGTCTTCTTCCTGTGACTGTGTCTGAACTTCATGGACACCTCTCTATCACTCCATTCTCCCCATTAAGGTTGGTGTGACATTTTAGCTAGTCTTAGCTCTTGGCCAAGAGCACAACAATACAGAAGTAGATGCTTGACCAGTAAGTATTTGTTGAGTAAGTAAATGAGTGAACCACATACCTTTTGCATAGTGTTTGTGAAGGCGATCTACACTAAAATCTAGAAAGTGAATAACTGATGTGTTTTAATATGTTTACTACTATTTTTCTTCTCAGAAAAACTTGGAAATGATTGGTATGTTTCCATTACAGCTTTATGATAATTAAGGGATCATTCTGTAAGGGAAGTCAGAAATACTGTAAGCGCCAGAAAAGTAAGGAGTTTGCTGTGAGATTATGTCTCCTGGACATGTCAGAGGCTACATACATGAATTCTCATCAACATTATTACCTCAACATGAGCTTAACAGGAACAACAATGGACATGAACATGTTACTGTGGACTGGGGAAAGTTTATGATCCCGCAACCCTATATAAGAATCACAAGCAACTAAAGAGTGCTAGGAGAGGGAAGTCTTTCACAGGGAAGAGCATACCAATTCTTTATACAATATAAGATGGCAAGATGGTTCAGCCTGAAACTATATATATATATATATATATATATATATATATATATATATATATATATATATACATATATATATATATATATATATATTAGATTGCTTTCATATGGCGTGTGTGTGTGTGTGTGTGTGTGTGTGTGTGTTCTATGATTAAAGAAAAAGAAGACACAAATTTGAGAAAGCAAGTCAGGATATGTTGGAAGAGGAAGTTGGAGAGAGGGAAGGGAAGGGGAAAATGATGTAATTATAATCTCAAAAATGTATTTAAAAAGTGATGTAGGTAACTCATTAATCTGGACACCGATGGCATCAATTAGTGAATCAGTAGGTTTCTAAATTTGGGATCAGCAAGTCATCTCTGTTTTTTGATCTAAGAGACATTTTAAGACTCAGATCTGCATGGGGAGTTGGACATAAAAGGGACACAGAACACAGAAATAAAGGCAGCCTAGAGTCAAAAGTCCAGAGATTCCAGTCTATAATGGCTCTCTTAATCATATCTGTATATCTGTACAGGAATTCACCAGTTTGATGGTAGGCAAGAACTCAGCCTAAAGATACAAACATCCTTAGTTGTATAAGAATAAATAGGTATGTAGTTTAGAAAAATGCGCGTGGCACATTCCACGGGATAAAATGATCACTTGCTGTAAAAATGTCAGGTATAGAGAAACACAGAGTATGGGATCCCTTGCAGGATCTTTGACTTTAGTGGATCAACTATGTGGCAGCCCATATTCTGAGCTCAGAAAGGAGGAATGAAAAAGCTCATTTCTTTCAGTTTGCTGTCTGGATGAAGTATGGTTTTTCTTGAAATGCTGATTATATGATTGCTGGGCTAGGATTGCATACACTTTCTTCTTGGCAATGAACTTTGCACATGTGCACTGAAAGGAAAGAAGGTATGTCGAAACAAGCTTAGAGATTTAAGTAACCTGTAACAGATTTATAATTCCCATTGTTCCTCTTGAAAATTGTTGTAATTACCATGTATTACATTCCCATGGATAAATGTCCTTATCCAGGGAAGAAATCTGGAAAGTTCAGAAGAGAAATGTGTGTTAACCAGAGAGGAATTTTAAAAACTCTCAGTGGGTGTTGAGAATCTTCTTATAACCGACTGACCTGACTTCTTCACATGCCTGTGGAGAGAACACCTTGCCCCATGAGAGGGAATCTGGCTGATTCCTGTCTGCTATCACTTTACCCAGAGAAGCCCTTTGCTATATATTCCAAGGTAAAGATAAAGCCAGAGGAGGAGGGTGAGCTGAAACTAATGACTCAGTAGAAGGAGTCCTTTGTAAGCACATTTCCTCCCTTGGTCCTGTTTCCTGTGATTCTTACACCCTCTTACGAATGCGGAAGCATTTCTGTTGTCACTGTCCTGGCTGGTTGTTGATCAGTATCATCCTGGAATGACCAGAGCCTTTAGGTGATGTCAAGGACAGGTTCCAAGATTCTGTGTTGTTCTTAAAGTAGTCTCAGAAATCTGTAGTTATTCAGTGGTTATACAAATAAGTAGGTACTTCTCTAGATTTAGGACTACCTCATATTGTTGTAAGGTATGGCACAGTGGGTATCTCTACCCACAGCTAGTCCAAGTTCCGGGGAAATGGTACCTGGATGGCAAGAGCTTTGTCAGATGGATGAAGAGCATTGAAGTGCTTCTGTCTTTTAACTAGTAATTATAATTGTGAGACTTGGTCCCAAAACACATTTTAGATAAATAATAAAATTTACACCAAAACCGTTAATCATAGTGTTACTATTTAGAACACTGACTTTCCAACTTGCATACAATATATTTTAAAAACCATGTGTACAGTGATTGTAGAATTGGTCTTATTAATGAACTTTTTGTTAAGAGAACTAAGATATTTATGTAAAGATATATGACTTTTATTAGAAAAAATATAACACACTCCATGTAGCTAGGGCAGTATTTCTTCATCTTTTAGTTATTTAATTATGCAAAATAAAGGTTGATAAATGGAATGGGTCAAGAAAAATCTCTTTAATGCTTTGGACACAGTCAATCAGATACTGTGGATTTCAATATGCACATGTATTTGTATGTGTGTATATACATATATATATATATATATATATATATATATATATATATATATATATATACAAATATACATATGTATACACAAATATACATATATACATATACAAATATATATGTATGTATATATACACATACATATATATGTATCATATATACATACATATACAAATATATATGTATGTATATATACACACACATATATATGTATACATATATGTGTGTATATATATATATATATATATATACACACATGTATATATGTAGTACATAAGTATATATGACTTAGTTTTTGAGAAAGTCCTGGAAAATCTCATATATCTGGGATGTTTTATTCTTTTGTTTATTAAAAATATTCTTACATTAAGAGGGAATCTTATTCTTCTTTCCAGGCAAACTCATTATGATCCTTCTGCCTCAGCCTCTTGAGAGTTGGCATTAAAAGTTTGAACCACTATGGCTGGCTTGAGAGTTGTTTCTCTCTCTTTTTTTAAATCATAAATAGGTGCTGAATTTCATCTAATGTTTTTTTCTGCTTCTCTTGTGATGATTTATTGTTTTTGTGCTTCGTTCTGGTAAAGTGCTAGATCACATTTTCATTGATTTATATGTGTTAAACGAGCCTTGTCCCTCTGGGATAAATGCCAGTTGATATTGTATTTAAAACAGCATAGCACTGGCATTCACACACACAAAAAGCCAATATAAATCAACCAGTGGCACAGACAGAAAGCTCAGAAACAAACCCAAGTATTTCTATGCAATTGATTTTTGACAAAGGGATCATGAGCACACAAACAGCCAAGAAAAGTGTGTTTATTAAATGATATTGGGAAAACAGGATATCCACATGCAGAACAGAATTGCACCATTTTCTCAGAACATGTATAAAGATAGGCTCGGAATTGGTAAAAAGACTTAAATGTATTTCCTAAAACTGTAAAACTGCTGGAGAAAAATGGGAGGAGAGATCTACAACATTGGTCTGGGTTGGAAATCCCTGGGTAGGACCCCAGAAGCTCAGTCAACAAAATCAAAACTAGACAACTAGGATTTGACCAAAAATAAAAAGCTTCTACCCAGCAAAGGAAGCAATTATCGGAGGAGGGAATCAACATCCAGGAGGGCTTGTGAACCTGCTTCTGTTGAAGGCTTGCTGTTCAAAATGCACAAGGCATCCAGACAACCAATACCAATAGGATAACTCAACTCAAAAGGATGCAAAGGATTTGAGCAGGCATTTCCCAAAAGAAGAGATACGGATGGTTAACAGATGATGGAAAATTGTGAACATCTCTATTTGGTGAAATGCAAATTAACATCACAGTGAATTATCAACCTACATCAGTTAAAACAGCCATTATAAAGATGACGAATAACAATTATTGGTAAGGAGGTGGAGAAAATGGAAACTTGTGCGCTGTTGGTGCGAACATGAATTAGCACACCCACTCTGAAGAATACCAAATGCAAAGAACCCTCACCACCCCAAGTAAAAATTGCTTGCAATTGTCCAAACAAATTCAATTCAGCACACTGGAGTGATATCTATGTATTCGCTAGAGCACTATTTCCAATAGCTAGCACATGAAGCAAAACTAACGTCTACTGTAGGATGAATGTATAAGTGAATATGTAATACATGATGAAATACTATACAGCCTTAGGAAATTTGATTCACAATAACATTAGTGAACTGGTGGATCTCAGAGTGAAAGGGAAGATAGACTGTCTCTATGACCTTGTGACTCTGAGAAACTTATTAATTTCTTGAATTTTATATAAAATATTTTTTATAGTTTACATAGGACCCAGGAAACAGATGGGCTTTAATAATATAGACATATCATAATTTACCAAGTTTTATTAATTATATATCTGATGTTCAAATTCAGCCAATTTTTATTAAAAGCAGTTCTTGAGAAATGCTATCACCATGTAGCCCAAATTAGCCTTGAACTTGTGATCCTCTTGCTTCAGCCTCCTGAAGGCTAGGATTCAGGCATAGATGATACCTGTTCCTTGAAGGTCAAATCTGAGTGATGTCAAAACTAGAACAGTTCAGTGGAACCTTGTTGAATAGTGGAAGAACATTTAGCTGAATTGTGCTCTGGTGTTTAATGAATGCAGATCTTGAAGGTAATGAACTTCCATTCTTATCTGAGAAAATTCCAAATGAAGTGCTGAAGATGGAGACAGTTTCTTTTTGTTGGCTTATAGTAAAATGTGACAGGATTGAGATAATGCAGGAACATACTACAGTCTTCCAACCAGAACTTGGTTAGCCCAGCCAGACAACAAATATGCTTCAGGTAGAGATAGTGAGGGAAGAAGGCTGTGCTGGAACACACTTTGCTAGTTCTTTGAAAGTATCAAAAGGTCCAAACAGTTAACCATAAAGTGGACCCTCTGGTGAGATTATACATAGATCTCATTGACCCCCAAAGTCATCTCAGGAGAAGCCAGAACTCGAACTAAAATTGTCCAGGAAGAATCCTCTAGTGGAGTCCTTGGAGTTATACATGAACAACAACATTCCCGGGATGCCACCTCGTCAGAAACATGGACCAGATTACAGGGGGAAGAAAGGAATGAGAAAGGGCTGTCAACTTCCCCCCTCCCCCATATCCATATGTATGGAGTAGGAAGCTAAGCTACTCTTTAGGAAAGATCTTCTCCTACTTATGAAAAAGAAAGATGACTTGGAAGGTAGAACTGTTGGTCCAGAGTCAGTCTTACTTGCAGAAGTTAGAACTATGGGCCCTGAAGGCAAAGCTGGAAGACACAGAGAAAGATTCCAAAGGATTGGAGTCTAATAAATTTTTCCCAGTTGGGTCTCAATTCTGGGCACTGCTGGCTCTTCTTTATCCCTCCCCAACTTTGAATGGAAGTGATAACTTACTATATGTTAATGCTAACATTCTATTTTGGAATTATTTAACTTATTTTCCAGTTTTACAGGCCCATGGATGGAGACAAATTTTGCCCCAGATGGTTTATATCAAGATTATCATCCATGTGTGATTTAGAGAATAAAATTTAAGTATTTTGAGTTGATGATATTCAGATGAGACTTTTGAATTGCATTGATGCTATAAAGGGTTGAGTCTTTTGGAGATGCTGCAATTGGGCAAGTATCTTTAGCCTGCAGAGTGGGTGTGAGAGCTAGGTGGTCAGAAGACAGGCACTAGAAGGCTGGATAATTATTGTTAACATTCATTTCTCAACCACTGGGATGTGTATGTGTGCATTAATAGGGCAAAAAAGGGACTTTTTTGGTGTAATTACATTGCACATGTTGAAGTGAGATACTCTGGGATTACCCATGTGGGTAAACCAGGAAAGATGTCAGGAACAGAAGTCGGAGAGTGAGCCAATGTGTGTTGCTGGGTCTAAAGAAGTATGGAGAAGTCAGGGATTCAAGTTGCCTCTGGTAGCGTAGGAAGACACAAAATTTTCTAGAACATTCCTGAAGATGTTTCATGTCTCACTTGGATTTCTAACTTCTAGAACAAATTTGTGTTGTTTTAAGCTCCATTATGTTTGTCATAATTTGCTACGGTCACCATGGGGAATTTAATATACTTAGGGTTCTCGAAGAGGAAATTTCTAGTTGTGTCATGTGATACAGACTCGTGTGATGTTTTGCTGAGGCAAGACCCATGAAAGGACATGTCATGTTTGGAGAGAGTATAAGTAGGACTCGAGGGACAGTAAGAGGGGGCTTACATTGCTAGCTGTGCAATGCTTCAGTGGTCTTGGTCTTCACTGATGTTCACTTTGCTGAGAGGTGTGCAGAGAACTCTTGGCCTTCCAGCTCATCCTGGTTGCTCCTACTGACTTGTGCTAATTCATTAGAGACCTTGTGGTTTCTGCTCGTCTGTGCTGCCATTGTTGATTTGTGTTTGGTGACACTTTTAGACCGGACTGTTGGTATGCTGACACTGCTGAACCAGACTGCTGGCATCTCAACAGAGATTAGAATCACCCCCCCCCCCCCAAGAACTACTTCTAAACAGGTCCACATCCCCTTGTCCTATTTACCGTCTTTTCTCCCCTACCTATAGATAGTGGGGGGGTTTCGAAGTATTGGAGAACCCTTATTAAAGTAGGTTTTGAAAAACCTAAGTATATAGGTTCTAATCTTAACAATCCTGGTTCTGGAGAGAGCCGATCTCCATAGATGCTCATGGTGGACCAGAAGCTTCACATACAGTGAAGTTTAAACAAGTCATACACTTAGTTTAAACAACCTCATGAAATAGTTAGTGGTCATTTATAGATAACGGGAAAAGGCAGAGTTTATGGTTAAAGTGGAGTTTAAGCTCGTCAGAGGGCCTGAAAAGACCCTCTCTTCCTTGCCCCATCTCTTCTGCCCTTTCCTTTCATGTACCCCTTCCTCTTTAACACTGGCCACATAAATACTGTCTTGGGAGAATTGCCAGGGCAAATAAGTCAGACACCTGCTTCCCTTCCGGATAGGCCACTGTGCTCATGGTCTGCCTCTTACCATCTGGAGGCTATTCCATCATACACCGATAATCTTCTTCATAAGTAAATTTTATACTGCAGCTGAAATGAGTATCCAAAAGTCTGCATTTAATGTGTTAAATATGTGATTTTTAATGTCAAAATGGTCTAGATTACCCTGCAGACAAAAATCCAAGTGCTATAAATGTCATTAAGTGGGTCGTGACCCATTTGAGGGGGGTTGAATGACCCTTTCCCAGGGGTTGCCAAGGACCATCGGAAAACACACATAAAACACACATGCTTACATTATGATTCATGACTGTAGCAAAATTGTGATTATGAAGTAGCAACAAAAATAATTTTATGACAGATGGGTTATCACAATATGATGAACTGTGTTACAGGGGTCACAGCAGTTAGAAATGCTGAGAACCACTTGCCTTGGATGATTAGGTAACTACTAAAAAGTCTCCATAGAGGGGTTGGTAACAAATGAAGTTACTCCGTATAAACAGCTTATTTGCGTATTTTGAGGAAAAGCCCTGCCATGCCTTAGTCTCCGACCCCTGGTTGGCAAGGAACCAGTGCTCAGCAGAGGATGGCTGGGTTAAGCAGCGCACATTGCTTCTCTCCATGCTCAACCAGAAGTCACTCTATCACTTCCCTTAGTCCTCTGCCTTCTAAAATGCTTTAGTGCTGTACTGGGAGAAAACCCTGCAGGGAACAGCCTGTAGACCGGAGATACTATCTCTTCATGGATCTAACCAGGGATTAACATCTGGCAGAACAGCTGGAGGGATGTCACGTGCAAGCTGCCACTGAAGAGAAGGGCCTTGGCAACTGGTAAATTGGATGCCCTGCTTCTCACCAGAGAAAAATGGCTTGGAATTCAGAATCTTTCAGTCTGAGATCTTGAAGTCAACTGTTCAACACAGAATAAACACACACACACACACACCTCACACATACCCAACACACACACACACACACACACACACACACACACACACACCTCACACACACACCACACACACCACACACACACACATGCACACACACCACACACACACACACCACACACACACCACATATACACACACACCACACACACCACATACACCCACACCCACCACACACACCACATATACACCCCCACACACACTCACACACACACCACACAACCCCCCTACACACACACACCATACACACACATATCAACCCTCCCCCACACACCACACCAAACACACACTCACACACATACACACACACACCAGACTTTGTGTCACACACACACACACACACACACACACACACACACACGATTTTGTGTCTGTTAGGTGCATTGCTTCTATGTTTAACAGCTGACCCCAAGATCATGGACCATCATTTCAGTCCTTGTTATGACAATAAGCAGTAAATTCTTTTTAAAGTCCTTCTCTCTAATAAGAGTGTTAACTTTTCTGTTGTTGCTTCTTTTTTGACATCCTGGTATTTTACTATGTTGTTAAAGTTTCACACACACACACACACACACACACACACATACATACACACACACACACACATATATATATATATATATATATATACAAATACACACACACACACACACACATATATATATATATATATATATATATATATATTTTTATTTTTATTTTTTTTGAGAATTTCATGCAATATACTACTTTGGAGTGTGGTTAATATACCAGATGTTGTACTTTCATTCTAAAGAAAACTTTCTTTCTCTTAAACAACCAGAAATCAATGGTTTCACAGGTAGAGGTGTGACTTTGTGTGACATTCTTCTGTCCATTCTGAAATTGTACCTGTCTTGAACTTGTGCACATACTGTCACAACCACTGTGAGTCCATGTGCATCTTCCTGTTGTGCCTGGAAAACACCGTATCCTCGACATATTCCACCACTTCTGGCTTTCATCATCTTTATCTCCCCTCTTTGGCACAAACACCTGAACCTTGGGTGTATGGGTATAGATATTTCATTTTAAAGGGGGATGACAACTTCCATTACATTCATGCCAGAGTTCTGGCATTGGTATAAATATCTGGGCAGGAAGGTCACTAGTATATATCTCAGAACTCACAGCTGGGTATGCTGATAACCTTTTCCTCTGGTAGCATGTATAGAACTTTCCAGTACTATGAAAGCTAGTCAGTAGGGCTGAAATTTCCAGGTGAGTACCAGATAGACCTTTTCATGTTCTATGATCAAGTTTTAAATGTTGACAGCAACGGTTTACTGTAGGTTATCTTAGGGGACCCCAGTGACCGTCAACTCAAAGAGGTAACCCATTCCTAGTAGTAGGATTTTATCTGATGAGCACTGAATTGTGATTTCTATTTTTGGAGACAGGGTCTCACATATCCAAGGTTGATCTCAAACTCACTATGTAGCTGAGGATGACCTTTAACCCCTGATCCTCTTGTCTCAAACTCTGAAATGCTCATGTTATGAGCTTGCACCACTGCAAGCTCAGTTAACCTTCTCTTCCAAGTCAAGCGATTATCAGAAGCACAGCAGACTTGGAGATGTGGGGATAATTACGCAGTTAATGTTTTCCTTTCTGCTGGAACTGTCTGGATAAATGGGAGCTATGGGGTTTCCTTCAAACCTGTACTTTGAATAGATTCAGTGCTTTTATGTGAGGGTGCATTATTTGCCAAAGACAAAGTAAAGTCTCATGTTATTTTCTTAATGGTCTTGAATTTGTTCTACAATCTAGGAAACATTTAAGGCTCCTATGATGATTATATATAAACAAACTTTAGAAGACATAACCAATAGCCCTAATTCTAAGCTTTGGGGTGTATGAGAATTATGGTCATTAGAAGACAATTGCTTATGTATGGCTTGGTCATATAGAGAGGGCAGCGGGGTGATACTGTAATCAGACTGTGTTGTGTACAAATATGATGTTGCCAAGAGTAAAAAATGAATTAAAATAGAGATTCCTGGGTTCCATCTCAGAAAGTCAATTTATAGGTTGGGATGGATCTTAGGAATTTTTTTCATAGGAAGACAATGAGTTCAGATGATAGACATTTGGGGAGGGAGGCTTGCTTTATCAGGGTAAAGTTTGATTCTAGGCAATAAAATACTTTATAAAATCTCATCTCCTGAAGAAATGCAACCAACTGCTATTAAGTTAGGTAGAAGCTCTTTGTCCTAGTTACAAAGGATAGAACTCGAAAGAGTGTAGCGGAGTAGTCACCATTGGATCTCATTCCTCCATTTAGTTGCTATGTGACTGTGAGCTCTGTGCCTCCATTTCCACACCTATAAATTACACTGTGTCTGCTTCAAAGTATTCTGACCATTGAATAGTACTGGCTAATAGTTATGGAGGTTATAATATCTAGAAAAACATGGGTAACATATTTTTAAAAAACAATTTCCATACCTTGACTCATTGACTCATTTAGCACAAAACCCCATCAGTTATGTACTGCTGTTTATTCTTAATCTGAGGTTAACTGTTCAAAGTCACATGACTAGAACACAGCAAGGTCAGAGTTCAGAGCCAGGTGGAGTGACTCCATCATCACCTCCCTTGCTATGATGCAGCAGCAGTTTAATCCAACTTTCCTATCTTACAGCTCCAGATGAGCCAGGCTTCATTCCTCTGAGGTGAACTGCCATCGGCTTAACTGGACCTCATACATTTGGATGAACAGGCAGGCCAGGGTCCACTGTGGCACATAGAAGTAGCTATGTTGCTCTTGGGCACATGGCTTCTAGCCCAGCACTCTGCAGGGCTCTGGAGTGTCAGGTGTCAAGAGAGGGGACAGTTGGCTGTAGCTCAGTTTCTTTCCACCAGTGAGTTAAGCCTGCCCTGCCTCAATGGGAAGGAAGATCTAACTTTCTGACCACAACCATTATTTTCAGGGCTTTTCTTTGGATGCCTTGGAGCCAAGGGGTAAGGCTTGGGGTTATTGAAGGATCTAGTGCTCCAAACCAGGGTACCACAGATGGAGTAGCTTAAACAATTAATCCTTTTCTCAAAACGATCATTCTGAAGTCTAGAGGTCCAACAGGGTTGCTTTGGGGGTAAGTTCCTTCCTATGCTTGACCGTTACATGATTGTCTTCTTCAAATCTTTGTCATATGATGCTTCCTTTGTGTATGTCTGTGAACTTCATCTCTTCTTAGAAACATGCCCTTTTTTTTCACCTATATGACTTTACTTCCCATATCCCAGGGTCCATGTCCTGGTACACTGTGGGTTAGACTTTACAACACATTGTGGAAGGTCACAAATTAATTCCCATCAGGCACGTAAGAGCTGTGCTAGCTACTAAGTAGTGGATGTTCCATGCGAGTAGTGAGTGCTTGGCACCATCACATTTAATGTATATTTACCTTCCACTTACTGTTAGACCTGCTTGCATGCTGGACACATGTCCCAGCTGCTGGCAATAGGACATTCTGTGTACTCTGTGCCTCTCTGTGCTTGTGAAGGAATCGACCACTGCACACTTGCTGATAAGTTATCAAGAATCTATCCTGTATCATCTCACCGGTGTGTCTGGTTTCTGGGAGCCTGTGCCTTCCAGATTCCTTCTCCTTCTCTACTCCAGCCTCACTTTCAACAGTGTTTGTGCCCCTCTGTGCAGGAAAAGTTTCTTCTTAAATGCTCACCTTGAAGAAATGGAGCCCCAGCTTGCTGAGCAGAGCTGTGTGTGTGCCGTTTTCTGCTTGCCTGCTTTTCTGTCACCAGATTGCTCTGGGAGCAGCGATGCTCTTAATTAAGCTGAGATCTGAGGTGCTTAAAATGCAAAATTCACAGGCAAGCTGGCTGACGCCTGAGGCTTGAAAAAGATGCTTGGAATTGTCAGAACTCTAAATGTCCCACACAGTAAATGTCCCCCAATTCTGCTGGAGCTAGATCACAGGACCAAAGAGTAAGACCAATTTGAAATGAGGAGGTGGGTTACTTTCTTCTTCTTCTTCCCTAAGCTAGCTCATAAGTGAAAAACTGTCTTTGGGCATCAAGGAGAAAGCATGAAGGACCTCTCTGTGTACCTGATCTACCCTAGGAAGGTAGCCCCAGTTTAAAGAAAGAAGGAATACAATTTTGTAGAGAGAGCTAAGCTTGTAAATTGCTTGCTGGGTTAACATGAGAATCTGAGTTTGATTCCTAGCACTCACATAAAAACTGAACATAAGGGCCTGTGCTTGCGATCCAAATCGGGCTGGTGAGATAGGAGGATATCTGGGGGCCACTGGCCAGCCAGCTAGGCCAGTCTCTGAGCTCTAGGAACCCAGTGAGAGGTACTGTATTAAAAACCAAGGTGGTTGGCTTCTGAGGAATGATGTGTGAAACTGACCTCTGAACTCTACTTGCAGCTCTCCTTCCCTCCCTCTCTTCCCTCCCCCTCCCTCTCTCCCTCGTTCCTTGTGAATATCTCAGATGTGGTTTCCTCCTGCAGCCCCTTCTACCGAAGCCTCCACTCAACTCTACTTTTTTGTAGCCAAGCCAGGCGTCTAACAAGTGTCTGAAGCACTCTCTTATTTTCCTTGACTTCTCAAGAGTGCTGTGTATATTTTCTTACCTGTGGCATGCAGCTACTTTGACATCAGTGTTCATAGGACTTTTGCTAGAATTTCAGGCCACCTGAGATAATAATTTCTTTGTGACTCCACAGCAGAATCTCCACATTGAAGGAGCTCTATAAGAGGGAAAAGCAAGAATTGTAGGTGAAGTAGTGGGGGAGGGGTTCCAGTTGCTTTCAAGCTCTCCATTTTTCTCTCTATCACACCTAACTAGACTGGACTCACTATGGCTTCTGCTTATACCTAAGTTATTTATGTATCTCTCTAGACCAGTGGTTCTCAACTTGTGGGCTATGACCCATTTGGGGGTGTCAAATGGTCCTTTCAAAGGGGTTTCCTAAGACCACCAGAAAACACATATATTGACATTATGGTTCATAACAGTAGCAAATTACATTTATGAAGTAGCGATGAAATAATTTTATGGTTGTGAGTCACCACAATAGGATGGACTATATTAATTAAAGGGTTGCAGCATTAGGAAGGTTAAGAACCACTGAGAGTCTAGATCAAAGTGAGTCACTGGGCCAATTCTCTCTCTCTCTCTCTCTCTCTCTCTCTCTCTCCTTCCCTTCCTTTTCCCTTCCTTCTCCACATCTGTCTTTCTTCCTTCATATTGTCATCTATCTACCTACTTACTTACTTACTTACCTACTTACCTACCTACCTACATACATACCTAATTCTTTTCCCACTTTAGACAGACTTGTAGTAAATAGAATCCATTCCAGTGAGTCAGGCTTATAGACATGGGTTCAACTTCTTATGATCTCTTAGACTGACTACAAAACAGTTCAGGGCAGCCATAGATATTGGTCAGAATATAGAGGACCAATATATAGAGGAATATATTGTCTTCCTCTTAATCTCCCTTTATCCATTTTTCTGACCTATCTGTATCCTGGATCTACAAATAGTGCCCTTAAGCATTCCTCACACTCAGCTCTGATCCCGCTGTGCACTTCAGACAAAAGCCACCAGTTATCTCGGTGTGTTCTGGTTGCTGGGTAAATTTGTTTAGTGAGTTAGGCATCTGGCTGTGATAGGGAGAAGGTCTTGTGCATGCCTTGAGAACATGACCACTTGAGCAGAAGCAAAAGGCCAGTTTTATCTCAGTGACAGTGTTCCCATGACTTGGGAAATGAAGATTCTCCAGGCAGGGCATGGGGACTGTTATGTTCTCCTTGTGTTTCTCTGAAGCCAGATAGAACACAAGCTACGCACTAGGTCAGAGTGATTTTAGCCCTGAGTTCTAATAAACCACAGGCCACCCACCAGCCCACTGCCAGTGGTCTGAGCTTTCAGCTTGTGGCTTTGTTTTTATCCAGTCATGACAGATGCTGACCTGGTAGCCTTGACCCCATTCAGCCAAATCATTTTGTAAAATACATACTGATGGGGAAAGAAGCACTGCTCTCTCAGTAGAATTGTTCCTTGATTAAAAACTTCTCATCAGGGGCCAAGGAGATGGCTTGCTGAGGAATATTGCTTGCCATGAAAACATAAGGGTCTGAGGACCAAGATTCAACTGTCTAGCATCCATGTACAAGGCCATGCATGGTTGCATATGTATCTGCAACCTCAGAGCTGCAAGACTGGATGCAGGAGGCTCACTGAGCCTTGCTGCTACCAGCCCACCCCAGGACTCTCTCCTTTGGCACCAATCTGGGTCACTTCTTGGTTTTGACTGAGGAGTGAACTAGTCTCTAGTGGGGAAATTGTTGGTTAACCCAAATGTTAGACTCTTAATGACTGAAGGGCTCCCTCCACACAGAGCTGACATTTTGAAATTAGGGCTTGCTTAACATTAATGAGGTTATATTCATTAAAAGGTAGGTAGATGGCGTTCTGGCAGTTTTCAAAAATTAGGATACTTCATTCCTTAGGGTAGGCCTACTTTCTGGTACTTAAAAATAAGCAATGAGGTGGAAATTGTAGGGTCTTCTGAGGCCTAGGGGCCAATCAGGTTGCATCTAATGAGATTTCACCCTCTGCTTGGCTAGAATACACTATTTATGTATGTATTTCACATGTCTCTTCAGTGTCTATAAATTGTCTTTCATTTCTTAATTTGAGCAGAGCTTGACCTTCCAAATAACAAGGTCAGGGTCAATCGAGAAGGCTTGCTCCATGTGGCTGCTTGTTCAGTATGCTGTTAGTCTCTGCACGTTGCCCTGAGATACAGGCTGCAGGCTATGAGGGTGGTGGACTGACCACATTTTCCCAGGCTTAAATCTGATGTCCTTCTGTTGTTCAATAGCACATTAAATCGCAGGCTGCTTTGGTTTTTCAGTAGAGGCTTCTCCTTTTAATTTCCTTAGAGAAAACTAACAAATACTCTATATGTTCCTTTTATCTTATTGGCAATAATGTGAGGTTTATATTTGGGAAGTAAATATGTTAACCATACTTTTTTTTTTTTTTAAAAAAAGATGTTTTTGATATAGAATTGCACCACCACCCTTCGTTCCTAGCCTCTCTCAGCTACCCTTTCTCAAATCCTTTCTACATTCTTCTTCACTCTCAAGTAGATAGTTTACTTTCTTAGATTATTATTGTTATGCACATATATATTTATGTTTGCATATGCACAAATATGTAAATAAAACTGCTAAGGATGTTTCTCTTCTTTGTATATGGTTTCAGGGCTAACTACCCTGAATTAGACAATTCATAAAGGGTCTCATTTCTGAGAGAGTCATTCTCTTCTTCCAGAATTCAAAGCTCCCTTTCTAAACCCACAACATACTTGGCAGAGCCAGTCAGTAATAGCCTCTGTCCAGGGCCTTGGGAGCTTTTTCCTCAAGGCTCTGATGTTTGGGGAAGGAACATAGTTCCTTCTCTAAAACCAGTGATGGCTTGGGTTAGGGCTTTCAGGAAGCTGCTGCTTCAGATCCTGAGAACACAACTGTTTTCACTCCTGGGGTCTGTGGTTATCTGTCCCAGGGCTGCTATGTGCTTTGTTTGTGATGCTCTTGAGACAGTATTCCTTTTGTGCAGTATTGCTTGATTAGCCTCCTGGTGACTTTGTCCCATTGCATGGTAGTTTTCCATTGACACTGTACCATTTTTCCTTTCAGAAAAACTATATTTAAGTTGCCGTGCTCCTTAATCATCCCATTTGCACTAGCCATCAGCTTCTTTAAGACTTCCTGATCCAAAAATTCTTTATATTTTCTTTATCTTCTCATCCCCTGGTCATCATCTCCTTTAGGACCCTGTTGCTGAGATCAACCTCGTAGTCTAGGGAAAGCATGAGCTGTGATGTAAATGTAGCTGTTGGGGCTGGACTCCCCATGATCTATTGATCTTTGTGTCCAAGTGTGGTTTTCCTCTTGATGAGGAGAACAAGTCTTCATGGTTCATTCATAATTTCAATCTTGGTTTTCCCCTGAACACTTGGCCCAGAGTAATAGTTTATTAGCCATGTGAGTTGTCAAGGGTAAAAGTATGTAAAAGGAAATTCAATGTATTAACTTCTGAACTGAGTATAGTCCCTTTAATTTAGGTAGTGTTCTTTTCCAAACTCTTATTTTATTTAACAACAGACACATATTTATGTTCATTAAATTGGAAATCTATAGTGTCCTGTCCTGTAACTGTATTGTATGGCTTGATATCCTGTATATGTGCACTTTGTATACTCTCTCTATGAGGATGGAGAACATATACTTTCTTCAATCAAGGAGACTGTTCTTTAGTGGGGAATGTTAAGGATTTGGATGCCAAGGCTTTTCTTTCTCAGCTATAAATAGGATAAGTTAACCTGTCCCACAAAATAGCCACGAGAATTGAATATGATGCTATTTCAGGGAGTTGGGACACAATCTGGCAAGTAGTGAATGCTTTGTAAGTGGTTAAGCAAAACCAAGGGTGCAATGTGATAAAAATGTAGATTAGGAACATGCATCTCCACCTAGGTAGAGATAAAAATGGCCCAGAAAACTGGAGCAGGGGCTGGGATATGGCTCAGTTGGTTAGTGCTTGTTAGACAACCATGACGACACGAGTCCTAACCCCAGCACCACCTAAGAGCCACGTGTGATGTCATCAGTAATCATAGTGCTCAGAAAGACAGGTGGATCCCTGGAACACACTGGCCAATCAGCTTAGCCTAATCATTGATCCCTAGGTTTATTAAGAGACCTGACTCAATATATTAGGTTGGTTATCTCTTCTTATTTAAGATCTTATTTTGTCCTCCCTGTCAAAGGCCCCTTTATAGTTTCCTGAGTTCTATATGTACTCTAAGCTAAACACATGAGCCTAAATCATCGATAATAGTGCTCATGTGAGTGAGAATATATAATCGCTACTATTCTAGGTCTGTGTGACATTGCACGGATTCTTTTCTGTCTTCATACCTGAAAATTGTAGTTTTCCGCACAGCTAAATAAAATTTCATTGTGCATATATATTTCATGCATCAGTTGGTGGGCATCTAGGCTGACTATACATTCTAGTTATTGTGAAGAGAAAATGAGTGAACATGGATGCGCATGTGTATTTATAGTAATAAATGGAGTCCTTTGGGTATGCCCAGGAGTGGTGTAACTGTGCCATATGGTAGATATTTTTCTTGTTTTGTAAGCAACAGCCATACTGTTTTCTAAAGTGGCTGCACCGGTTTGTACTTTTACTAACAATTTATGATGATTCTCCTTTCCCCACATCTTTGCCAACGTGTCTTCTGGATGTTCAGGACTGCTATACCTGTGAATCCACAGTACACATGGCTGCCTGCATGAGACCTGCAGAAGATGAAGCCAGTCAGGGCCATTAGATGAACTTGTATTGAGAAGTTTATATGACTTCTTAGAAAATACAATTATGTGATGTGTGAAATGTTATATACTAAAATGTAAGACATACTAATATAATTTTACCTTACACCAGAAAGCTTTGTATCATATATGAAGGAATCCTCTGCATATGGTAGGTCCCCTTCCCTTCCCCCTCTCCCCTTCCCTTCTCTCCCTTTCCGTTTTCCCCTTTCCTCCCCTTCCCTCCCCTTCTTTTCTTTCTCCTCCCGCTTTTTCCTTTACCCTTTCACCATTCCCTTTCATATCCTCCCCTTTCCTTCCTTTTCCCATTTTCTTTTCTTCTTTCTCACGTCCCTTCCTTTCCATCCCCACCCTCTCCTTCCTATTCCTTCTCTTCTCTACCTTTTTTCTCCTCTACCTTTTTATTACAGCCATTTTGTTGAAGAGTCTCAAATTATCAAACTACCAACATACATACTTTTATCCAAAAATATCCACTTTGCCATATTGACTATTAACAGCATCAGAATATGATGTCTATCAAAAATATTATTTCAGATATTCTGAGATGTAATTCTTTTCACATGGAACCTTCCCCACTGCGGGCTTAGACTTCATCACTATGCCTTGTGCTTCAATGCTGGCACAGGTTGAGAACATGGTAAGGTGTCTTTATTCTCTTTATTGATCAAGACTAACCACTGTTTCTGCTCCTCTCATGATGTAGACAGGTTGGGCCAGTCTTCTTGATACCCAAAGAGCCCTTTGAGTGTTCCTTGCTGCAGCATTTTATATACTCTTTTAACATGGGATCCCTTTTCTACTTCTGGTAGTCTCATTCTCAGATGCTCTTCACAGCCTTCAGGTCTATGGGTGGGTTGTGATTTGACCTCTGTGCCTTTGGAATCTAGGAAGGCATAGAATTGTGGGAGATATAATGAACTTTTCACAGTGTTATTTCCCCATGTAATGACCCTCCTAACCAAATACCCAACCTCAGAAGGAGATACTAGATGGGTGACATGTGTCTGGATTCACTCCCCTATCATGAACTATTCCTTAAGCCAACCTCTGTACTGAACACTGATGGTGACGCAAGAGAGTTTGTCTCAGTGTGTTTATAATCTACTTGAGAGATGGGAATAGCTTAGAAGCATATGATAGTGATTCTCTAAGAGTAAGAAAGGGAAGTGTGAGGGGTAAAGAATAGAGGTCAGGGAAAGTAACCAGAACTAAAGGTAATGATGGAGGTTGGCATAGCAGAGAAGGTAAGTCCCTGGTACAGGGGCTGTCCCTTACAAGGTCACAGAAGCTCAAAGGTGTTACCTAATCAATGAAACAGAAGGAAATTCCTAAGTCCACGGCTAGAGAAACAGTGAAACCACAGAAGGAAGCAGGTCAGAGAAGTTCTTGAAAGGTCCTATCCACCCTGCTCAGTTTCAAAGAACTATGGACTGACTTAGCAGTGGTAACAGTAGTAATTACGTTCTGTGTGGTCAAATGTATTCAGAGGTGAAGACGTGCATGGGATATGTGTGATGGATGTACAGGGTGATAGATGGTGATCAACACTGAAAGTCAGGAGAGGAGGTTGCAGAAAGGTACCACTTTAAGGATGGGGGTTGGTAGGACATAGATATAAGAGCTTTTGATTATTTCTATGGCATGGTGATACTCAGTGACTAATCAAGTACACAGAGAGGGGTCACTGAGACTGTCTGGCTTCTGGCTTGTGAAAGGCATGATTTGGTACACCTGGGAAAAATAAGAGTTGCAGAAATATTATAATGAAAGATGGCTTCCATTTTGGATGTGTGCTGCTTGAATTTCTTGTAGGCTAACTTGGAGAGGTATTCATAAGTACTCTAATCAATTGAATCACAGGAGCATGATGTGGGCTACATACACAGACTGAGGTGGGGACAGCACACAGGTCAATTGATACCCTGTCAGGAAGTACCATAATTTAGGAAACCTGTGAGAACAAGAGATACAATTATTGTTATGTATAGAGTCACTCGATCTTTACAATATTTCTAAAATCATTACAAACACATTGACAAATAAAGAAGGCCCCTTGTTATCAACCTGCTTTGAGCTTTGCTTCAGAATGTGTAGGCTGAGGTGGCAAATGACATTTCAAGGTCCCTTCCCATACAATGATGCTTTTGAGGTCCCATGAATGGGAGTGGGGGTTGTAAAGTGAAGTTCTGTTCCACGACTGCAATAGCAGTCTCCTCTCTGCTCCCTCCTCAGCTTTTCCTGAATTTGGAAATCATATCTTTCATTATTTGGGTCAAGGACTTGACAAGAAAAGACTAAGTAAGCATCTTGGTGCAAAACAGCATGTTCAGATGGTTGCATTAATCCCCCAAACCACTCACCCAAAGAAAGTAGAAGAGCAAAACAAAAAAAGTTCTCCTTGGCAGATGGCTCTCTATTTTTTCTCATGTCCTTTCAACTTAGCTGCCACAATCACTTTGAAATCCAACCAGGACTCTTTAGTAAGTGGGTGGGTGGCATTAACTACTTTTGTTGTCCTAACCGTTCAGTCCCTCCTATCTTAGAACTACATTCTTTAGGAAAAGTATAAAATATCCTCAGTGTTTCAGTTTCTTTAATTTATTTACAGCCTGGTAAAAATTAAACTCCAGGGCTGACCAATTGCTATTTGACAAACAATGGGGGTTCAGTTCTTCCCCATTGGGGAAGACCATTTCTCCTGCCTTCAGTGTTTCCCAGTTGCCCATAGATCCTTGTCTAGTGTTGAGGTATTGTGAGCTTTACTGTTTACATTAGCACACCCATGCCCACTGATGATGACATTGTTCAGGTCTTGTTTAGGCAGCCATGTTGATGTGTACACATATAAGTATATATGTAACAACAAAGTATATAAGTATATATGTAACAACAAAGAAAAAGAAGCCACGAGTTTGAGAGAGGGCAAGGCAAGGTGATATATGGGAGGGGATGGATGGAGGAAAAGGAAGAGGAGGATATGATGTGATTATAGTCTTAAAACTAAAAGCTATTATAAATTAAAAAGAAACATAAATAAACCAATGAGTTATTATCAAATGAATGGATAAAAAAATGTAATGTGTCCACAAAAGAGGATAATTTTAGCCTTAAAAAGGAAATTCTTGCACAGTGACAAAATGAATGACCTTCAAGGCATAGAACAAAGTTGAGTAAACCATTCACAAAAGAACAAACATTGTGCTACTCCTTGTGCCAAAGCAGGGAAAGCTACAATGACACAAGTGGAACAGTGATTGATGCCCTAGACTGAGATTAGGAGATGGGATGAGTTATAGATTAACATACAATAAGGAGTTTCAGCTAAGGGTGATGAGGGTGTTCTGGGAAGACTAGTGATAATATTGCATATCAGTGAAAGTGTAATTTATACCATTCAATAATGAACCTAAAAATAATTTTTTAAACACTCACTTTTTTATTATTAGATATTTTCTTCATTTACATTTCAAATGCTATCCACAAAGCTCCCTATACTCTCCCCCCACCCTGTGCCCCAACTCACCCACTCCTGCTTCCTGGCTCTGGCATTCCTCTA
>LR750613.1:183343-228970 GCA_902729485.2 Mus minutoides
TCCTCCCCTCCCCTCCTCTCCTCCCCCTCTCATCTCTTCGCTCCTCTCCCCTCATCCTCTTCTTCCCCTCCTCTTTTCTCTTCCCTTCTTTGTATTATTTTAATCTCTATAATGTGCATGGGTGTATGTTCCTGCTTATAGATACAGAAATTCTTGGAAGCCCTTTAGCCTGAGAGGGATGCAGCACCGGACAAAGAACATAAACTTTGAAGCCACTTAGGCATATTTTGAATGAAACTCTGTTTCTGAAAGAAATCATCTAGATACCGAACGGTAACTCCAGATCCCATCATCTAGATACCCAACGGTAACTCCAGATCTCATCATCTAGATACCCAATGGTAACTCCAGATCTCACTCACTGTTAAAACTGGGTTAATAGTGAAACATGATCATTTGGAATTGCTTAAAGGGCAATTCTCTTGAAGGACCTAGCTCTTCATTCAGGCTTGCAGTAAGCCATTACAAGAGATAGCTTTACATCTTTCATGAATGAAATTCTGCAGGCTCAACCAATATGCTTGAAAGCAACCTGAAATTACTGTGGCAGTTGCTAGGGTCACTGGAATAAATAACCAGGGACTGGGTGGTTTGCATAGGAGAAATGTATGCATAGACTCGAGTCTCAACACTAGCCTTAAGTGACTTAAGGTCACACACTGGCAGGATTGACTTCTTCTGAGACTTGTTGGTTTAGCTGTCGTGTCACTGTAGTCCCTCTACCTGTGCCTTGGTTTTCTTCTGTCTTGTATCTGGGTACCAGTTTTATCTTGTTGGGAGAGACTAACTGCCTCCTTTTATCTTACTGCTGTAGTTATCTCTTGAACATATACCATGCCCATATATGCTTATAATTCTAAAGTCCTGGGATTTAGATTACAACATGTGAGTTTTTACTTGAGAGGGAGGGTTTAATCTCAGCTTACAATGTATCATGGGCAGGACAGCTTGGTGACATGGTGGTGGCTCCATGATGACAGGAGTGTAGGGCTGGGGTTCCTCAACTCACATCATTTTAACATGCATGTAATGGATCAGAAATTTTCAGTATGTGCAGTTTGAGGACACAATTGATTTCAGCCTGTGCCCTACTCTCCACTTCATCGTGGATTTTATAGAATTGGTTCCAAGAAGGAGCGAAGATCCTTGCCGAGCTCCTGTTCTCAACACTTTAAAGTTTGAAGCCCCTTCTACCTTGTGCATTGATTGTTTTTATTATATATTTTGAAAGTTTTGGTTGTAATTATTTAAAACACAAATATATAAAAAAACATACACAGTTGCTAAGTGTTTTGTGTATATACTGCTGAATGTCTTATTCATTCATTTAATCTTTGACTCACAAAGGTAATGTGTCTGTCTACATAGAACTTCTGAGCTTTCAGGATGTTGCAGACATGGCCCGGGTCTTTAGAGAAAAGAACACAGAGGGTTGGGAATGAACCTCTGTAGGGACAGTGCCTGCCTCTTGTGCAGGAGGACAAGTTTCCACCTCATGAACAGGGTGTAGTGGCAGATGTCTGTAGTCTTGGCATTGGGAGATAGCCTGGAGAATCCCACATACAAGACCAACCACACAGAAAGGTCAATGGCAGTCTTGGTTACATGAGACAGCATTAGAAAGAGAACACTTAGTTTTTGCCTTTGAGAGTTCAGAGTCAAGACAGATGAAATGAGGGGAGGAGGGAAAGGTGGAGGGAAGGTGGTATGGAGGGGCTCAGAGATAGGTGATTCTAAAGTATTGTAAATGTATAGGAGAGAAGTAGCAAAAGATATTATACTAAGTTTAAGCAATAGAAGTGTTGTTGTGATTTTAGAAATAGGATTAGTTCCTGTGCAGAATAGGTCTTATACTGGGAGAAGAGGGTTAGATTTGATGAGAAGGAGTTTAGTTCTTCATTATATACCTGTTAGAATGAACCTAGCCTGGGCTACCAGCTTTTTTTTGTTGTTGTTGTTTTTTTGTTTTTTTTGTTTCTTTCTTTTTTTTTTTTTAATGAGAATTATAGCCTGAAGTTTAGATAATCTGAAACTGGATCCATCTCCAAACCTGGTTGTAACCAGACTTTTGACTACTTTATTGGGTTCTCTTTCCTACATCTCTATACCACTCCCAATCCCCTCCAACTCCCAATACTAGGTTGGAGAGAAAGAAGGTTAAAGGAAAATGGGGCATTGGTACCATTAGACTACTTACTGCTGATTAGGGGCATTGAGTTCCTTGGGAAAAGTTTGATCTTAGTTGTCAGGTTATCTTCAACCAGCAACTAGGAACCAGGAACCAGGAACCAGAAACCAGGAACCAGGAACCAGAAACCAGGAACCAGGAACCAGGAACCAGGAACCAGGAACCAGGAACCAGGAACCAGGAACCAGGAACCAGGAACCAGGAACCAGGAACCAGGAACCAGGAACCAGGAACCAGGAACCAGGAACCAGAAACCAGCAATCAGCAACCAGCAACCAGCAACCAGCGACCAGCAGCAGCAGCAGTAGTAGGGGTGGGTATTGTGGCAACAGCAGCAATAGCAATAACAGTAGCAACAACACTGCAGCTTCTCAAAACTCTAGCATTTTTATACCCTCCTCAAGAAGCCCCAGAAATCCAAATTTATACTATCTTCAGCTGGTAAAATCCTGCCCCTGCCAGAGCATGAGACGAATCATAGTCAGCTGCTGTGGACAATCTGAAGCAGCCCCCATGTCCCATACTTGGGATTAAAACAGAAAAATATTCACATAACATTTTTGTGTTTTTCAAGAAGCCAGAATCCTTACTACATCTGGTTAATAAACTGATCCTCTATGATTCAAGTGTGATGATTCATACTCATTAATTCAACTTAACTTTAAAGATAGTAAAACTTTAAAAGCAAGATTTTTGTCACTTTGAAGTCATACATCAAATGCTCAAGAATTAAAATGTTATCAGAATATCAAGACAATACTAAATACAATATAAAATCGCATTGAGGATATTATAATATTTTAGGACAGGAGTGCTGAGGAGGAAGCATTATTAAATTAACATTTAATTACAAGGAATTAACATCCCTTAAGTAAGACAAATGACTCAGGCAACTTTAAGTCTATGTGCTGTAAGTGGATATTGAGGGGATATAATTTAGACAAATCAGGCATTATATATAGTTGGCCATCTTTTGGAGAACAATGGTAAAGTACAGTGTCTTAGATACAAAAGGGAATGAACTATAATGAGCTCAAACAGTATCACAAGAGAGAATACTGGGGACACCAGGAACAAGGACCTCTGAGGTGTTTTCAGGAGAAGGGTTAAGTGTGTTTGCTGGCCACTCTCCTCAGTGGCTTCCACAGAGATGACAGGTGTGGGAAAGGATTTGATTTTGAATGAAGTTTCCTTTGACATAAGATCTAGTGTCGTCCCTGACAGATTTGAACTTGCTATGTCACTGAGGACAAGCTTGAACTTCAATATTCTTACCTCCACCTCTTGAGTGCTGGGTTTACAGTGTACCATCACAATAGGATTATGAAGTGCTGGGGACCAAAACCCAGAGCTTTGTGCATGCAAGGCCAGCACTACTTTACCAAATGAACCCTTAAATGAATTTTTGAAGTGCTCCTTTAACCCTATCATTGAAAAGAGCCTGTTAATCATTTCTTCCGAGTCCTAGAAAGTTCTGGGAGTTATGGATACCTCTGGAAGCCTGAGTTATTCACAGTAATTATGAATAGTAATTGTTATCTTTAAAGCCAGATGTAGTCTTCCTCAGTAGGAAATGTCCTCAAGTTCACCTTTGAATCGATCTCTTCCCCGGTGGCAGAGATGCCCAGGTTGCTCTTTTACCTTTCAAGAGAAGCCCCGTGTAGGAAATGCAGTTTCTATTTTAGTGCAGGCTCTGGAAATAGGCACCCATATAGGACAGGAGGAGGTGAGGGTTGCCGAGGAGGGCTCTGGCCCTGGCGTGCTTCCCTTTGATTCCTGTGAGCAGTGGACATCATCCTTTGCAACTGCGCCGGTTTTGAATTTGCTTACTCATACCATACTGAAGCTGATTGGACGTTGGCAAAATATTTTGGGCACCTTGGAAAAGCGTCATTGTTTGTGTTCAAAATATTACTAAACATCATGTTTGCCAAATACTTCAGAGAAAGGTTCAGCTGACTTTCTTTGGCTTGCTGATTTAGAAGCTTCTTCTACGTCGAAGCGATGATTCTTCTGCTTAAATGTAGCTCTGGGCACAGATACAAATTCCTAGCATATTTTTGGCTTCTAATACTCTACATCAGCTATTCAGCAACTTGGCTTTCTTGTTGTTGATTTTGTTTTATTTATTTATTTTTTTCCTTAATGTAAGATGTTAATGCTAAGCACTCTTCCTGCTAGTAAAATACAGTTACCTTCAGGAACATTCCTGCCGCTGGAGATTAAAAGGAGTGAGCTTCACTAATGGCTAGGTAGATGGAGGGTGGAGGGTGGAAAATGGATATTATGAGTTTTGATTAATACTAGCTGTGAACAAGGCAAAGAGCAAAGAAATAAGAGCATTTTTTCTTCTAACTCTGGAAATCTTATATACCCTGTTTATACCTATATTTAATAGTGTGCTAAGTTTCTTCACGATGTTAATATGTAATTTATGTGCTATACAACACACTGTAGAATGTACTATCTTCTCTCTGTTTCCCTCACCAATCTTCCTTTTCTTTTGCTCCACAAATGATCTTCACATATTAAGCACTTAGTGATTTCATTTAGATAATGCTGTTCTCATGAGTTGTGAGCAGGCATTTAGCTCTAAAACAGGGAAATTCAGAATTCCTCATTTAATATCTGATTAGACTCAATCACTATCAAACATTAGCTGTATATTAAACTTATTCTAAGGAGGTGGATTTCTATATTGACCATCAAATTGATAACTATCAACAGTTATGAAAATGTCATAAATATATACCAAGGAAGGATTTTCTCCTCCCTTAGCAGACATAATCTCCTCACTAGTAGGTGGGGCCTGGAAATCACCAGGGTAGGTGTACCCTGTCTACACAGGGATTTGGGTTGGTTTGGTCTCATGTAGGTTTTGTGCTGCTGTTTAATGTTTGAGTGTGAGAGCCATAATCGGTTCAGAGGGCGCCATCTTACTTCTCCCATTGTCCAGCTTGTGCATTCTTTCCACGCCTTCTTCCACAATGTTTTCCTGAACCTTGGGAGGGATTTTCTGGCATTGATATAGATGCTTCAGTTTGGGCTGAGCACTCCCTTCTTATTCTCAGCACGCTGATTAGTGGGATCTGACAACATGACCATTTAGCAAATTAACAATAGCTAATATTGTTATGGTGAGTACTGAGAGATTTGGAGGGGCAAAGGGGCTGAATATATCATATTTCATTCTATGCATACATGAAATTCTCAAAGAAGAAATATAATTACATATACCCAGAAAGAAACCCAACACTGGTTAGGTAGGTGCTACAGGAATACTATACTATGAAATAGATTTTAAATTCCCGGTTTTAATGGATAAAAATGTTTCCCTCTTATTGTAGGATATAGGTAGCAACTTCGCTTATTTTAAAATAAAATAGCACATCTTCAACAACATCTTTGTCTGTGTGCTTGCACAACTGTCCTAGACAGCTACCTGAGTAAATATCTCCTTCCAAAAGTTGAAGTACATCACCTCAAATAACCTTTCGGATTCATACCCATCTACAGATGGACACTCCTAGGTATAATGCAAAATGATGTTTCAGTTCTCTAAATACTCCCAGTTTTAAAATCACAATTGCCCTCTAAAATTATGATTTTTTAAAGATCTCATTCAATAAATGTTGAGGGTTTGGAAAGGTAAGCCTTTCTATTTCATAATCTCCAAAGCACACATTTAAAAATCTACTCATAATTACTGGTGTGCAGTGTTGTTTGGGGCGTGCGGCAGATAACATGTCTTGGATTTCAGAAAGCTTTTGATTAACTTAGAAGAATCAGAATCTATGTATTTTTAGAGGCCAACTCAATTAGATATCCAAAATAACCGTTTACAGCCTTGAGATAGGAAATGCCTCGAGGTAGGACGAGAAATGGTGACGACTGTGGGTGTTTAGAGGGGACCTAGAAGCCACACTGTCCAGGGTGAAATAAGTTCCGATCTTCAGAATGCCTTTCCAGGAAGAGGAGTGGGCATGGGAATCCTTCTAGATAGTACGGAGTGAGGAGAAGTGAGCAAGTGGTCCAGTGGTCAGGAGGAAGGAGCTATTTCAGATGCACACTGGCTTCTGAGGTGAAATCACACATGGGCACCTGGCTAAGAACATCGGTAATGAGAAGTGTCTCTATTCTATGAATGGTATGTGTAGGTTATGTGTAGGCTCACCTGTACCACCAAATACAGTAAGTAGAGTAATTTAACAATGAAAGGATTTTCTTTTCAACATCAAGCATGGTGTATCAGTTCTCTTTTCCCCTTTGTAGTTCAAAAGATGCCTTATGCAGTATGATTTCCAGAATGGATCTCTGGTAGGTGCCACACAGTTCTCAACTGTGTTTGGTATAGTGCAGACTTTTACTACATCCTTTACTGTGTCAAGTTAGTATGATGGAACTAGTGAGAACGTTGGCAAACCTTCTGTACTTGAGGTTCGTCAGCTCTAAGAAGATATTCATTAATTTCTCTTAACTTAGGGACAACATCAGAACAGATATTACTCTGACACTGGTATTGATAAGGATTAGTGTTGGTAGGAAGATGTTCTGGAACTCACTTATCTAAAGGTGTTGCATGAATCCATCAACTCATTAATTTATTTATTAATGCACAAAACAAATATTTGTAATCCATTCGACCACCTGTGAATGTGCCCCAACTAAGCCTTTTCCTAAATATTAGTGAAGGATTTGCCATTTGCTACTTCAAAATAATTATTTAAAAAGATAGCTACAGAACATAGATTTAATCCTTGGAAATCTTAATGTGCCAACCCCTTGAGTAGTAGTGGACAGACAAAAGAGTCTAGCGGCTTATAAGAAATCTCAAGAAAGCCGTTGGCAGCTGATGCTTACCCACTGCTTTTTTGAGGCAGCACCTGGCTGCCATCCAGCATTCTGTGTTTGTCTCTGAATCCCTAGCATGTAGTCTGAGCCCAGAGTTTCATGTTTATTGTACTAAGCCACTATGAGAGAGATGTGAACTGGCTAGCAAAATGGACACATCTTGCTTAGGAGGTGCTTTACATGTTAAGCACTGTAAGCATTACACACACACACACACACACACACACACACACGAGAGAGAGAGAGAGAGAGAGAGAGAGAGAGAGAGAGAGAGAGTCACAGAGAGGCAGAGACAGAGAGTCAGAGATAGAGAGAGACCTCTAGGGGGAGACAGACAAACAGAGACATGACAGAGATAGAGTCACAGCGAGACAGAGAGGCATAGAGGCAGAGAGACAGAGATAGAGATAAGACAGAGACAGAGACAGAGAGAGACCTAAGTTCTGACTGATGGATGAAGAAATTGGAACTGCTAGTAAGACTTTGCTACACACTAACTCAGGTGCTTTCAGAGTTGATGAAATTTGTGTGTTAATAAGAATGTTAGCAAGTGAGAAACTGTTACATTCTAATGCAGCTAGCATGCATACTGGCCTATCTCTTCTCATTCATCTCATTTCCTGCATCTTCTCTTTTCCTTTAGAAATATCAGCTGCACCATAGCTACAGTTCTGGCATTTGGCAGGTACATCCCTGTGGCTGGTAGGAGGCGATGATCCCTCTATCCCTCTGCAATGGTGAATATTGTACTTTGGAAGAGAGAAAGTAGCTAGAACCGGTCAGTTCTCAGGACTGTGTGTGTGTGTGTGTGTGTGTGTGTGTTTAATTGAAAATTGCTTTTTTTGTACAATATTTTCTGATTACTGTGTCCCTACCCCCAACTCTTTCCAGATCATCCACACTTCCCTGCCGACCCAAATCTGCATTCTTCCTTTCTCTATCCCATTAGAAAAAACAAACAAACAGACATCCAAAGATAATAATAAAAAATAAAAACAAAGCAAAATTGGACAAAATAAACAGAGAAAAACAGAACAAAGAAGAAACACAAGTAGCGCATATAGGTGTGGAGACACACACATTCCCACACACAGAAATCCCATAAAAAACAAAAGTATGAAACCAGAATATACAAGTGAGACACTTATGAAGTTAAAAAACGGATGTTTCCGTCAAATCCCTCTCCACATGGTTCAGGGAGCTCTATGAGGGTGGTAGAAAGATTGTAAGAGCCAGTGGAGATGAAAGACATCAAGTACGCCAGATCTTTCTAGACACAACTGCACTGAAGCCTCTCAGAGACTGTAGCAGTACGCGCATAAGGCTAAGACAGATGAGGGCCTAACCCTGAGAGAAGGGGACACAAGTCCCCAATGGATGTTTCTTAACTCTTGAAAATCTGGATAAAATTTGGCCTTAAAAAGCATCACTACCTGATGCTCCATCTTGGCTTGAACTTGGGGGTGAAACAAGAAAGTCAGAACTTAGAAATGTCTTCCTTGGAATTCCTGTGGAAATTCAGGGCCCACAGGAATTGTGCATCTGCCAATCCAGTGTTTTCCACACTGAAGTGATTCACTGACAGCATCTATGCACGGTGAGCAGGATAGGAGGGAAGATGTACAAAGGAGCAGAAAGACAGAGGCCAGAGGAGATCAGGGAGCGTCAAGATTTTCCTGTCCACAGGCACTTCCGTTCTGAACATTCAGTACAGAACCAGAAACCTGGTCTAAAGTCAGAGCTTGAACCTGCTCAATCCACCTGATAGCAGACTCTAACTAAGCAGGGCTGGGCCTGTTGATACTTCGAGGAGAGAAATATATACCCTCTCCCCGGGGCAGGGATGAGCTATGTTTTCCTGATGGCCTGTTTTTTAACCCTGCCAAGTCTATTGATATACCAGTGCCATTCTCAATGGAAAGTCACCTTGTGAGTATTCTGTGCCTGATTCTCATCTACCTCATGAGAGCAAATATCAAACACACACGCAGAACCTCATGCAGTATGGTAAATTGTCAGACACACTACTCAACCCACCTTCTCTTGGGCTTATCCTCCCTTTCTCTAAATTATGGATTTAAGATAATATCAAGAACTATTTTAAAAAGTTATTTCTAGGGTCCATTTTGCGTAAGCCAACTCTCCCTCATAGCAATTTTCTCAGCTCCTACCAAGGTATGCTTGGAAAGAGGAGGCAGTCAATGGAATCTATTGGTCTTGGTAATTTCCTCTCAGAGTAGAGAAACGCACTTGGCTATCTTCTGTTTCACTCTTCTAACGTGGCAGAGATGAGTAAGGGACAGAGGGCAAGGTCAGCATCGGAATTGAGATTCTTGAAGAGAAAGTCTCCCATCCCCCAGCAAAGTGAATCTGAAGTGACCTTAAATCCTCTGATTCGTGTATTAGTTTGTAAGAGATGCCATGACAAAAATATCAGATATTTGGTAGATTAACAGTGAAGCTTATCCATCCACTTTTCTGAAGGCTAGAGGTTCAAGATCAAGGTGCCACGAGGTTTGGTCTCCCTCGAGGCCACGACCCTGGGTTTTTGGTAGCAAACTGTTCCTATGACCTTGTTCATTTAAACTTGACAATTTCTCTTGAAGTCTCTCCTCAAAAGCAGTCACATTTTTAAGGTCCTGGGGGTTACAATTTCCTCCCACGAACCTAGGACAGGACCCTAAGACAGGTGGGTGGGGTAACTAGACAAGCCCCTAGCATCCAGACCCATGCCCTTTGTCTTGCTTATCATTCACAGGGAACAGGTGTGGGAAGGCCACCGAACAAGTGTTTTCATGTACTGAAACTTTACCGTGTTGTGCTTCTCAAAACAAGAAGTTACCTCTCATATTTGACTTATCCCAACTCTAAATAATAGGCCATGAGTAAGACCTCACTATGATTTAATAAGCCAAAGACTCCTTCTCTTAAATACCATGCCACTTAAAATCTCATTAGCACTTCTTGCAAATTGAACTCCTTTTACCTTTCACAAGGAACTCTGGCCTATGAAGTGGACTGCCGAGGACTTTTCATTTTTTATAATTTCTGCAAAACCTATGCTGGGAAGCACATGATCAAACAAATGAGTGTAGCCTAAAAGAAATTGGTTGAACACTGAAACACACACACACACACACACACACACACACACACACACACACACACACGGGTGCACACACAGACACAGAGACACAGACGCAGAAACACCGACACAGAGAGGTGGACAGACCGACAGACAGACAGATACACCCCTAAACCCAAAATCAAGTCCCAGGTCATAAGCAATTAAAAGTCATTTCCATTACCCACATCAGACACTATAACTTTAGGCAGAAATATATATTGACAATTCTAGAAGCTAATAGTGGACATAAATATTTTTGCAACCCTAAACTCTTTTTTTAAAACACCCATTTTCACATATTTATTCCAAATCTGGCAGAGATGTCTTCCTTATCAGTAATAACTATGTATTTTTTTAATGCTTCAACAGTTTTGTTTAATTATAATCTGTTACTTCTTCCTGGTGTTTACTCGTGTTTTGTCCTTCTTGCTACTGTGTATTTTCTGTCAAATATTTGATTACTGAGTTTCCTGTAATGCAGTGTCAGAACACTGAGTTGTAATACCTGCTTATTGAACGCTGTTTCCTAGAAAGAGAATGCTCACAGTAAGTGACAATTCATTATCTTAGGAGATGCAGAGTCCTCGCTCTTGGATTCAGTTGGTGCAGTGTTCGCTGTAAACACAAGGACGCTACATTTCTTTCAGCAGCTCCATGGATGGGATGCAGTCAGTGCTTTTGGATTTGAGGTTGAAAAGTCTTCCACGAGAAATACATAATACTACGACTCAAGCAACACGCTCTAATTTTAACTCAGCATCCAGGATTTGCTATTCATGAAATGTATAACCTGATTTAAAAAAAAAAATCAATGAATTTGATTATATCTTGGAAGCTCATTTTGTTCTCTCTAGAGTTGTCATAGTAACAAGGAAACCAGGTGCTATGCGAAGCTGTGATTTCAGACTTTTGCTCTAGTTATTTCTTTTACGTGGTCTAGAGAGAATATACTGTGGTTGTGACACACACACACACACACACACACACACACACACACACAAACATATAATAGAGACATATGCATGGGGTTGGGGGGAGAGAGAATCTGACAGAGAGAGAGAGAGAGAGAGAGAGAGAGAGAGAGAGAGAGAGAGAGAGAGAGAGAAAGAGAAAGAGAGAGCTAGCTAGGTAGAGCAGGATGACCTGGAATTTACAGTGATCCTCTTGCCTCTGCCTCCCAGGTGCTAAATTAGAGAATGTGCCAACACGCCTGGCTCAAAATTTTATTATCCTGCAGTAGTCATGGAAGACTGAATTCCTCAGGCTGCTGACCCAGCGTGTTGGGTTCAGGGTTACTTTGTCATATTTACATTGCTGTTCGGTAGCTCTGACTTATTTTTACAGGAGTGATATCCTGCTCTGATTGTTTGCTGAGTCTTGAAACATATAGAACTAACAATATAAGATCCAAGTGACTGGATTTATTAAATACTTATACTAGACTTTTCTGTTAGTTGTACAATTAGCTACAAAACTTAGCTTTGGTTGAAAGTCCAAACTCTGCGATGATCTGAACTGCTTGCTGTCAGCCCACATTGACATAAGACACCCAAGCCTGATTGTCAATGGCTTGTCTGTCTGGCAGAGGATTGATGGCGTTCTTACACTGCATGCAAAGCTCTGAGATTCTTTTTCCTGACCCTTTAGCAAACTGCTCCTCACTGTCTTCCTTCTGTCTCCTGCCTTTCTCCCTCCTCCTTCCCTGTCTTCCTATACTTTTTCCTTCCTACTTCCCTCTTCTTTACTTCAGGCACTTTATCTTGAAAATGCAATTCCATGCTGTGTCTACCCTCCTGAGCACCTCTCTTATATCTCCATTCATCCCACACTCTCCCACCATCCTCTCTCCATTTTACCTCAAGCAATGTGATACCATTCCTAGGTCTTTATATCTAGGGGCCACAGTCTTCTTAATGGTCTCTGCTCAAATTAAAAAAAATAAAAATTAAAAACAAAACCAAAAAACCAAAAAACAGTTTCTTTTAAGTCTGATGAAAACCTAAAAATATGCAACAGTATTGTATGGACGTGCAGAGACTGAGAATAGTAGCATACAGACATGCAAAGGCTGAGACTAGCAACTAGGGAACCTCATGAGAATGAGCGGAAATCACAAAGATTTTAGTCACTGTTAATATTGTGAGCATGCTGAACCAATAACACTTCGATATCTAGGTGCAAGGAGAGCTCTGATGAACATCAGGTCATACACACTTAAGCTACAAAAGGAGGAAATATTTAAGCAGGTTTTAACAAAGGCATATCAGAAGGGAAAGAGCTAGGCCTGTATGAAGGCATCTCATCAGTATTTATACTGCTTGAGAAATCCACTTTATTTGGAGCTGTCCTTATTCAGTTCAGAATTAAAAATGCATTGATTCTATGGGCGTTTATTTCCCAGTAAAGGCTAATCTGAAGTTAAAAGCTATTATAATTCAGACATATAGGAGAAAAGGATGTCAAGGTGGTCAGGCGTGTCTCTACAGCCAAGCCAGGGATCAACAGAGGATCTGTCTTTGTTCCTTGATTGAGAAATGGGCAACTATTGCAGCCCTGTGCAGTTTTATCATTTTTTATTAGATATTTTCTGTATTTACATTTCAAATGTTATCCTCCTTTCTCATTTTCCCTATGAGAATCTCCTATCCCATCCCCACTCCCCTTTCTCACCAACACACCCACTCCAATTTCCCTGTCCCGGTTTTCACCTACACTGGGGCATCTAGCATTCACAGGACCAAAGGCCTCTCCTCCTATTGATGACTGACAAGGCCATCCTCTGCTACATATGCAGCTGGAGCCATGGGTCCCTCCATGTGTACTCTTTGGTTGGTGGTTTAGTCCCTGGGTGCTTTGGGGATAATGGTTGGTTCATATTGCTGTTCCTCCTATGGGGCTGCAAACCCCTTCAGATCACTGGGTCCTTTCTCTAGCTACTACATTGGGGATAGTGTGCTCCATCCAATGGATGGCTGTGAGCATCCACTTCTCTATTTGTAAGGCACTGGCAGAGCCTCTTAGGAGACAGCTATTAGCAAGCGTTTGTTGGCATCCACAGTAGAGTCTGGGTTTGGTAGCTGTATATGGGATGGATCACCAGGTGGAACAGTCATGCAATGGCCTTTCCTTCAGTTTATGTTCCACACTTTGTCTCTGTATCTCCTCCCATGGGTACTTTGATCCCCCTTCTAAGGAGGACCAAAATATCCACACTTTGGTCTCCTTTTTCTTCTTGAGAATCATGTGCTCTGTAAATTGCATCTTGGGTATTCTAAGCTTCTGAGCTAATATTTACTTATTAGTAAGTATATAGCATGGGTGTTCTTTTGTGATTGGATTACCTTACTCAGGATGATAATTTCTAGTTCTATATATTGCCTAAGAATTTCATAAATCCATTGTTTTTAATAGCTGAGTAGTAATCCTTTGTGTAAATGTACCACATTTTCTGTATCCATTCCTCTATTGAGGGAAATCTGGATACTTTTTTTCAATTTTTTATTAGATATTTTCTTCACTTACATTTTAAATGCTATCCCAAAAGCCCCTAAACCCTCCCCTTGCCCTGCTTCCCTACCTACCCACCCACTCCCACTTCTTGGCCCTGGCGTTCCCCTGGACTGGAGCACATAAAGTTTTCAAGACCAAGAGGCCTCTCTTCCCAATGATGGCTGACTAGGCCATCTTCAGCTGCATATGCAGCTAGAGACATGAGCTCTAGGGGTACTGTTTAGTTCATATTGTTGTTCCACCTATAAGATTGCAGACTCCTTTAGCTCCTTGCATACTTTCTTTCTTTTTTTTTTTTAAAGATTGATTTATTATTATATTTAAGTACACTGTAGCTGTCTTCAGATGCACCAGAAGAGGGTGTCAGATCTCATTACAGGTGGTTGTGAGCCACCATGTGGTTGCTGAGATTTGAACTCAGAACCTTCAGAAGAGCAGTCAGTGCTCTTACCCATTGAGCCATCTCACCAGCCCCTTGCATACTTTCTATAGCTCCTCCATTGGAGGCCCTGTGTTCCATCCAATAGATGACTGAGAGCATCCACTTCTGTATTTGCAAGGCACTGGCATAGCCTCACAAGAGACAGCTATATCAGGGTCCTTTCAGCAAAATCTTGCTGGCATATGCAATAGTGTCTGCGTTTGATGGCTGATTATGGGATGGATCCCAGGTGGGGCACTCTATGGATGGTCCATCCTTTCGTCTTAGCTCCAAACTTTATCTCTGTAACTCCTTCCATGGGTATTTTGTTCCCTATTCTAAGGAGGAATGAAGTATGCAAACGTTGGTCTTCCTTCTTCTTGATTTTCTTGTGTTTTGCAAATTGTATCTTGGGTATTCTAAGTTTCTGGGCTAATATCCACTTATCAGTGAGTGCATATCAAGTGACTTTTTCTGTGATTGGGTTACCTCACTCAGGATCATATCCTCCAGATACTTCCATTTGCCTAAGTATTTCATAAATTCATTGTTTTTAATAGCGGAGTAGTACTCCATTGTGTTAATATACCATATTTTCTGTATTCATTCCTCTGTTGAGGGACATCTGGGTTCTTTCCACCTTCTGGCTATTATAAATAAGACTGTTATGAACATAGTGAAGCATGTGTCCTTATTACCAGTTGGAACATCTTCTGGGTATATGCCCAGGAGAGGTGCTGCAAGATCTTCCAGTAGTGCTATGTCCAATTTTCTGAGGAGCCACAAGACTGATTTCCAGAGTGGTTGTACAAGCTTGCAATCCCACAAGCAATGGAGGAGTGTTCTTCTTTCTCCACATTCTTGCCAGCATTGGCTGTCACCTGAATTTTTGATCTTAGCCATTTTGACTGGTCAGTGTTGTTTTGATTTGCATTTCCCTGATGATTAAGGATGTTGAACATTTTTTCAGGTGCTTCTAAGCCATTTGCTATTCCTCAGTTGAGAATTCTTTGTTTATCTCTGAACCCCATTTTTAACGGGGTTATTTGAATTTCTGGAGTCCAGCTTCTTGAGTTCTTTGTATATATTGGTTATTAGTCCCCTATCAGAATTAGGATTGTTAAATATCCTTTCTCAATCTGTTGGTGGCCTTTTTGTCTTATTGACAGTGTCTTTTTCCTTACAGAAGCTTTGCAATTTTATGAAGTCCTATTTGTCAATTCTTGATCTTATAGAACAAGCCATTGTTGTTCTGTTTAGGAATTTTCCCCCTGTGCCTATATCTTCAAGTTTTTTCCCCACTTTCTCCTATATAAATTTCAGTGTCTCTGGTTTTATGTGGAGTTCTTTGATCCACTTAGACTTGAGCTTTGTACAAGGAGATAAGAATGGATCAGTTCACATGCTTCTACATGATAACTGCCAGTTGGGCCAGCACCATTTGTTGAAAATGCCTTTTTCCACTGGATGGTTTTAGCTCCCTTGTCAAAGATCAAGTGACCATAGGTGTGTGAGTTCATTTCTGGATCTTCAATTCTATTCCATTGATCTACCTGTCTGTTGCTGTACCAGTACCATGCAGTTTTTTTTTTTTTTTTTTTTTAATCACAATTGCTCTGTAGTACAGCTTGAGGTCAGGCATGGTGATTCCCCCAGTGGTTCTTATATTGTTGAGAATAGTTTTTGATATCTTAGGTTTTTTGTTATTCCAGATGAATTTGCAAATTGCCCTTTCTATCTCAGTGAAGAATTGAGTTGGAATTTTGATGGGGATTTGCACTGAATCTGTTGATTGCTTTAGGCAGGACAACCAGTGTGACTATATGAATCCTGCCAATCCATGAACATGAGAGATCTTTCCATCTTCTGAGATCTTCTTCAATTTCTTTCTTCAGAGACTTCAAGTTCTTGTCATAAAGATCTTTCACTTCCTTAGTTTGATTCACACCAAGGTATTTTATATTATTTGTGACTATTGTGATGGTTGTTGTTTCCCTAATTTCTTTCTCATCCTGTTTATCCTTTGTGTAGAGAAAGGCCTATGATTTGTTTGAGTTAATTTTATATCCAGATACTGCATTGAAGCTGTTTAGCAGGTTTAGGAATTCTCTGGTGAAATTTTTGGGGTCACTTATATATACTATCATATCATCTGCAAATAGTGATATTTTGACTTCTTCCTATTTGTATCCCCTTGATCTCCTTTTGTTGTTGAATTGCTCTGTCTAGGACTTCAAGTACTATATTGAATACGTAGGGAGAAAGTGTGCAGCCTTGTCTAGTCCCTGATTTTAGTGGGATTGCTTTCAGTTTCTCTCCATTTAGTTTGATGTTGGCTACTGGTTTTCTGTATATTACTTTTATTATGTTTAGGCATGGTCCTTGAATTCCTGATCTTTCCATGACTTTTATCATGAAGGGGTGTTGGATTCTTTCCAGCTTCTGTCTACTATAAACAAGGCTGCTATGAACATAGTGGAGCATGTGTCCTTATTACATGTTGGAGCATCTTCTAGCTATATGCCCAGTAGTGGTATAGATGGGTCCTCAGGCAGTACTATGTCCAATTTTCAGGGGAATTGCCAAACTGATTTTCAGAGTAGTTGTACCAGCTTGCAATCCCACCAGCAATGGAGGAGTGTTCCTCTTTCTTCACAACCTTTTCAGCATCTGCTGTCACCTGAGTTTTTTATCTTAGCCATTCTGAATGGCGTGATATAGAATCTCATGGCTGTTTTGATTTGCATTTCCTTGATGATTAAGGATGTTGAATATTTCTTTAGGTGTTTCTCAGCCATTCAGTATCCCTCAGTCGAGAATTCTGTTTAGCTCTGTTCCCTGTTTGTAATAGAGTTATTTGGTTCTCTGGAGTCTTACTTCTTGAGTTCTTTGTATATATTGCATACTAGCCCTTTATCGAAAGTAGAATTCGTAAAGATCTTTTCCCAATCTGTTGGTTGCCATTTTATCCTATTGACAATGTCCTTTGCCTTACAGAAACTTTGCAATCTTATGAGGTCCCATTGGTCAATTCTTGACCTTAGACCCTATGCTATTGGTGTTCTGTTCAGGAACTTTTCCCTTGTGCCCTTGTGTTTGAGACTTTTCCCCACTTTCTTTTCTATTAGATTCAGTGTGTATGGTTTTATGTGGAGGTCCTTGATCCACTTGGATTTGAGCTTTGAACAGGGAGATAAGAATGGATCAATTTGCACTCTTTTACAAGTTGACTGTCAGTTGAACCAGCACCATTTGTTGAAAATGTCTTTTTTCCCCACTGAATGGTTTTAGCTTCTTTTTCAAAGATCAGGTTACCATAGGTGTGGGGGCTCATTTCTGGGTCTTCATTTCTATTCCATTAATCTACCTGCTTGTCACTGTACCAATACCATGCAGTTTTCATTATCATGACTGCTCTGTAGTACAACTTGATGTTAGGGTAATATAGTACTCGAAGTCCTAGACAGAGCAATTAGACACCCAAAGGAGATCAAAGGGATACAAATTGAAAAGGAAGAAGTCAAAATATCACTCTTTGCAGATGATATGATAGTATACTTAAGTGACCCCAAAAATTCCACCAGAGAACTCCTAAACTTGATAAAGAACTTCAGCAATGTGGCTGGATATAAAATTAACTGAAACAAATCAGTGGCCTTTCTCTACACAAAGGATAAAAAGGATGAGAAAGAAATTAGGGAAACAACATCTTTTACCAATAGTCACAAATAATATTACATCCCATGGTGTGACTTCAACTAAGCAAGTAAAAGATCTGTATGATGAGAACTTCAAGTCTCTGAAGAAAGAAATCAAAGATCTTAGAAGATGGAAAGATCTCCCATGCTTATGGATTGGCAGGATTCATATAGTAAAAATGGCCATCTTGCCAAAAGCAATCTACATATTCAATGCAATCCCCATCTAATTCCAACTCAGTTCTTCATAGAGTTAGAAAGAGCAATTTGCAAACTCATCTGGAATAACAATAAACCTAGGATAGCAAAAAGTATTCTTAACAATAAAAATACTTCTGGGGGAGTCACCATCCCTGACTTCAAGCTGCACTACAGAGCAATCATGATAAAAACTACACTTTTTAAAATTAGATTTTTTTAGGCCAGGTGTGGTGGCACCCAGCTTTAACCCCAGTACTTGGGAGGCTGGGGCAGGAATATTTCTATGAGTTCTATCTTTAGAGACTACATGGCAAGTTGAAGGACATAAGGGAGCACATCTATCCATCCTCAGTGTTTTCCTGTAGATGACATCCCTCTCTTCTTCCAAATGATTTTATATCACGTGACTTCCATTTCCTGTTTTTCCTCTTCCTCCCTCCCTTACGATCTCTTCCCCATTCTTAGTCCTTTGTACTTTCATGACCTACATGTATACACACACACACACACACACACACACACACACACACACACAGGGGCATGAGCACTCACATCCAGCCTCCAGAGAGAGAGACAGAGAGAGACACAGAGAGAGAATCTTTTGAGAACTGTTTCTATTCTTTCATTATCCTAGTTACTGATAGTATGATTTCATTGATTTTATTTTATTTGAGCTCCCTACTTACTATACATATAAATTTTCTGTCTGATGTGTAGCCCACCTTGTAGGTCATCTCTTCATTCTGGAGATTTTTCTTTCAATTCAATTTGTGAGTTTCTGAGATTGTTTCCTGTGATATTTGAGACCTTCTAGGAAAGTCTTGGGCTTTATATCTTGGAGTATTTTACCCATATTTTCCTCCAGCAGTTTCTGGTACTGCAGTAATAGTGATTTTGTGTAGAGTGAGAAATGTGGATCAAGGTTAGTTCTGCTTATAGAGAGGTGAATATTCAAAGATCATTTGTTGACAAGGCCTTTTCTCCAGTGTGTTTTGGCACATTTATCAAAAACTAGATGGCTGTAGTTGTGTGGGTTTATTCCTGAGGGATTTTTTGTTTTGTTTTGTTTTGGTTTTATTCCACTGGTCTAAATGTCTTTTTTTTTTTTTTTTTTTTTTTGCAAACACTATAGTCCCTTTTCTTTTTCTAATTTATGGTTTGGTAGTATAACTTGAGATCAGTATCATGATTCTTCTAGCATTGCTCTTTCTATTTAGGATTGCTTTGTCTACTCAACATCTTCTATACATCCTTATGGATTTCAGGATTTTTCAGTTCTATGAAAATATGTTATTGGAAATTGTTCTTTGACTCTGAAGTTTCTCTTTTGACTTTTTAGTTTGGATGACTTTTCTAAAGATGAGCAGGGGTTACTGAAGTCACTCACTATTAGTATATCTGGGTCTATATCAACTTTTATGCTCAAAGGTGTTTTTATGAAATCAGGAAGGAACATACACATTTACAGCTATATCTTGGTGAATTGTCCCCATTATTAATAAGAAACACTCTTCCTCATCTGTCCTGAATTGCACAGTATGAAGATCACTCTGCCAGCTGTTTTTAGTTTCCATTTATTTGCTTGTTTGACTATTATCCATCAACACTTGGTCTATGTGTATCTTTGAGTAAACTGTGTTTCTTCAAGATGACACATGGTTGATTCTTGTTTGTAATCTGGTCATCCAGCCTATGTCTCTTCTTAGGTGAGTTGAAAGTATTTATGTTGAAACATATTATTTTATTGCTAGTCTCATTAGCCTTCTGTATCAAGACCCCAAGGTCTATCTTTTAGAAGCAGCTTCCTTTTCCCTTATTCTTCTGGAGAATCCTGTAGCTGGAGCTGTGCTCAGCTTGACTTCTGTCTGTCTGTTCCTTACCATTTTTCAGACCTCATGTTACTGCCTTTGTGAATTTCCAAAGCCTGCTCTCTTTCTTTCTTTGGAATAGAATCTGTTCTTACACTGACTTTTCACCTTCCTTGGTCATACAAAGGAAGCTTTAACTCTACCATTTTACCAAATCACTCAAGAAACCTTGCATTTTTAATGAATGCTTGCTGGATGTTCATAATACTACAGTAGATTAAGATATCAGTTAGGTGATGCACAGAATAAACTCATTCATTAAAAACTACATGAGATGCTCAAGATGACCAAACAGAATTGAAAGAATGCTAAATTCAACCCACACTGGTACAATGGATCAGACCTTCAGACACAAACTGAAATTGTCAGCTTTTCCTATGGCCATTAAGGTTATAGCTAAAGTTATAGTAGCTATTTAAGGCAACTTCCAAAATAAAAGAACTTAATTTTGGCCAACCTTGGTGGGCTGGAAAGGCACCAGGGGCAGAGGTTTTTAAATTCTGCCCTCTCAGCTCATGTGAAATGTGTGAAGCCTTTCTAGAAGGGTCAACAGAAATGTGGTAATCAATATGAAACTAAGAATAGAGATGAGAGTACACAGGCATTATTAGAATTAACATCCTCTTTATATTTATAAGCTTCTTATTGTGGGCCAGGAAGGCCAGGTCTTTTTCTCCTCTTTCATTTAAGCTCTTCTATAAAAGAAACCTGAAGACTGTGAATTTCTGGATAGACACAAGTTATAGTAAACCACGTATCCTCATGGACTCCAGCTATTTCATAATTAACATGTTTGAAACTGAAGTGATCTGTTTTATCTAGATAGAACCTTCTCATTTCTTTTGTGGTCTCCTTGTCATTTGCTTTGGCAAAAACATCAGGGTCGGCTTACTAAAAGCAAATCACCACCATCAATACCACCCTCTCCTCTTCCTCCTCTACCACCTCCATGATGGTGTCTTGCCTAGAAGTTATGATTTCATAGCCTTTCTTCCTATCTTCAATCTTGTGCTCTTTTTTGTTCTCTTTTTTGAAATGTTCCCTGAGCCATAGGGCTGAGAGTGGGGGTGAAGGAGGGTTGGGTTTTCCTACACATTTTCCTTAGAATTGAACGTTCAACCACCACTTATTCTTTCTCAGCACCTTGAACACCCAAAGTCTCTGCATTCATAGCCATTTGTTGCAGATCGGAGCTTCTTTGATTAAGGATGGGAGTAATGCTTGTCAGTGGATGAAAACATAAATATTTACAAGGCAACCTAGCATTATGTAAAGTTAGCTGTACACATCAGTGATTTCCCTTCCTAGGGCTTGGGAATTTCCCAACCATGGAGTATTGACTGCGTTTGCATAACACACATATAAGACACAGAGACAGCTTTTTCGGGGTCCCTTAAGTAGACACTTGCTGTCCTATGCAATAGTGACTGAGTTTAGTGACTGATTATGGGATGGATCCCCCCTGGTGGGGTAGTCTCTGTATGGTCCATTCTTTCATCTTAGCTCTAAACTTTGTCTCTGTAACTCCTTTCATGGGTATTTTGTTTCCTATTCAAAGGAGGAATGAAGTATCCACGTGCTGGTCTTCCTTCTTGATTTTCTTGTGTTTTGCAAATTAAGAAAATATCTAATAAAAATATTGAAAAAAAAGACAAAGACAGAAAGACAGGCATGCATGTATGCACGTAAACACACAGGATTCATTTTACTTGTTATATGCTTAAATTATCTTTTTTTACTGCTCATTCGAATTTTTACCGATAATGATATGCTAGTGCCCTAATTTCAGTTGTTCCTATGCCCCCAAGATAGTCTATAGTTAAAGACATGCATGATAATAATACTTAGATATGAATTGTAGTTGTCACCTTTAAAATTGTCCTGTTTTGTTATCCTTGATCCTTATTATAATTTTTCCTACTTAAATTTGTTTAAATATTTTTATGTATTCTTTGACACTTTCAGATATATATTGTATCTTGATCATGTCTACTCCAAATACCCTAGAATCCCTTACTCCCAACTTATTTCTCTGCTTTTTTCTCTTTTCTTTTCTTTTTCTTTTTTTTCTTTCTTTTTTTTTTTTTTTTTTTTTTTTTTTTTTTTTTTTTTTTTTTTTTTTTTTTTTTTTTTTTTTTTTTTGCTTTGTTTTATGTTACCCATTGAGTTTAATAAGGGTTACTTACATGATGGCTATGGGTGTGGGGTTATTTACTGGAATATAGGCACCTTATCAATTTATCAACTCTGCCTGTCTAGTAACTATTAACTTCTAATGGACCCTCTGGGAGGATGGGGCACCATGCTTTTATGTCCATGATGAATATTGACTGGCCCAATCTTGCAAAGGCCACTTTTAGGTCAGGACAGCTTCTGTGAGCTGATATGTGCAGCTATAGGTCATATTCAGAAGACAGGTTTCCATACATTATGGTTTTTTTCTCTGAGTTTTATTTTATCTGATTTTATAATTTCTTCTCTTATGTGCACTTTTTTTTTTGGCCCCACACCTGTGTAGATATGAACACTAATTAAACTTGGTGGACTTCCTCCTTATTTGTGGACAGGATTTGTAGCCCAGGCTAGCCTCAAATTTGAGACGCTCCCAGTTTAGCCTTCTGAATATTGACATTGCAGGTATGTGTCACTGTATCTGGCTGGTGTTTGTCTCATATACAGCAAAGAATATGATGTCATTCTGTGTGAGAGACATCAAAGCCATATTTCACTAATATAGCAACACTCACTTTTGAAAAATGAAGTTTTAATTAAATTAATGGGATTATTTTATTATTACTTTCTTTAAAAATGCTATTATTTTATATGTGTGTTTACATGTATGCAGGTAACTTTTCATGTGCATACAGTGCCTGCAAAGCCCAGAAGAAGACATTGAATCTCCTGGGACTGGAGTTACAGATGGCTGCTAGGAATCAGACCCAAGTCTTGAGAAAGAGGAGCCAGTGCTCTTAACTACTGAGCTATCTCTCCAGTCCTTCCTCCAAAAAAAAAAAAAAAGTCATTTTAGAGTTATAGAAAAGTTACTGCAGAACTTCCATGCAGTCTACAACCATAACCTTTTATTATTATATTACACAAACACCACACATTTGCGTGATTAGTTAACTATACAGACACATTATTAACGAGGCTCCACATCCATTCGGATTTACTTAGCTTGGCAGAATATGTCTTTTTGGTCTCATCCCAGCATCCCAGCTGCCACCTGCATTTCATGTCTCCTGGCTTTGCGATGGTATTTCAGACATCACGATCCTGTCAGTTACAGGGACTGCTTGTCAGGCATATTGGCAGATTTCTCTCATCTTAAACTCCAGTGATGTTTTTGTCACAATTGGGCTGAGGTTGTGAATTTGGAGGGAAACATCTAAGCAAACTGCCTCCTCTCTCCATATCTAGGCAAACGGTCTTCTTCTCATCGCCATTTCTAAGTTCATGCCTTTACTGGGACATGGCCGCTCACATGACTGGGTCCTGCTTGTTAAGCTTCTGTCCTGTGAATTTGCTTTTCAGGTAACTTTTCATTGAAAAGAAGTTCTATATACACAGCTTTTACTGAAGGAGTGAGGAGTTGGGCACCTGTCCTTTAGGGTAGAGTAATCATATAAATTATTTGAAATTCTTCTGCACAGAAAGATATTTCCCCATTTACTTATGTATACAATCATTTATTTATATTGCTGTGGATTCATGGCTGTTTATTTGATTATTTATTTCAGCTCATAACTCAGAGTTATTTCCTTTTCCTTGCTCATCTTAGGCTCCTTTTGGCTTTAGGGAAACATCCAATTAGCTCCCATTTTTCTTGGTGTGTTGCTATGTCTTACTTTCATATATTAAATAATGCTTTAGATTAATCTAGATCCCCAGCCCCAATCCTCGACCTGCTGTTTCTCCACACAGACATATTCCTTGCAGTGGATAATGATGTAGAAACAAATATCAGGGCATTGCATCAAGAGTCAGTGGTAGACCCTGCCAGCTTGCAGAATAACACCATATATACATGCATCATAACTTCTGAGTTAATCCACATTTATAAGTACCTCTATGTTTAACTGTCTAATAAGCAGAAGGGAGTACATTTCAACATCTCCTATGGCTGTCAGTTATCAAGTGGATTATTTTACCCATGTCCTCTGCTTATTCCTAAACTCCCATGCCAGCAGAAAGAGGGGCTTCTGCGTCCATTCCCTTAACTGTTTGGTTTCAGTATGCATGGCTAGTGACTTGAGAATTGTTAGACTCGTACACCTGGGAGATGACTTTGCTTCTAGAGCACATGCTGTGCACAGTTCTTTCTGAGTTTCTATTATAGCCTGGATCTCTCTGCCAAACTGCCTGTGGCTGATCCTTTGCACTTCCTAGACTTCTTTTCATGAAGCTGTTTTAAACATTTGTAAAAAGATTAGAGTGTTTAGTTGTACCTTTCATTCTGTCCTGAGATTTCTGCCCCCCCCCCCCAGCTGCATTTTGGTAGCAGAGGATACTACGGTTTATTATTTTGTGTTGCAAATCTCTGTGAGTTTCGACTATTGTACACTGTCATGTATCAACCACTGGTCCCATGACGAGTAGTCTCACCACATTGAAAAAATATCCAACTCTTTTCCTCACCGTCTAGAAACTCCTGCTGAGTTTGCTGGTGTCTGTTCTTTCTCTATTTCTATTACATAGTTAGTATACAGCAATATGCAGTATTATAAACATACAGCAAGCAGATGTTTCAGACTGGCTTCTTCCATTTACCTACATTTAGGACTATTCCAGATACTTATGTGGTTTAGCACAACTCATTCTTTTGTATGTACATGTGCGTGCCTATTCATGTGTGTGTGTGTGTGTGTGTGTGTGTGTGTGTGTGTGTGTGTGTGTGTGTGTATGTATTTGTATGTGTATTTCAACAGTGTGGGTATGTGCATAAATGGCAGAGGTCAATACTGGATGTTTTTATTAGCTGTTTCTCCATCTTAGTTTTTGTGACAGGGTCCCTTCCTCACTAAATATGAAGCTCATTGGTTTGGCAAGACTGTCTGGCCAGTGAGGCCCAAGGATCTTCCTGTATCAACCATCACAGCTTTGGGGTTACCCTACCTGCTCCAATGAATGAATATATATATATATATATATATATATATATATATATATATATATATATATATATACACACACATGGGTATATTCATGAGTACTGGGTATCTGCTTATTTTTAAGTCAAGCATGATGAAAAAGTGCTAAATGCTATGTCAGTCCCAATTAGCTAATTAATAAAACATACATATTTGTAATTTATTTTATGCTTTTTCCTTCTGTTTAATATCCCGTTAATTTTTATCTGGTTTCACTTTTCTTTTTCTCTGTCAGACCTCTATCACTTCTTTTAGAGAATGCCCACAGGTAGTCAACACTTTTTCCATTTTTCCATTCTCTCAAAACGCCTCATTCTTGGTCTTTAATGACTATCTATGCACATAAAGTTATAAATAGATATCCAGTTTCCTTAGGGCATTTGAAAAATGTTATGGTAATTTCTCTTGGTATTTAAAAATGTTTGATTTACATTTACTTTTTTTTCAGGTGTCCTAATTTTTTTGTCTGGATATATTTAAATGTTTCCTCTTTTGAGTTTAGATTCTGTGATTTTGCAGTGTGATTGTTTACACGAATTCGCTGTTATTTATATTTCTTGGAAATTAGAGTTTCTCAAATCAGACAATTTCTTATTTTAGTTTTGGGGAAAAAAACCCCACAACTTTAACTATTGCTTTTCTTCCTAGAACGCATATTAAATGTTTTTAGATTTTTATTTTAATCTTCATGCTTTTAATTTCTCATTAAAATTTTCTCATTTTCATATTAATTTTTTGGGGCATCCTTAAGTTTTATTGACTGATATTCTTCAGATACCAGTGAGATCACACAGTTTCTCTGTTTCGTACATCTAAATGGCATTCTAGTCAAGCTATTTTATGATGAACTGCTTATTGGCCTGCCTTGCCCATCATAAGAAAACACTGCTGAAGACTGGTGCCTCAAGCACCTCACAGCTTAGCATACTGGATATCCAAGTAGAAATCTGGTAGGTCCTTTTATATAAAAAGCATATATGTGTGTGGTGCATGCTCACAACTACTTAGGTGTACCTGCATGTTTTCATGAGTGGCATATATGTGCTTGGTGCATGCTCAGGGGTGTGTGTGCGTGTGGTGTGTGGGTGTGCCTGCTGGTAGATCTCCCTCTCTGATCTTCCTACTTTTCGCCTTGAGATAGGGTCATGAAGCTTGCCACTTTACTTAGGATGTCTGGTCATCAAAAACTTCAGGTTTTTCAGTCTCCATTCTTCCTCCCCTATTCCTTGTCTACAGACACCTCAGCCATGCCAGTCTTTTTATATGGGTGCTTGGAGTTTGAACTCAGGCCCAAATGTTTGCACAGTCCTAGTGGGGGTCATGTAAAGGCTTTGTTTCTGGCTATGAGGTCTGTGTTTTCACATGACCCTTCCTCTGTGAGTGCTCCAGTGTGCCAGTGACTGGGAAATGGAAAGGTAGAGAAAAGAAAGGTGAAAGAAAAAGAGAGAGGTTGAGAGAGGGAGGGAGAAAGAAAGGAAGGAAGATAAAGAGCAAGAAAGTGAGTTTCCTAGATGTACAAACTCACGACCTCCGTACATTCTAACATCCAATCTCCAACTAGCACAGCATTGAAAACTGGGTTTGCAGTGTGCTGATTTAGATGAGGGCGGGGGCGGTGGCAGATATTCAGTTAATAACATGCTTTAACAGATGGGCACTTCACCTTTGTGTGAAAGCAGGCGGGAGTTAAATGGTGAGCTGAGGTAGAAAATGGAAATTCAGTGGAGGGAATTGACTGCGAGATGGTTTGAGAAAATGTAAAGACAACAAAACAATTACCTTGGTTAAACAGCTGAAAAATCTTGTAGATTAGTGGAAACACTGAAAAAAATTGCCCCAGTCTTTTGTCCATTACTGAAATTATTAAACTTCATTACAAAAGAATTACATGTAGAAAAATGCTATTATCTATCTTGCCCCTTTCCCCTAAGTCTCCATTTATTTTTGGCTTGCTCACCATATATATTAATTAAGTGTTTTCAGACTTCCATAGGGAGCATAAGAGGAAGTAGAAGAAGTATTGTTAGGAACTCCAGGTTTTGGTTCTTTGTGGCCTTGAAGACCTGAAAGAGATGATTTTCTGATTTACTATTTGAGTTCATTGTTCTGTCTTATTTCTATCTTTGGTTTCAATCTAGGAAGCAGGAGAGGGCAAGTGAATAAAAATCAGGTTTGATTCACACCCATGGTCTTGAAGTAGCAAGGCACTGTCTGAAACTGAGCCTTCAGGGGCTTAGGAGGGGAGAAGGGCAGTCTCTCTCCCCAGAGTGTGTCCCAGCAGCAGCTAAGCCTGCTCATAGCTTCCCTTCCAGCTTCCTCAAGAAGGGTTATAGTCAAGATGTCAGGGGGATGGGAACTCAGAGATTCTAGTTGGAGAATGTTGACATGTTCTCTGTTGTGTCATGATTAAGAAGTGGATGCTCATAGTCATCTATTGGATGGAACACAGGGTCCCTAATGGAGGAGCTAGAGAAATTACACAAGGAGCTGAAGGGGTCTGCAACCCTATAGGTAGAACAACAATATGAACTAACCAGTACCCCCAGAGTTTGTTTCTCTAGCTGCATATCTAGCAGAAGATGGCCTAGTTGGCCATCAATGGGAAGAGAGGCCCCTTGGTCTTGCAAACTTTATATGCCCCAGTACAGGGGAATGCCAGGGCTAAAAAGTGGGTAGGGGAGCAGGGTGGGGGGGAGGGTATAGGGGACTTTCAGGATAGCATTTGAAGTGTAAATGAAGAAAATATCTAATAAAAAAATTGAAAAAAAAAGATATCAAGTTTAAAGCAAACCTTAATCTGACCACTCCTACAACCGCCACACCCCAGGCTCCTTGGACTCATCGAGAGCAATTCTTCTTCTGTCCTAATCCTCAGTTTCTTTTCCTTTTTTTTTCAATTTAATTTTATCTATAATTCATTTTTATACTCTATATTCCATTCCTCTCCCTTCCCCATCCACCCTCTGACTGTTCCACATCCCACACCTCCTCCCCACCCTCCTATCTCCATGTGGATGCCCTCACACCCTCTTGGCCTCGAAATTCCCTGGGGCCTCCAGTCTCTTGAGGGTTAGTTAGGTGCATCATCTCCGACTGAACCCAGACCTGGCAGTCCTCTTCTGTATGTGTGTTGGGGGCCTCATATCAGCTGGTGTGTGCTGTTTGTTTGGTGGTCCAGTATTTGAGAGATCTTGGGGGTCTAATTAATTAATTAAGCAGATTAATTAAGACTGTTGGTCCTCCTACAGAATTGCCCTTCTGCTCAGCTTCTTTCATTCTTCCCTAATTCAACAACAGGGGTCAGCTGCTTCTGTCCATTGGTTGGGTGCAAATATCTGCCTCTGACTCTTTCAGCTGCTTGTTGGGTCTTCCGGAGAGCAGTCATGATAGGTCCCTTTTTGTGAGTGCTCCATAGCTTCAGTAATAGTGTCAGGCCTTGGGACCTCCCCTTGAGCTGGATCCCACTTTGGGCTGTCACAGGACCTTCTTTTCCTCAGGCTCCTCTCCATTTCCATCCCTGTATTTCTTTCAGACAGAAACAATTATGAGCCAGAGGTGTGATTGTGGGATGGCAACCCTATCCTTCACTTGATGTCTGTCTTCCTGATGGAGATGGGCTCTATAAGTTCCCTCTCCCTACTGTCAGGCATTTTTATCTAAGGTCCCTCCCTTTGATTCCTGGGAGTCTCTCACCTCCCAGGTCTCTGGTGCATTCTGGGAGGTTCCCCCAACCTCCTATTTCTGTAGGTTGCCTGTTTCCATTCTTTCTGTTGGCCGTCAGGACTTCAGTTCTTTCCCCTCACTCAATATCAGATCAGGTTCCCCTCTCCCCCTCACTGCCCCCCCCATCCACTTTCCCTCCCAGGTCCTTCCCTCCCTCCCCACTTGTGACTGCTTTCTTCTCTCTTCCAAGTGAGACTGAGGCTACCTCACTTGGGCACTTCAGCTTGTTGAATCTTTTGAATTCTGTGGACTGTATCTTGTGTATTCTATATGGGGTTTTTCTTCTTTCTTTCTTTCTTTCTTTCTTTCTTTCTTTCTTTCTTTCTTATTTTTTTTTTCTAATATCCACTTATTAGTGAGTACATACCATGCATGTCCTTTCGGGTCTGAGTTACCTCACTCCATCTATACCACTCTTGGGAATATACCCCAAAGATGCCCACCATACCACAGGGGCACGTGTTCCACTATGTTCATGGCAGCCTTATTTGTGATAGCCAGAAGCTGGAAACAACCTAGATGTCCCACGACAGAAGAATGGATACAGAAAATGTGATTCATTTACACAATGGAATACTACTCTGCTATTAAGAACAAGGACATCCTGAGTTTTGCAGGCAAATGGATGGAACTAGAAAATATCATCCAGAGTTTCTTTAACAAAGAGTGAATGAGTTTTTTTTATTTTTTCCTTGTGGGAGAGTTATGCAGATTAGACTTGAGAATGTGGTTGGGTGTCTGGCATGAGACAAAATACTTTCTCTGAATGGACAAATGAAACATAGATTCATGTGGAGAGCTTCTGATATGTTTTACTGTTCCGGGTACTTTCCATTACTGTAACAAAATGTTTGTGACTCATGCTAAGAAGGGGAAAGGTTTACTTGGCTCTGTTCCATCAGTGTCAGTCTATGGCTGGGTGGACTCACTGGTTTCTTGGCTGTATAAAGGTATCATAGTGTCATGGAGGGAAAGGTATAATAGGAACATGTGGGTAAGGAGCAGAGGGAGGAAGATGGGGGCTAATTAAACTAATTAAAATATTGTGATCAAAGACTATATTTGTATTTGTATATGCATGTGCATCCTAATACACACCTTTCCCAAACCTCACGGTTATATATTGCACTGTATTGCCCCAAATTCATCTTGAATTTCTAACTCTCTATGTGACTATATTTAGACATAGACTCTGTATAGAGGTATTAAAGTGAGGTTATTTGGTAAGACCTTAACCACTAGCACTGTTAATACTTCTGGGAAGAGGAAAGACAGCAGCAGCTACAGAACAGCAAGAGAAAAAAGCTAATCCGGGTGGTGGCTTGATTTTCAAAGTTAGGCCCCCAGATCATCAGAAAATAAACAGCTCTTGAAGTGGTATTTTGTTATAGCAGCATTAGCAGGCTGATACATCTTATCCCTAAACCTCTGATGTGGCCACATGTGTTAGCCATTTGCAACAAGGGTTGATGGGGGAGAGTATGAATCTTCCAATGAAAGATTCCAGAAGTATGAGGAAATCATTAAACTTGACAATCTCTGGGGACATGAGACCCCAAGCAGACTTTTAATTGAACTCTTAATGGTATATAAAGCTATGTTCATAGATTCTGAATATGTGTGTGTGTGTGTGTGTGTGTGTGTGTGTGTGTGTGTATGTGTGTGAGAGAGAGAGAGAGAGACAGAGAGAGTTAGTTTTGTATGGTGGTATTAACATTTTAGTGAGTGGTTTTAATAATAAACATGTCTACAGGCTAGAAAGTTGCTGTTAATTTTTAAAGCACCTCATTCTCAGGTCCCACATACAGAGAGATTCTCTGACTCCTCTGACTTCTCCTCTCTTCCTCCTCTTTTTCCTCCTCTTCCAGGCCTTATTCAATAATATTCTTGTTGGTAGGTGACATTGGCTCCAGTCCAGGAGCTGGTACTCTGAGGAGCACTTGAAGCTTTTCCTTCTAAAGTCTGGCATCCACATTTTTCCTGTCTTGTTTGCCTGGCCAGAGCTGCACATTTACAAGCTGTTGCCTGTGCAGGCCTCTGGATTTGTGGCTGTTGTCAAATAAAGTCTGGAGGCAAAGATTGGGATCTGGTGATGTTTCATATATCCCCCATATCAAAAGATACAAAGGATCAATGACACTCTTAAGGGGACCTTCATCCATCTCCTCTGTGTCCTTGGGCAAAGGAATGGTTTGGATTATGAATATAAGTGTGTGTGTGTGTGTGTGTGTGTGTGTGTGTGTGTGTGTGTGTGCCTGTGTCTATGTGTTGTGTGGTGCCAGTGATTGGCCAGGACAGGGTTTAAGTAGCTGCTCCCGGGGAGGCTGGGGGCCACTCTGCCATTTGCCATTTGCCATTTGCCATTTTAAGCTGTAAGTGCATCAAGTTCCTGAGTAAACCGCCTGGAGAAGAAGCCTGGCTGTCTTGCATCTTATTCCCGCTGGTCGGCAGGGGGCGCTCGACAGGTAAGTAGTGAAGACAGGGAGATGTCTAGAACTTACTCTCCCTGCCCTGCTACTGCAGATGACACTGAGCTTCAGGCGCAGTGTAGGATCATTTCTCAAAAAGTAAGATAGGGAGCGAAGGGAAGGACACATACACACGCGCACACACACATGTGCATATGTAGTATCATACAAATGTGCACATGCCTACACAAATACATATATTAAGACATGTGCAATCATAGTGCTAGGGAGTGAAGAATCTAGGTGTGAGCTGAGGTAATACACACACACACACACACACACACACACACACACACACACACACATGAAACAAAGAAATAAAAAGAAAAAAGAAAAGAGAAAAGAAAGGTTTTGAAGATGACATCATCTTGAGGTACAAAACTGCCTCTCTCTTTAACAGCGAGTCACAGTCCTGTTAGCTTTTCAGGGCATATTTTCTTTCTAAGTGCTGGTTCCAACCTTCGCTTCTCTTTATCCTTTCTCCTTCTTTTTATGTCTTAATATAGTTGGGATTTAACATCAAGAGACTTGAAGACACAGAAGAGACCCCACATCCTGGTGGCCATATAGGTTAGTCTAATGATCTGACCACATCACTGTGTCCTGTCCTAGGTACTATTGTCAACAGAGGCTATAGTGTCCTGAGAGGCTACGAAAGTCCTGATCTGGGAAAGGGATGCTGGGAGTGACTGGAGAAGGAGCTAAGGTAGGCTCTAAAACTGGCTGAGGTAGGTCTGCTTCAGAAGGTGACCTTTGCTCTAAGACTTGGAGGATGTAGGGAGATGGCTGAGTGCATGTCTTCAAAGGGGGCATTCTAAGCAGTGGAAGTGTTCCCTGGCATGCACATGGGCATGTGCCAAGTACAGTAATGAGGGTCCACTGAATGGACTGAGTGTGGTGGGACTGGAGACATGGAAGAGACAGTGAGCTAGGTCATATATCCCTGCACGGAGATCCCAGTGGCTACTACACTGTGAATACTTGTGTGTGTGTGTGCGTGCCTGTAAGTATGTGCATGTGTATATCTGTGTGTATAATTATATGTGCATTTCTCTGTGTGACTATGGGCACACGAATGCCATAGAGTGAGCAGAGGTCAGAGGACAACCTCAGCGGTTGGTCTAGGCCTTCTACTGAGACAGGTTCTCCTTGTTCACTGTTGCTAATACCAGCCTGGCTTGCAGGGCTCTGTTTCCTATCTCACTGCTGGGGCACTGGAATGACAGACATGCACTACCAGGCCTGATTTATGTGGGTTCTAAGGATTCAAATCAGGTCCTCACCTTCGTTCGCATCAACTGTTTTCCCCTCCATAAGCCATCTCTCGAGCTTCCCACATCAGTTTTGGAGAAAGCATTTCCCCCCTCTACTTGGAGTTCACTGACTCAGCCGAACTAGCTGGAGAGCAAGCATCAGAGATCTTCTTGCCTTTGCCTCTCTCCTGGCTTGTATGCATGGTATGTATATTTCACAGGGGTGCTGGAGATCTGAACTAAGGTCCTTATGCTTTCTGACTTTATGGACTGAGCCATTTCCCTAGCTCTAAACTAGCTTTTTATAGATGGCAGTCACAGACACAAACAGATTAGTCCCTTTTGCCAAGCCTCCTACAGGTTCCAGCTCTCGGTGTGTGGTTTATGGATCAGCTTGTTGGAGTCATCCCAGCACAGTTACACATCTGCCCACCCTGAATGTACAGACAGATTCTGAATTTTATCACCTTTCCCAAGAGACTGGTATACAGATTAGTGTTTAAGGAACTGGGCTTTGAAGTTTGTTTGATCTCACTGTTTAGTGATAGCCACATGCATACCTTAAAAATATGAAAATGTGTCAGTTTTAGAGAATATGCCTAAGACCTGGATGCATTACTGTTTGTGGGGATCATTTGTATATCTGAGGCAAAAGCATATACTTACGGGCATCCTGTCAGGGAAATATGCATTCAGCACGGAGCATATCCTCAGGTCCCTTTGGTTTCCAGGTATGGTCTATTGCTTGGATCTTACCAATGAAGTGAGAGTGGAGATGATACGTGATACTTTCAAAGCAGTGGTGAGAATAGAGTTTTCTGAATCTTCCCCATCCATCAGAAAACTCTGAGGCCTTCACAGGATGAAGGAGACTGCAATGAAAGCTGGATGATTCACACTGAGCCATTGTGTGTAAAGTTGCACGCAGAGGACTTGGGGTTGATCTGTTAGGCTGGCTGGCACTATCCTAAGTCATAGATTCTTGGACTTTAAGATGTGTGAGCATTAAGCAGAGAGCTTAGGAGGGCACCTGTTGCTTTCTTCTAATTTTGGAACTTTGCACTCTGTATAAGTCTGCCCAGCTGTGAGATGAAAATTAAGCCATTTGTGCTGGGGATGAATCTCACTAGTACGGGGTCTACCCAGCATGCAGTGGACCATAGGTTCCATCTCCAGCATAGAACAAAGAAACCACTTTGTTCATAATAGTGTACTGGCTTTTGTCCTGTGCTGTTTTGGTCAGCACAAAGATGGACACAGGCAGGAGCACTACCATTTGTTAAGCTTGATTTTGGAGGGATGACTGAACTGGCATTGACAGCTCTGTTTTTCTAATGGCTCCACTCTTCATTCTGCTGCTCCTGTTCCCTGAAAGAAAACGCATTTAATTTTTGTCCCTCAAAAAGCTTTTAGACCAGAGTGGCTCCCTTTTCATCAGTCTCAACACCTCTGTTTCCAGGAAACAGCTTCTGGAGAAACATCTAGGGTCTTTCTGGGGACCTGAGGGACAGATTCATCCAGAGCTCTGTCACCTGACTGAGGCTTGCCATGTTGATTCGATGCTGCAGTGTGGGCTTAAGGGGTGGGTCACCTGTACATTCTCCATTACCGTGGAGATGAATTAATTTCTTCACTTAGGAAAGCGTCCCTGGGTTTTGGAAGGAGCTAGCACACCTCTTTCCAAATTAGACATAGTCTTTTTAAGCCTCATATAAATTAAACCTTAGAATACTTCAGAGAAATTTGAGATTTTATAGCTCCCCAGACCCAAAGTGCTATTATTAAATTATCTTCCTGGATCACTGCACTGACAGTTCTGCTTCTTAAAATAGAGATCAGCTATATTCCTGGACACTGGCATTAAAAAAAAAAAAGCTGACTTTGAGATCACAGCTTCCAAATGTTTGATTTTTAACTACTGTTTTTCTACTTCTGAAGCTCTCTTGACTGGACGTAGAAGATACAGCACAGGCTCCTTCTTTAAGTGTCCGATGTGCTCAGCATCTGTTCATGGTTGAATACCAGTTTATCCTCTGCGCTGTTGCTGACTGCTGGCTGTCCTGGTTCTTACTCGAGGGATCTCTTTTCTATCTTCTAATTCCAGTGATGTCAAGGCAAATTGAAATCAGCTTACCTGACCTTATCCCTCTGAAGACCTCACATATATCTTTAGCCATGTCATCCTTAGAGAATGCTAAGAAGGAGGACTCTTCTCCCTGATTCTCCCCATCTCTCAAGCAACCACTGAATAATTACCTTATTTTGGCTTTTGGTAACTCGTCCTTGAATAAGGTAGGGGAAATAAAGAGCTTTACACTCCAGAGGAGAACAGAGCCACAAGGAAGTAGGCAGAGAAACATCTAATTGAACCAACGTCAGGAGACATTTAAGACGGAAACCCTGATAGAGACTGCTGTAGTTGAAACATTAAGTTCCTTGGCTACTTACCCCAAGTCCAACTGTTAAAGGCTTTTTCTCAGTGTGGTGCCATTAGAGGTGATGAAAGCCAGAAGAGGCAGAGCTTAGTTGGAAGTCTATAGGTCCTTTAAGGTAATAGTGGGACCCTGTTCCTTCTTCATTTTTTTCCTTACTTATGAGATAGACAGGCCTGCACCATTAGGTATTTACAGGGCTGGTGTAGACCTATATCAATTCAACTAGCCAATTATGGACTGAAATATTTAAAAATTGCTAACAAAATAAACTTTTTCTCTTTATGAGCTGATTGGTTCAGGTAATTTGTTACAGTAATGAAAAGCTGACTAATACAGAGACATATAGATATTTCCAGTTGATACAGAATGCCAGGTGAGTCTTAGTGGAAGAGGTAATGTATAAGTTGACTGCTGGTAAGTGAGTTATGTGTCAATCCGAGGGAGATGTATTACAAACAGAAGGAAGGGTAAGTGTGAAGAAGTCAAAGAAGAACCATTTTGACATGGTTGGAGAATCTCCAGGAAAAACTGTAGCTGGTGCTCAGAAGGGGGTGTGTGTATAATGACATTGGCCATAACAGAAGCCTTGTGACACTGACTTATACATTCCAAAATGTCTTTAAATCATCCTTTCAGGGCAATTTGCAAATTCGTCTGGAATAACAAAAACATAGGATAGCAAAAACTATTCTTAACAATAAAAGAACCTCTGATGGAATCACTATCCCTGAACTCAAGCTGTACTACAGAGCAATTGTGATAAATACTTCATGGTACTGGTACAGAGGCAGACAGGTAGATCAATGGAATAGAATTGAAGACCCAGAAATGAACCCACACTCTTATGGTTACTTGATCTTTGACAAAAGAGCTAAAACCATCCAGTGGAAAAAAGATAGCATTTTCAACAAATGGTGCTGGTTCAACTGGCAGTCAACATGTAAAAGAATGCAAATTGATCCATTCTATCTCCCTGTACAAACTTCAAGTCTAAGTGGATCAAGTACCTCCACGTAAAACCAGAGACACTGAAACTTATAGAGGAGAAAGTGGGGAAGAGCCTGGAAGATATGGGCACAGGGGAAAAATTCCTGAACTGAACACCAATGGCTTGTATTGTTAAGATCAAGAATTAACAAGTGGGACCTCATAAAATTGCAAACTTATGTAAGGAAAAGTACATTGTAAATAAGACAAAAAGGCAACCAACAGATTGGGAAAAGATCTTTACCAATCCTACATTCGATAGAGGGCTAATATCCAATATATACAAAAAACTGAAGAAGTTAGACTCCAGAAAACCAAATAACCCTATTAAAATGAGGTACAGAGCTAAACAAAGAATTCTCAACTGAGGAATACTGAATGGCTGAGAAGCACCTAAAAAAATGTTCAACATCCTTTGTCATGATGGAAACGCCAATCAAAACAACCCTGAGATTCTACCTCATACCAGTCAGAATGGCTAAGATCGACAGCAGATGCTGGCAAGGATGTGGAGAAAGAGGAACACTCCTCCATTGCTGGTGGGATTGCATGCAGGTATGACCTCTCTGGAAATCAGTTTGGCAGTTCCTCAGAAACTTGGACATAGTACTACCAGAGGATCCAGCAATACTACTCCTGGGCATATACCCAGAGGATGCTTCAACTTGTAATAAGGACACATGCTCCACTATGTTCATAGCAGCCTTATTTATAATAGCCACAAGCTGGAAAGAAGCCAGATATCCCTCAACAGAGGAATAGATACAGAAATGTGATAAATTTACACAATGGAGTACTACATAGCTATTAAAAACAACGAATTTATGAAATTCTTAGACAAATGGATGTATCTGGAGGATATCATCCTGAGTGAGGTAACCCAATCACAAAAGAACACACATGATATGCACTCACTGATAAGTGGATATTAGCTCAGAAACTCAGAATACCCAAGATACAATTTGCAAAAGACTTGAAACTCAAGAAGAAGGAAGACCATAGTGTTGATACTTCTATCCATCTTAGAAGGGGGCAACAAAACACCCATGGAAGGAGTTACAGAGACAAAGTGTGGAGTAGAGACTGAAGGAATGACCATTCAGAGACTGTCCCACCTGGGGATCCATCTCATATACAATCACCAAAACCAGACAGTATTGTGGATGGCAACAAGAGCTTGCTGACAGGAGCTTGAAGTGAATGCTCACAGTCATCCATTGGACAGAGCACAGGGTCCTCAATGGAGGAGCTAGAGAAATTATCCAAGGAACTGATGGGGTTTGCAGACTCACAGGAGGAACAACAATATGAACTAACCAGCATCTCCCAAGCTCCCTGGGACTAAACCAACAACAAAAGAAAACACATGGTGGGACTCATGGCTCTAGCTGCATATGTAGCAGAGAATGGCCTAGTTGGTCATCAATGGGAGGAGAGGCCCTTGGTCCTGTGAAGGTTCTATACCCCAGTATAAGGTAATGGCAGGTCCATAAAGCAGGAGTGCGTGGGTTAGTGAGCAGGGTGAGGGGTAAGGGGTAGGGATTTTCGAAGAGGAAACTAGGAAAGAGGATAGCATTTGCAATGTAAATTTTAAAAATCTAGTAAAAAAAATTAAAAATAAAAATTAATCATCCCTTCAGTGGGGATGCTGGCAGCTGACAGGGAAGGACCACACTACTCAGGTGCTCCAATCCCTCATTAGTGCTTGCTCTTTGATCCAAGGTGTCTTAGGAAAAGAAAAATTGCTGAAAATTTGACATGAATATTCTGAGTGTTTCTTCCTCCTCCTTCCTTTTTGGATTCCAGTGGGGAGGTTGGTTCCAGGGAAGCAGTTTGAGCAGAGCTGGTCTGGACAGCCGCCTGAGAGGTCCTTCCTTTGGGCTGAGGCAATTTCTGACTAAAGGAAGAGACTACAGTGTTCTCAAAAAGAGATCTCTAATTTTCTACTGTGAATGTTTTTTTTAACTCTTTGCAGTTCTAACAGATACCTCCACGGAAAATGAGCTAGGCTTAATTTCTGAAATTACTCTAGAGTTAATTGAAAACAAAATATAAGGATATTTTTTGCTGTTTTTTGTTGCTGTTTTGTCTGGAACAGGATAGATTGAGAAGGGCGTTGGAGTTAGCAAATAGAAAAATTTGATGGATGCTTTTGGAGCTTCCTCACAAGACATGATCATGTTACCGAACAGTGTGTCTTAGGGGTTAAAGATCATCAATTCTGTATACTGGCTATGTCATCTGGATAGCAACCCTGAGCTTTGTCTCTAAAATGGCAAGATGTTGATTTCTTCACTGGCAGCATCATTTCTAAGTCACATAAACTATGAGTTATGGTTGGCATTGTTGGCACTTATCTGCTTTTGTGTTATATCTGCTTTTTTTTTTCAATTTTTTTCTGGTTAACTTTGCAATTAAAACTAATGAGAGTAATTAATCTACATGGGTGAAGAAAGCCAAAACACTGTAAGGCATAAAAATCACACTGAGAATGAAAAACTGTTGTCCTCACCCTGTACACTTGATTCCAGCTGGAAAGACAACAGCTTGCAACATTGTTTGTTGGTCTTTGTTTATTTGTCGGCTGGCTGTTGGTTGGTTATTTCTGTATGTCCAATTATCATACATTTTTCATTTTAGATATTGTATACCCTTCCTATTGACTTTTATTTTGACAGGTCTTCTCTTCGCTGTGAGCACTTAAACAAAGCGAATGTATTCCAACACAGCATCATCAGTTTTATTGCTGAGTATGGGCAGTCCACTCAACAACATAGTGAAGCATGCGGGGGCGGGGGGGTCTTCCTCTTCTCTTCCTCTTGTGTCCTGAGCTTCTCATTGTTTTGTGTTTAGTTTTCCATGGATACAATGTCATCACATTTTTAACAACTCCCCAATAGAACTGTGAAGTATCATGGAGTCATAGTGTTATAAAAGAGCACGGAAATCTGAAACTCTCTTGGGTATCATTTTCATTAGGGATGCAGTCTAGAATTCTGTCCCTCCCTAATTTTTAACATTGTGTTTTGCTATTGTGTGCTCAGACACATATGCCATGGTTATTTGCTCCGATCTGTCTTCCTCTACCACCACCTTCCCCATCCCTCCCTGTCTACCTGGTCCTCTTCCTCTTCCCCAAACGTTCTCTCTCCTGCCTTCATGTCACATGTATTCTATCACCTTCTCTGGTTTAGTTTCTTCCCCTTCAATGTCTTTCTGCTCGTAGTCCCATTTCTATTTTAATGCCAAGTATATGTATATAAAATGTGTGCACATACATATATAAATGTAAATAAACAATCATATTTATGTGTGATATATAAATTTAATGTGTATTACACCTATAAGAGAAAATATGTCATAATTGCCTTTATGAATCTGGCAAATGTTATATAACAAATTGCTCTCCAGTTCCGTTCATTGAATCCGTTGTGCATATGCCTAAGAGTGTACAGCTAGATCACATGGTGACTCTGTTTTCATCTCTGGCCTGGAAGTTCTCCTGGACAGCTGCATGGGCCTTCAGTATTTCTCGGTTTCCTGGAACAGTGTCTTTCTTTTGGGTTTGATTAGGTATCTCTTATAACTTCCTAAGAATGGCCAGTGGGAAGAAGGTTTTGGGATGCTGATCATCTGAAGTGATCCTGTTCTGCCATCACAAATGATTCACTTCACTGCACAGTAAAGTCTTGATTGCATCCATGCCTGTATGTGAGTCCAGTGTTTCAGTGGGGTAAGGCCACATTGCTCCATGCCATGTTGTCCTTTTGTTTTGGGTTTTTGTTTTCTGTTTTTTTTTTCCCACTCTCTCTAGCCAAGGATTCTGATGTGTTTTCCCATCATCTCCTGACTCACTTTGCTCTTCTGCAATCTTTTCTCTCTATGTGTGATTATCTTTCCTCTGCTCTGAAATTCAGTGGTGTTTCTGCTAGGTGTGAGTTTTACTTGGCTTCATGTCAGCTCATCATCTTATGCCATCCTTGTGAATCTTTGCCATCTAGAAATCCATACTTTTCAGTTTGGGGTATTTTTTCTTGTCCATTTCTGGACATTTTTGTCACATTTGTTTTCTAATATATATATATATATATATATTTTCTGTCTTCAAACTATGATAAAGTACTGGTAGTATACTGGGGTTCCGGGTTTTGTTTTGTATTGTTTTGTTTTCATTTTCTTAAGTTTCTTGACTTTTTTTTTCTATTTTTTTTCCTTTTAGAGGAAATCCTTAGCACTATTTTTCAATACACCCATTAAATTTGAATTTTTTTTCATTTTTAATCTTTTTATTGAAAGTAGATTCTTCTCTCATATAACACATCCCAACCACATTTTCTGCTCCCTCCACTCCTCCCTCCTCTCCTCCCTCCACTCTTCCCTCCACTCCTCCCTCCACTCCTCCCTCTACTCCTCCCTCCACTCCTCCCTCCACTCTTCCCTCCACTCCTCCCTCCACTCCTCCCTCTACTCCTCCCTCTACTCCTTCCTCCACTCCTCCCTCCACTCCTCCATTCACCTTCCCTCTCCCCCAGATCCACTCCCCATCTGCTTCCCTTAAAAAAAAAAAAAAAGAGCAGCCCTTCAAGAGACAACAACCAAACAGAACAAAACAAGATGCAATAAGACAAGGCTAAAGCCCTCATATTGAGGCTGGGCAAGGCAATCCACTAGGAGGACAGTAGTCCCAGGAGTACACAAAACAATGAGAGAAACACTAGCTCCCACAGTTAGGAGTTCCATAGAAACACCAAACTAACAGCCTATATATATATATATATATATATATATATATATATATATATATATATATATATATATATATATGCAAAGAACCTGGTGCAGACAGACCCATGCAAACCTGGTATTTGCTGCTTCAGTCTCTGTGAGCTCATATGCAACCTGCTTAGTTAATTCAGTGGGCCATGTTCTTCTGGTGTTCTCCATGCCTTCTGACTCCTTATGATCTTAGCCTTTTGCCAATGTATCTTTTATTTCCCTGTAGTAATTGTCTCAGGGGTGTACTAAGCCTTGTCCTAGAAGCTGCTAGCCTGCATAAAATCTAATCTAGGCATAAAATGTTTTTAGCCTCTGAGACTTGCTGCTGAATAACTTCACCCTTTCTAGCTTTTTCTGATCTCTGGCTGGCTGGTCAACTCAGCTGTTCTGCCTCAAACTCCTTTCCAAGCTGACTGATTCAATCTCACTTCTCTCTGTGCCTCTACTTGAATTGCTTTGTTTGGTCTCAAACTAACTCTGGAAATCCACTCTAATCTTCTAGTTCTTGTCATTCTCTGGCTGATTCTGTCTTCACCCATGTCTAGCTTGTTCTCTCTCTGTAACCTTCCTCTGTAAAGCTCTCCCAGTAAGACTGCCTCCTCTCCCTGTTTCTCTCTGCACTGCCCCCTGGCTGTCCTGGAACTCACTTTGTAGACCAGGCTGACCTGGAACTCAGAAATCCACCTGCTTCTGCCTTTCCTCTTTCTTCTTGAAAGAGTTAGGCATATCCTATTCTATCAAATCTTTCTCTGATTGGTCACTTTTTCTGTCACTCAATTAGATATCACTTTCAAACATGGGTGCTTCTTTCTGCAAACTAACTTTACCATCATTGTTTGGGACTAAAGGTGTGTACTAAGGACATGTCTGTATTCCAGTAAGTGGGTGGTTAAATGTGTGTTCTAAGAGCTGAGCCACACCATAACTAGAAACAGGCTTTTTTAGTAAATAAGACAACCCCAGGGATCACACTGTATTTAAATATCCCACAACAGCCTATATTTAAAGTTTAAAGGCATTTTGTCTAGGTATGTGTTTCATTTGAGTCTTGTAAAATATTTAAAGACTTTTTTTCTGACTGTTCTCTCTGCTCCATGTAGGTTACAATCACATTTTTTATTTTATTCTTTGTTTCTATCTTTCCTCAAATAGTTTTTATTTTGGTTCTTTTTTTTTTTTTTTTTAAGAGTAAGGCTCTACTTTTGGGATAGCACTTGTAATGTAAATGAAGAAATTATCTAATAAATAAATTTAAAAAATCAAAAAAACAGTAAGGCTCTCTAAAATTTAAAAAGATTGTAAATTCTTAGTGTTTATCAAGATGAGAGAAGCAAGGAGTTGTACTTGATTATCTTTGAGGGCAAATTAGTCCAAAGTAACTAGGAGAAATTAGGCTTCAATAAAGTTTAAAGTATGCATGTCCTATACCACAGTTCTTTCAGATTTCAGTAAAAATACAACCAGGAAACTTACGTGTATGCATGGATACAATATCCATAAAACACTGATACCATCATGCATATAAATGAAAATATAATTTATAAAAATTTGCTCTTATGAGAGACCATTCAATAACAGTAAAAACAAATTGGAACAATATAGATCAAATTCATAAATATAATGTTGACTCAGGAAGACTTGAAACAAAATTATACATAATGATTGTCTATTGAAATTAGAGCAGCAACATTACATTGTAGTATTGTCATATAAGAATATTATATAACAACATAAAATTTACTCTGAATAGTTTTAAAATTGAGTCAATCTTTCCAGCATAATTTTGAGACAAAAATATTTATATACATTTTTATATATGAGATATGATGCATTTAGATAAGGTTTAAATTGACACAGCTTGCTATATTGGAAAACCCATAAGGCACAGTTTCTGTGTTGTGCTTGATTTATTGGCTGTGTCATGGTTATAGAAATGTCTCCTGTATGGTTTTCAGTAGCTAAACTTTAATTTTGTTTTAGCTACATTTTGGTGTGTGTCATTTTGTAATGTAGGATGGCTCAGCAATTAAGAGTGTTTGCTGCTCTTGCAGACTACTGTAATTTGGCTTCAAGCACCTATATTTCAGCTCATAACTGCTTATAACTCCAAATTCGGGGATCCAATTTCTTTTGCCTTCCACAGGCATGTACATGCATGTATACATATAAACATACATAGACACACTCATATAAAACTAACAAACAATGAGAATTAAAGATTATAGTTTCAAGTCTTATAAACAGGGTTCAAACTATCAATATGTAGGTTTCACTGAGTGTCTTCTGGACAGTGTCAACACATGTCCTGAGGGTACCTGCCCTTGTCAATGCATGTCTATTTATTTTTCCAAAAAGATTTAAGTTGAAGTTTGGTCTGTTGCTATGTATTGTAATGCTATTGTATTGTAGTACTGGTCCTCCCCCAAATCTGGATGCCCCTAAAGAGGAGATTCTCAGGGATGAGGAGATCCTCATGTATACCAAGTGATGCTATGCAGTCTTGCTTCTTAATTTAAAACTGTTGGTTGAATAAAGATGCCTATGGCTGGGCAGAAGAAAAGTAGGCGGGGCTTTGCTTGCCAGGCTTGGCATCTGAGGAGGAGAGGGATAAGGAAAAGAGAGGAGACACCATGGAGTAGGTGGATCCTGAGAGCATGGCCGTGACAGTCGGAATACGAGCAGCCCAGGTGGAACATGGGAAGTCATATCTCACGGTTACTGACAGGGAAGTAGACAAAATAGCATAGAGGTCTGACACCTGCCCAGCTCTGGTGTTTTTAAGGCTTGTTATAAATATACAGGTTTTGTGTCTTTTAACTGGGAACTAAATTATTTAAAGTGGGGTAGAAATCCCCAAATAATATTTATCACAACATTTTTATGTGTGTGTTTTGCCTACATGCATGTCTTTATAGCACATGAGTCCTTGGTGCCAACAGTGGCCAGAAGAGGTCACTGGATTCCCTGACACTGGCATTCAGGATCATTGGGAATCAGTATGTGGGTGCTGGGAAGTGAACTTAGGTCCTCTGCAAAACCAATAAGTATTCTTTTTGTTGTTGTTGTTGTTGTTGTTGTTTTTCGAGACAAGGTTTCTCTGTATAGCCCTGGCTGTCCTGGAACTCACTTTGTAGACTAGGCTGGCCTCCAACTCAGAAATCTGCCTGCCTCTGCCTCCCGAGTGCTGGGATTAAAGGCGTGCACCACCACCACCCGGCTACCAACAAGTATTAACTGTTGAGACATCTCTCTAGCCACCAATGCCTGTCTTTTGTTTTACTGTATTTCTCTAATTGTTCCAGAGAATAAACTACCACCTATTCACTGAGGTAGTGTCTGCTTCTCTGTTCAGCATTCTAAAGTGGAATGGAAAAGAGTTTAGGGCTTGTTGTTCTCTTGTTAATTAGCAAGGAATCTCCCCACTGTTTGGGCACCCCCACCCCCTACTTCAGTCCTATACCCGTTTAGAATGTCCATCCTAACAGACATAAGATGTATAGGGATACAACTTCTCCTTACATGTACTTCTAAAGTAATAAGTTGTTGCCTGCCATTGACTGTTTCTATTACCCTTTTGGGAGGATTTTTCAAAAGTTTCTGGTGTTCAGTGAGGTGATATGAAGTGCCTGTGTGGATTCTTCCTGAATGCATTTGCCATTCTGATTATTATTATTATTATTATTATTATTTTGCATCTATCCATCTTCTAAAACTCTGCAACGTTTTCCTCCAATTTCCTTTTGTGATGTTCATGAATTGATGACCATCTTGGATTGAATTGTTCATCTTTCCATCTCTGGCCAACTTCATATTATTGGAATCATGGCTCAGACTTTGGAATATGACCTTATTTGGAGATAGGGTCTCTATAGAGTTAATCAATATAGCAGAGAAAGAAAAGGGATTGGTGTTTCTTATTCTGCTTTTCTTTTCTTTCCTCCTCCTCCTTCTCCTTTACTTGAGACACAGTCACATGTAGCCTCAGATGGCCTCGAATTTTTTGGTCCTTCTGCCTTTAGCTTTGCGCAGTGCTACAATTATAGGCATGTGCCACCACACCTAGTTTCTTATTGTAGTTTTATTCTTACACAGGCCAATTTTAAGTCTCCAAATAAGATTGCATAATGATAACCATTTTAGAGAACTTAGGCTAAAGAAATTGAATAAGTTTTCCTAGATGATAAAAGTCAGAATGCGGCGAAAGTAGAACTCAGAGAAAGTCAGGCACCACTTTCATCACATGTAGCTTTTTAGTTTGCAAGAATAGAGCCGAGCCAAGTGGCTGGAAAAGTGATTCCCCGGGACCAGAGGCTCTATGACCTCCATCATCCTGGAGGACACAGTTAGTACTTTTTGGATGTGAGCCTAGCCTTTAACAGCTAAGCCATGTCTCCAGCCCACAGCTAGTACTTTTTGATCATTCCCTGGACCACTAGTTTCAGACCCAGGTATTGTGCCCCTCATTGTGTCACATGTGGCATAGAAGCATTGGGAACCCCTGGATTTCCTGAACCAGAGCCTCCTTTTAGTAAGACTTCCCGGGAGACAGTAGATAGCCAGCAAACTTTGAGAAACGGACAAGGAAACTCAGCAAGTGCCCAGAGGCTGAGGTCGTAAGCACAAAGCCCTGTTCTGCTGGAGGCTCTTTACTCCTTTACAGATCACCTTTACAGATCACCAGGTCTCCTTGTGCTTTCAGTAGACCTTCCCCAGAGATACTCATGGCTCCTATCTGCAATCTTTGCTGTAGGAGTGTCCACATCCCTGCAGACCTTTCAGTCACTCAGACTCACTGTCACTCTTAATTGTCATGAGATTCATTACCCTGAATGCTGTTAAGATTCCCTGCCTGTTTGGGATCATTTTTGCTTCATCAATTAGCACGTATATGAAAGTTCACATCTCAGGCTCCCCTGTTCCCCGTTCATGAATCTCCTGTGGGGGAATAGCATCCAGATCTCTGCTTTGAGG